>CAWUFW010000893.1:600000-912500 GCA_963921515.1 Calotriton arnoldi
AACTTTCCTGGAAATTTGTTCAAATAATGTTCTCCAATCAGTGTATATCGAGCATTTGAATCCACCATTACTTGGACTTCTACATCATCAACAGTTATGTTGCAGAAAGGATTATCTGTTTGATTCACAACTCCTACTTTGTAGACTTGCAATAAAAATTCTTGTAGCACTGCCCTTTCATCATCACATTTCACAGAAGCAATTACATTTTTTGCCCTTGCAAAGACATCTCAACCCTTGCCTTTGCACACTCTGGTGAAATGTCCTCTCAATTTGCCCTTTCTACATATCTGACCCACAGCAGGGCAGCTAGGACTGGTGACGACATGCCCCTTTAGCCCGCATTGGTAAAATACCACTTCTTTACTTTGGACATCAGCAGATCTCAGATTGAGCCTTTCTTGGAAGAAGTACTCAGATCTTAACTTATGCTTAGTCGCACTCATGCCCATGTGTCCTTCATGTGCCAGATTAAGAATATGTTCTCTCCAAATTTCAGGTGCCACTAATGTCTCTCCTCTCTACAACACAACATCAATCACCGACAATTCGTCACTAATATGACAATCATTCTCAGCCTAATCCGATCATTTCCCTTTCTTAGGCCAACCTACTGACACATACCTCATAATTTCTTGCAACATAATGAGTTGCATCATGAGATCATGAGTTTTCTCCCAAAATTGTTTTTGCAGATCAACTTCTGCACACTTGTCACTTTATCCATGTTACCTAATGCCATTTCCTTCAACCCTTCTTCTGTGATTTCTACTCTTTTTGCGATTTCTATAGCCTTGCTCAAGGTCATATTCTAAGTCTCCAACAACCTCTCTTGAGTTCTTTTTTTTGTGTGTTTTGCACCAACTGGTCTCACAGCAAATCATCCAGGAAATCCTTGTATTTGCAGGTTCAACTGACTCACCCAGACACTGGCTCCTCTTAAGAAACTTATACCTTTCCACCACCTCATTTCTTTTTTTCTGTAATTGATGTGTAATTTCTGCATTGCTGTTTCAAATTCATCCAAGTCCTTCTCATCATCATCATCAGTAATCAAAGGTAGAAGATGTTTTAAAATGTGTTGGCTCTCTGCTCCCAAACAATATTTGAGCATTGCTAATTTGTGTGCTGCAGCAAATATATCACCTCCAATGGCTAACACATAAGCCTCAAAACCCTACTTCCAATCTTCCTACAATACTGTGGGTTCACTAGGAGTGTTTAAAAAATACATTGGGGCAATTATTCCTTCCATGGTAATGTTCACAGGTAAGAGTTTTTTTTCCTAATAACAGCAAAAACAGTGTACAGCCCAACTCTATTTGTAGGACTAGTACTGATACTGGTAACGATTTCTTAGTGGCCCTTGCTCTTTATACTTTGCTTTAATGCAGAAAGTTCGCTTAGATAAAAAAAATCCTTGAAATATGCTTGAAATCTTGTATGAGTTTACTTGATCTTTGTTAGTGCTTATTTGACAGAATACAGTTTGTGAGCTGGCATTAAATGCTGCCTTTCATAAGAATTTGAGGCCGCTTCATAGCTAGCTGCTGAGGCAATGCTGACGTCCATCCCCTCACCCCATCCCGCATACTGTCTCTTTAAATGTTGCTGCAACCCAATCCGACGCTCTTCAGCGTTTTGTTGCCAGCGCACACATGCGCTTTCAACCATTCCTCTGCTTGCGCCGGTCTCAGTTAGCCTATCAGTTGAGTGCGCAGTGATCTCGAAATTAAACTGAAAATTAGGAAATGGGGCTTCTCCCACTGCACTGTTCACGTCCTTCTGAGGATGAAGCCCTGCAATCCATCAGCTGCCACTCAATGGTGATTCCGGACACTCCACTCTCAATGCCGCTGAAGGTCCTTTAATAATTGGTCACGCAGGGTGACCTGGAGTCTGTATAATCCTCGTCGCCACTAAAATGTTCCCTTGCAAGGAAACACCAGACTACGGAAGTATAAAGTAAAGTTCATTTCTAGCATCAAACAGGGAGCCATCCAATGCTCCGACCAGCTACAAGCCCTCAAGCCTCCAACCGCCCACATTCCATAACCTTATCATTGACAACGCTGCATTCTGCAGACACAGAAAGCAACAGACCCCCCATTTTTTTGCTAGATTGTATGGCTGGTTTCTGGACTCTGCACACTAGGACACTGCTATTTAGTGCCCAGTGTATGTGCTCTGGCTCCTTGTTGCAATTGGCTGTAACACTAATTAGCATAATTTGCCTGTACATCCGTAGTATATGGTACAAAGTGTACTCAGAACCTATAAGTTATATGCCAATAGTGGATTGCACCACACCATGTGCCACCATTACAGTGACAGTGTAAAACATGACTTCAGGCCTACTACTGTAGCCTGTCTATGCTATTTTAAAACTGCAAATTCGACCTGTCAAAATAGCCACTATTGACAGGCCTAAGCCATCTTTTTAATTATTAATAAGTCACTTCCACATAGTCTTAATGCCCAATAGGGCAGTGGGCATGATATTTGTTGGACCTGGCACTTTCAGCAGGGTCACCCCAGAGTTTTACCTTTCTTTACTGAACACGTTTTTGTTGGGGTTTAGGACTATGCACATTTTACCCCTGCTAATCAGTGGTAAAGTATTTGTGCTTTCTCTTTTAAACATGGAAAAATTGGCCCATTTCATTTACTTATACAATCCTAGTATATGGTACTACAGATGAAAATTAAATGCTACTAGTGGACTGCGAGTAACAAGGAACAAGGGAACCCTGTGTGTCAAGAGGGACCAAGGGTATATCGTATTACTAGCGACATAGGTCCCTATCAAAGGAGTATAAGAGGCATAAATACAGAACCACAAATCAGTGGTGTGTTGATTTATTCAAATGGAAAAGATTGTGTTTATTCAACATACATTAAAAAGAGCAGTACATTAACAATCTAGTGGGTAGCGTAGCAGGGTATGGAAATCAGCAGATTTCCAGACCTCAGGCATTCACTTGTAAAAGTGACATTAGCAATACATTTTCAAGGCAGTCACAATGAGAGAGGACAGCTCCTGCTCCACATAATTTGTTATACATTCGGAGTCACGGTGTGGGTGTTGACGACGTTTCGATCCCTGCTGAAAGTACGGGGATCATCATTAGGACAAAAGATATTTTAGATGCCTGAGAGTGCCTGGTAGTCAAGAAAAGAGGGAGGGAAATAACAGGAAAAAAGAAAAGGAAAAAAAAAGAAGCGAGGTTAGGTGAGGTCGGTTGGGAAGTAACAGATTCTCATTCACCGTTCCAAATCTAGTGCCCCCGGTTGATTCTTGTAATTTATATTTATATTTATCAACTCCTGGCACTTTTCTCTGCTGCCTTGATTCGCCTGCAATGTGGATCCAATTGCCAGTTTTTACTCACACTGTAATAATTCGGTGTACTATACACCCCTGTCTGCTGCATCTCCAATATGACAGTTTTCCTGCAATATTGACTCTCCTTTTCTCCGGCTATTCCTTACTGATTATCACAATTCTCACTTCCGCCTCATCTAAGATGGCGCGCATGGGTTTGCGCACCATTCATCCCCGTGACTTTGATAATTACTATGCATGCGTGTCTTGTTGCCCTCATTAAACGGTTCCCCTGCACACACCACTGGCGTCCCTCGAGCTCCAGGAATTCTGTGGACACAGATCCCGGTTGACTAACAGCAGGTTGGTTTAAGTTTAATTCCTTATAACCCGCCACTCGGCTCCCGTACAGGGTAATTGATTTACTATTACCACTTGCCGGCTTAATTTCATCGCCCATATTTCTCCTACCAGATGCTCCCTTCCGGTGCATCGCTCGCGGAAGATGGGGCTACCATTACAGGACACTGGTTCCTGTTTCAGCCTAAGTATCTATCGGCCATAAGTGTCCCTTTTCACCTACCCACCGCGGTTTTTTACCACACATAGTGCCACAGTAATCCAACGACCGGGTTATCTTTTTAGATTGTACTTTGCCCGCTCTAGGAGATTCAGGTATCGGCCTGGATTGTTGACATATAGGTCAGTCTCCTCACCATCCCTTTTTCGCATGCTTATGGACACCCTGTACCGCTACTACACTGACCAAATATTGCCCCATGAGACTCACGACCCCGCACCTGCTTAGGACCACTGTAATACGACCGAGTCCCAATACCTGACTACTTCACACTTAGTAGGACAACCTGCGCCTCGTTCACGTGAGCAATTCACGCTCCTCTAAATCACGGCACTTGATTACTTGGCATGAGTTACCAACCAGAATACACCCGCACTATTGGCTTCCCTTAGCCACAGAAGCATGATTCTGCGATTTCTGTTACTTCCCAACCGACCTCACCTAACCTCGCTTCTTTTTCTTTTTCCCTGTTCTTTTTTTCCTGTTATTTTCCTCCCTCTTTTCTTGACTACCAGGAACTCTCAGGCATCTAAAATAGCTTTTGTCATGATGATGATCCCCCCTACCTTTCAGCAGGGATCGAAACGCCTTTGACACCCACACCGTGACTCCGAATGTGTAACAAATTATGTGAAGCACGAGCTGTCTTCTCTCATTGTGACTGCCTTGAAAATGTATTGCTAATGTCACTTTTACAAGTGAATGCCTGAGGTCTGGAAATCTGCTGATTTCCATACCCTGCTACGCTCCTCACTAGATTGTTAATGTACTGCTCTTTTTTATGTATGTTGAATGAACACAATCTTTTCCATTTGGACAAATCAACACAGCACTGATTTGTGGTTCTGTGTTTATGCCTCTTATACTCCTTTGATAGGGACCTGTATCTCTAGTAATACTAGTGGACTGCAGCACTCATTGTACCATTGTGTGATGTGTATTCCTACCAGACAGGAGACAAAAGGGGTATGGGATGGGTGTTCCTCTCCAGAGCAGGATGGCCTGGGGGCTGTACTCAGTCATTCTTAGGCTTCAAAGGGTAGCTTTGGGGCTGTGCCCACCCCTTCCTGACTACTGAAGCTACCTGCCCTGTTACTGGCAAATGCAGTCAACACCAGGGCCTGCCTGCCCTTTGTTACTCGAGACATATTGGTGCCAGACCCTTTGGGAAAGGGAAAAACTGACAAACACCAGTCTAGAGTTAGACACAGAGAGTAACCCCCACACATAGGCTGGCACTTGGTGTAAAAGTGGCACACTCAGAACCCCTTATCAGAACACTCCTGGACCTGTGAAAATTCAGAAGAAGGACTGCCCTGCTGTCTGAAGAAGGAAAACTGGACCTGCTTGCCTTGAACCATGTATCCCAGAAGCGACTTCAAGAGTCAGTTGGCTGAACTCCTGTTTGAGCTACAGGGACAGATTAAGCTTCCAGAGGCCTTCCCTGCAACTACTCAGCACCAAGTGGACCTGTCTGGACCCTGCAACTAACCTCTGCTAGAGTTGTCCTGACACCAAAGTGGTGCCTTCCTAAGTCCTGGACCCTTGACTGATGTACTCCTCGAATCTGTAAACTGCAACAACTGGACTCATCGTAAAAATCAAGAGGCTCTGGCCTTTTTGCATCAGCAAACAATTGGCAGCATCTCCCACCAATGTGAAGCTCCAATGGCGAGCTGCTCTACATGTCAGCAACCACCGCCCATGTCTTTCTGCCAATGTGAAGCTCCGACGGTGACCTGCTCTTCTCACCAACAACCATGTCCTCGCAGACCCTGCTAATGTGAAGTTCTGGCTGAGACTCCTCACATGGAACTGCAAAAAGTACATTTTACAGTGTGACGAACCTGGCGGCATATTTACAAGGAGCTAATATTTGTTGGAAATCCTTGGTCGAGGCAAAAAGATTAGAGTCTGTAAAAACAATGGGGGCGGTTTTTAGTTTTGCACACAGGCTTGGCTCTAGGGCACCAAGGGATCTCCTAAAAATCAATCAGGCCAAGTGTATCGCACAGCTTCACTATGGCAGTGAGGTCTGGGGTATGTCAAGCTGGATCAGATCCAAACGATGGAGAATAATTTTCTACGTAAGATGCTGCAGGTCCCCCAGTCTACTCCAGCATTTTCCATGCATGCGGAGCTTGGGCTTGATCAAGTTTCGGACCTGAAAGCTTTAAGCCCGTTCCTGTGCTGGATTAAGATCTGGCGCAGGGCAGAACTGAAGCTAAGCCTGTTGATCCTTGAGGACTGTTTGGCCCTGGTTCGGGTAAATAGTATACCCTGGATAGCTTATGTTAAGGCAGCTTTTTCTTCCATATGCAGGTCTGATTTATTTTGGACCCTACCTCTCTTTTCGTTCACAAGCTGGGGAGTGTTAAAAGGCTGTTTTCGCAGTGCTCTCATTTGGAGCGAGAAGGCTTAGAACTTCAAAAGCCATAAGTTCGAGGCCACATGCTCTTAAAAACTGTGCAGGGGATGGAGCCGTATCTGGTCTGGGTATGCTCACAGCATGACAGGTTTTTAATGGCCAGGTTTAGGTTCAATCAATTGCACCACTTCTTGGCAACCCCATGTGGGTGGGTACGGTCTGAGGCAAGGGCACCCTGAGGCTGCGGCAATGTGTCTCCACAGGATATGCTGCATTTTGAAATATTTTGCTCTTAGTTCAGTTGGCCGAGGAAGCGTCTTTTAATTCCCTTGATGAAATGTTTGAATTTGAAACAAGTTAGGCCTGCCCTGATGTATCTTCAGATGCGTCCCACTGAATGTGTGGTTTTTACTGTTTTATCCTTTTTATGAACTGTCTGGGTGTTTAGGAAGACGAGACCTGATTAACTGTTTTAATGTTCACAGTTTTTATGAGTAACCTTAATGTTTGTTTTTATCAGCTATGAATTTGATACTATTGTCTTTGATCTGTATTCTTTTATGGTGATTTTATTTGCAGAATAATGATTTATATTGATTGATACAAGGAGCTAGCGCCCACAGCAGCGCCATTTTTGTTTACGCTGGGGTGGCTTTTTTTTATGCCTTATTTTCAAAGTGATGCTAGAGGCCTTAAGCGTCACTTTTATCACTCCTGCGCCTATTTTTACAGTTCCAGATCCGGATGCAGCAGAAAGCGATAATGATATGCAAGGTAGGCGTTCTCCCCTACAAGAGCCACACAAAACTGACACAGCCGAATTTACAGTGAATCAGGAAAATGGCGCTCCAAAAGCGGCAACAATTTACAGCTACGACAAACCAGGTGTAAAAATGACACATGTCCACTGATATAAAAGCAGAACATACACAAATCACTCTGGCACCATGGACCTACTCCGACTGCAGCTCAGAGCACCAAGAAGACCACCACCATCACCACCACCACCACCCCCTCTACCATCACCACCACCATCACCACAGAGGCATTGTAAGAGAAGGGAGTGGACATACCGCTAGAGGATTACTCTCATTGACCTCAAGGAGGAGAACGTCATTGCCCATTACAGGCTCAGGAGGGAGTCCATTGTCTGCCTCCTGCACCAGATTGCACCAATGCTGCAGCCAACATCGCAGCAGTGCACCAACATCCCTCTGCAGGCCAAGCTACTGCCTGTCCTACACATGCAGGCAACTGGAACTTTCCAACCCACTACAGTCAGAGTGGCAGGAGTATCCTAGCCATCCTTCTCAGCTTTCCTCCACTCCGTCCTGGATGCCATCATAAGTCTCACACCCCAATACCTCATCTTCCCCAACACAACGCAAAAGGAAAACAAACAAGGCTTTTCTGCCATTGCAGGATTTGCACATGTTTTGGGGGCAATGGACTGCAATTTGTGCCTCCAGAGGCTAAATCACACCTGTACCGCAAAAGAAAGCACACACATTCCATGAACGTGCAGGCAATCGTGGACCACCATCTGGGCCTCTTCATCAATATCCTTGCAAAGTACACGGGCATTGCTCATGATTCCTTCATCTTCCGTCATTGTACCTTCAATGAGCACTTTCAGAATGGAACATAGAGGAATGGCCTACTGGTTATTAGGTACTTCTGAAGCACATGACAGACCACATGACAGTCAATTATGTTGGAATGCATTGCCATATTAGTGTTGCACTGAATGAGACAGTGCATAAGTAGTAGGTGTGGGCCTACATACTTGCGCCATTCTACATGGCATATGCGCAACACAGTGCTACAAGTCACACATGTTGAGACTGCCTACGCCACTGTGGGCCACATGTACAAGTGAACTGCGCTGCTGGAGCATCACTGTTCATGATGCTCTGGTGGAGCAGGTCTCCAACTCATATCAAAGAGGCAATGCAAAGTCAACCTGCGCACCCTTGCATGGCCTCATAGATATGAAGTAAGGCAAGCCAGAGAAAACTGCAGCATTGCCTCACCCTACGTTAAGGATGTGTTCCATGGGCCTTGCGGTGGCTTTTCCCATGCAACACCAATGAAGATCTCACACATTACCACATATCCAAGCCTCAGGGATGCTTGGACTGTTTGCTAACAGTGTGCCTCCCAAGGGGAGATGAAATGAGTATACATAATTACATGCCTCTTTGTCATGTCCAATTACTATGTGTCCTGCATTCCGCAGGACATATAGAATTAGGAAATTGCATAGACTGTTTGCTTTTGGTGCAGGAATGTGTCCCTGAAAGCATTAAGTTATTGGATGACACAAAACTGACACATGTGCACCATGGTGCAAGTGGGGGGGTGTTAGCGCTAGTCACCGATATGTGCTTGTGCATATGCGGACGAACCATGAATGTGCTGTATGTTAGGAATATGACATATTCCAGCCCTTTGCTTTGGATGCTGATCAGCTCACCCAGGTGACATCCAGTGCTGCCTTGTGGCAACAACTGCTAAATGAGGCCCTGTGTGTGCATTCAATTGTTTGAAAGAGCCTCACTAATGCAACACTATGTGAAATGCTGTGCCAAACACTGTGTTGAAGTAAGGGATTCCCTTCTTTTGTCTGTGTGTCCACAGGTAAATCCCATGGTCATGAGGCATGTGATTTATCGCAGACCTGTGAAACATAGACATTTAGGCATATTTTAACCTCGCAAGATCATGTCTACCATGCTAAATTACATTACTCATCGTGTACACACATCCCATCCTATATGCACACCAAATTGTGGCACACAAATCACTCTATCAGTCCTCCAAGGCTCTAGACTGTGCAACAAGGTACAGCCTCATGCACAAACTACATCTGCCATGACAGGCAACAACACAGTCATCTTGGAAATAATGTGCCTGTCTTGGAGCAATGCTGCAAATTTTTTGCCAGCGCAGGCACCAAACCCAGGACACAGAATTATGTGGAAAATATGTCATACACTGTCCCCAAGCAGTGTGGCAGTGTAGTGTGGTTAGTGTACCAGTTGCACTGTACAGCACAAGACTCCCACAAAACTCAAACCCCTTGTGTACTGAAAACATAGTGGACACAGTGCATTGCCATGTGTAAACTATCGTCCCACATTGATATCCACTCACTACCCTTCTCATGGCATTAGAAATTGAACAACATTGACACCAACTCCCACTCCCAAATATGTGTGTCTGAAGTACGCAACATCACCTGCTCCAGGTTGTAAAATCAGACCTGTATCAGTTCAGAAATGGCAATAGTAGTCAATAACAGACACAATAGATGTGTGCGAGGTTTGTGTACTCAATGTCTAATTGACTCTCCTTACTGGTGAAAAATAATCATCAACTTCATGCATTGACACTGACAAGTATGACAAATAGTAAGTGAATCACAGAGGACAGTAAACCTGTATGTGTAGTACAGTGTCAGTCATATCCAATTTCTACTTGTGTGTATGCCACACAATGTCATAGCACGTCTTGGACAGTAGGCAAAGTGTATGAGTCATTCAGGACACATAACAGAATGTACATGAATGTGGGGCCATCTCTTGTCATGAATCTTAACTAATTTTACCCCTCCTGTCTGTCTTTGCAGCTGACCAAGGATATGCTCTGCAGCCAAGTGCGATGACTCCTCTTAAAACACCCCAGACGGAATCCCAGTGGAAGTACAATCATGCCCTAAGCAGGACCCGGTCCATAGTAGAGCGGACACTTGTCGTACTCAAATCCCGCTTTCGGAGTCTGGATATGTCTGGGGGCCAATTGCTCTAATCACCGCCAATGGTATGCAAAATGATACTTGTTTGCTGCATATAGCACAATATTTGTGTGCAGACAAATGTACCATGGGCTGATGCCAATGAGGAGCAGGAACTGCCGGACGTTGAGGATGAGGTAGATGAGGAGCCACCTCAAACTGTTCCACTAGTTGCAGCAACATGGCGGCTCGACCCTATTGTTCAAACCTTTTTCACAAATACATGAGTGACTTACATGATATCACAAAATGATGACTACAAGAAATTGTGTACATATATATATGTAAATAAATATATGCGCACTACCAGTGTGTAAGCATTTTGAATTTATAGACACAGTAAACATCAAAACATTCACATCACACCTGCTACTAATTGTCACATAGAAAATGTGTGTAGCTATGTGTAACAAACAGCACTGAATAACATCTACTACAAACAAAATAGTGTGCATGCCAACTATCTGTAGCAAATAGTCCTCCATTACCAACCACAATGAACATGGTGTGCTAAAGTAGATAGTGTGCTATGACTGTGTGTGTGTGTGTGTGTGTCTCCCACAGCTAGCCATTTGTACAGCCTCATACTTGTGGTTGATAGTAGACTCATAGTATGATGACTGTGAAGTGATCCACATTGCATGTGCATGGGAACACAGTCTCAAACCTGCAGTCTACATATGCTACATCATCTGCATCCACATATGAAATTCATTAGGAGTTCTCATATCACACATTCAAAAGCTACATACTGTACTTTGCCAGTGCAGCAGTGTCTACCTAGTGAGACAATAGCCACACTTGCCCCACTAGGCTAAGATGCCAATCGGACAAGCAGTGATTTAGCCTACCATGTTGGTGTGCTGCACTCGGATACAAACAATGGCTTCACTCCTATCAGTATGTACAGTCTTAGTGTGAATGTGAAGACACAACACCCAGATTCAGACTATAACAATTGAGCATCAGAAATCACATAAAGCAAGGTTAATCCAGCCAATGTGTCATGCACCGATGCATCCCAAGATAAAGGGGCATATTTACAAGCCCTCACACCACCAGATCATCACTTTTTTTTCTGCTTCAATGGCGCAGAACTATTTACCATATTTACAAGGTGGCGCTAAGCCACTTTGTGTGGCTTAACTCCACCTTGTAAATATGCCCCTTTCCGCTGCAGTCCTCTGCGGCAAAGGGATATGCAATGGGTGTTGCTGCGGGCATTCCACCGCAACACCCATTGCTTTTTGACACTGCACCATATTTGCAAGGCCGAAGCAGCGCCAAAAACTAATGCCATGGAATACCAAGCATTAGAATGGCGACATGAATGGCAATGCAAGGAGAAATTATTAATTCATCCTCGTTGTTTGATCTTTAGATGTGCAAGTCACCATTATTGATTGTTTATGTGCAGGAAGGGACACCTTCCTGCACATAAACAATCATCCCTGCAGTGCAGGCAACAATATGGCCACAGAGGGCCTGTGCTGGCCCTAGGCAGCTTTTAATTGCGCCAGCACTAGGCGAAACACAGGGCTGCCCAGTATTCTTGTGAATAAGGCGCATCCCTACGTTTTCAAAATGTCAGAGCACGGCGCTGCCAAATTGGGCGCAGCTCCACGCTCCAACATTTTATTGTAAATATGCCCAATAATGTTCCACTGTGGCTAGAATATCGCAGGTGAACTTCATGTCTGAATGCGTAGCCATCACCAAACTTCAAGTAACCACACAACCTAGAAACATATTGTGATGGGTCCCAATGGCACACGTATTTATGATTGCACTACACCTGACTAGTTGTTGCTAGACAAGCTGGACTCGTGATCGATAAATCATAGTCTAAGCTTGGTGGTAAAGACTGTGCAATTGCAATGTGCACAGCCCACACATATCCTTCCAGACCAAGGCCATACAGCTGATGTTTGTGTACCACAACACAATATGATGGGTTCTCTCAACACTTCCCTGCACATAAACCATTCATGGAACAGTTCTACATGGCCAATGTGAGCAACACCGTGCAAAACACATAGAAACAGATGAGCCATGGTTACATCAATAAATATATCCTTTTTCTGGCTCTACTAGGGATGTCTGTCAAGTTTTAGACTATGCCATGGCCATGTGAGTCTCATCACCTGTCTCAGTGTAAAACTATATGAGTGTTGCATGTGAACACCCACTGCTACTCACAAGCAACACCCCCTTGAGCCAGAGTGTAGTTATGGTGTGATTTACGCAGCCTTACTGTCAGCAATATGTAGGAGGTCACGCCAAGGCATGCATGGTGATCTCGCATAGCACCATCAGCATGAATGAGAATCATGTGGCCCACAAATGACACTGTTACTTTCCTGTGGGGTATGACCCTTGAATATGAATGGCCTACACTCAACTACTCATACGGCACCATCCATACATCCCCTTCCAGGTGGTGGCAGTCAATCGCAGCACTCGCCAGCAAGGAAAAATGCAACCCTTTCTAGTTTCCCCACAGCCTTCTGCCTGCACTGTTGTACATGGCGCAGATTGGCAGTAGGCTGCGCTGTCATAGATGTGGGTGCACTGACCCCATGGCAGTGCAAATTTGTGGCATCCCTGGGGGAAGCTAAAGCAATGTAATTGGGTGCTAATATTAATTTAGCACATGTGGCACCTCTTGTAAGGTGTGCCTTTGCGCTACCAGAGGGATTGGGCCCCATGTGTAGTATGATCCCTGAAAAACATGAACTCACACATATGTAAACTCCCAACACACACAGTAAACACATGCAAATACAGTAAACAAGCCAATTCAACTATTCACACCCAACACAGCAATCCCTGTATATGATTACACACATTGTACATCACAATACACCAAAAAACACACATCTGCCCTATTGTGTAAAAAAAACAAAAAACGCATGAGCCTAAAGAGTGAATTTTGCAGCCATTGTGTCAGCCCAAAATGATGCTTTCCAGCCAATGCGTCTGAATGCCAGCATGGTGCCTCATCAGGCCTTGTGTGAAATCGACGCATTGACTGGTAGCGTAAAAAAATTAAAAAATGACGCATCTGCTGAAAATTTGACACATCCGCCCAGGAAGTGATGTCATGGAGCAGGCATGTTGCAATCCAGGAACTGTGAAGTTACTTTCATTTTCACAGTTTATCTATCTGTGCTTCTGAGTGGTTGTGTATTGGCTGTGCTGGAGAGTGTTTTGGTGTGTCTGGGGCTGTTCAGTAGTTTCTGCTGTTTCTGTCGTTTTCCTAAAGTCCTTTTTCTGCTTTCTTGTTGTGTATTGTAGTGTATTGTCATGTGTTCAGTCGGGTGTTTGTCTTTTGGGGTATTATTGTAATAGGGCTAGTTGTGGGGTTTTTGGGGGTTCTTTTTTGTTTGGGTGTTAGTTGGGTTTGGGTTGGGTAATGCCTGGAAAGGGTAGGGCATGCCCCATGAACGCCCAGAGGTTTGGGAGCTTCCTGTGGCTGGTTAACTTCTACCTGTCAAACATGGTAGCCAGTAGTGGACGAGTAATCCTGGACTACCCCATGGTGGTGCGGAGTCAAATGTGTGAGAAGGTGCAGGCACAAATGGAGAGGAAGTTTCACATTGACAGGACTGTCCATCAACTGAAACAGCGCTGGGCGGATATGTTTGGCCGTGAGTCAGACCTCCTGGATTACACTGGCATCCAAGTTGGTAGACAAGTTGGTAAGTACACATGATTTATGTGTCTTCCTATGTGTCTTATTTACCCTTTGATGAATATTGTTAACAGTAACTATGGCTCATATAACGTTTTGCTCAAAATAGCCATGCCCCCATGCAAATGAGGCAAATGCTGTTGTAATAGTGCTGCCATTATCTGTGCACCAGTGCTATTTGTGTCACTGAGCTGGCAACACAAGTGTTAGTGTCCCTTTAGGTGATACATCTGAGTCCCAGGGAAGCATAGAGCTGATGCACATGCCCGAAACACATCCAGACAAATCATATGATGACAAACCAGGGAGTGCAGATCATCTCCAGAGGTGTTTCTTTCATCACAAGCATTTGTCAGGTACAGTTGTGACGGGCCATTACAGAACATATGTTACACATAAAGCTGTCTGCAAAACTCTGTGGGAGTTCAAACCACAAGTAATGGTGCTACTCAGCTCAACTATGATTTGCCGTGTGCTGGCCAGCAAGACTGAAAAAATGTAGATTTTTGCAGAAGTCATTTATGAGGGGTCAGTCCGCTGAGTTATACCGAACCACCCTACCAACTAGGGTGCTTATTTACAAGCCTCAGTGGCACTGGTGCTTCACTTTTCATGTGTAAAAAAGTGAGGCCTTGGCAGCGCAAGGGGCTTGCAAATTAGCCCCTGGGTGTTCTTAGCATACACATGCACTCTTGACCTGTGGAGCACATGTGTGTACGTTGTTGACATGATTGGCATTGCACTGGAAGGGACAGCTCTCAGCACAAAGAAATGCAATGGCAGACTTTAAAACATGTGTAGGTGTGCACTGGAATGCAGCACACATACAATACTGGATGACACATAGTGATGTGCCAATGATCATCCTTGGCATACCTCCCCTGGGTAGTCATGCATTAATGAGGCCTGCTATGGCTTACACAGTTTAGCTAACCTGTGAAAGTGGCAAAACACATTTCAATGGTCTTGAACAGCAATTCCAATGTAAAAACCACTGGAGATGTCCTTACATATGAGACTCCCATTGTACATGCCTCTTGTAAAAGAGGCTCAATGTATGTCACAGGGGAGCCCACTCACATGGTACTGTACCCAAGGGTATGCCAGCCTGAATCTGCACAACTCAACATATACCATATATGTTGGTGTTCAATTGTCCAAAAACATAATTGGGGATACATGGGACATGTCTGAAAAATATCTGGTACTCTGCAGCACTGACAGGTACAGAACTCACTTAACTTAAGGAACAAGGACGTATAATGTATGATGTATGTTGCATACTCATTTCCTGGTGTTAAAATTAAGAGGGCATGGGTATTGTAATACCTTGCTGAGTATGGTATGTGAGTTATGTAGTTGCAGAGACTCATCAAAGTCCACTACCATAGTGAAATATTGTAGTTATGAGGTCTAAGAACTGGTTCCGCAAATTAGCCGACAGGTGCATGTTTTGGCTCATCATAAGTGTGCACACTTCAGCCTGCCTTACTGATGTGTATTATTCAGCCATGTCAACTGCGCCTTTAGATTCATTACAATCTGAAGGGTTACATAGCCAATATCTATGTATATATACTGTGCTTCTGTTGCATACAGTAGATGTGTTCTACGTTAACTCATTTGTTTTACATGTTATGTCTTGTAGGTGGACCTGCCACATACACAGTTGGTGAGGTGGAGTGTTTCAAGGACCCCAATATTACCAGTGAGTGCCTTCGTCAATGCTAATTGTATAGTGCAAGGATTGAGTATGGTGTCAGATGCTGTGTGAATTGCCAGATTCAATGTGCATCCCTATCACAAAGAACATTTGTAATATGAATAATAGGCCAGAAAAAGTGGATGGTAACTGTCGCATGTGCATCAGCTTCTGACTAATATCTAGGAGAATACATTGCCAATCTGGGATGGGTCAAATGATAGAAGGCTTGACAGGGGAGTCAGGATCATGTGGCTCCCCAGACTATGTGAAAATATGTGGTAGTAGATAAACATCTGAACATGGCCGTGGGTGTGAAAACTTCTAAATGCTTGTCAGTTGCACATGCTATAACATTGGGAGCATGTAATGAGCTGTGGCATGGTTCATCATGGACATACAACAGTTCAGATAGGAGATGTTTCATATGTCTCTGTGTGATGTGAGTTACTGATCCATCCTCCATTGTTACATATATTTGCCAAGTGTTCAGTATAGTTAGCAATGTGTCCTGAAACGGGTCCTTGCCATATCAGGGACACTATGTTGTGAGACAATACATGTACTTTGCAGACATTGTACATCTTACTGTGGCGAATGCCAATGGCATAAAGGCCATTGCAGGATGCAGAAGGCACATAAATGTTCAGTAAAGGTGACATGTGTACCATACTATGGGTACAAAACAGCATTGCTCCTAGGCATACTATGTATTGACATGGTCATACCTAGATGTGCCAAGGTGGTGCAATTGCATTGTGCAACATTTGCCATGCCTTTGTGCTTTGGCCTTAGTAAATCTGAGATGATAGATAATGGTCAAGTGTTTGCCCGCTCTTAGCTGCAAGATGATTTTAGGCTGTAGGGGCTGCTACATTTGATGTTTAGAATATATTACTGTTTCATGATGTTTGTACCTGTTCCTAGTCACCCTTTGAATGACAGTTTTTCTTTTTGCTGAAACAGACAACATGACCCCAGAGCAGTTGAAGCAGCACAATATCAGAAAGGACCATTACCTTCACATACGGCGCGTAGCAAAAGCTCACAAAGCTATGGGGGAGTGTTATGTGGAGGAAAAGGCAGCTGGGAAATGGCATTTCTTCCCTCAGGGACTACCAAGCTTGGACAGGCCAAGCAAGCACAAAGATGTTTGAGCAGGCAAAGGTACCTCCAGGGGACCGGTACCCAGCACCTCCAGTAGCAAACTCACACAATCAGCAGTCCGCAAACCTCAGCCCACAGGAGGGGCTAGCTCCTTTGAGCAGGACATGAAGAAGGACCTTTCAGACTTTAAGTTGAGAGTGGTGGTGGTGGAGCACAAAATAGCCAGCGTAATTATCCTCCTACAGTAAGGAAAGCAGGAAGTGGCTGACCATCGCCCAAATCAGCTACAGGGAGCCTTTGTGCCCTACCCCCTGTACATTTATTGTTGTTGGTTTTAATAGTTTTATACCTTAGTTAATGTAGTTATAGTGTACGGGTAATAGTTTTAGGGGTTTGGTTAGGTGGCTACAATCTTAGTGGGCAGGGGTACTTTGTGCTTTTTGGGGGGACGCGTTGATGTGTTATATATGTGTTATAAAAAATACAAAAACAAACAACAACAACAAAAAAATTATATATATATATATATATATATATATATATCCACCAGCCTCTTTTTCACTTTCAAAAGAAGATCTGTCACTCAAGAGGGGTTGTGGCTCAAAGAAAACTTTATTAACATCTGTGGCCTCAGAGACGCGTTTCAGCAATTGTAGCCTTTGTCAATCTGAAAAAACGCGTTTGCTTTAAAAATTCATGCAAATAGCAGTTCATTTCATGTAAAAAATGAAAACAGCACTCGCTGCCCTTCGTCCTCAAGCTGGCGTCCTAGTAAACGTTCAATACCCAGCCTGATCAGAGAGTGCTGCTGGTGTTCAAAGTGTCCAAAAGCAAACACGCTGGCTGATTTTTTAAACTGTAACAGTGCTTGGGTCTTCACTTTTCGTCTCTTTGGGCAGCCACTCACCCCCAACTTCTCTGCTTCGTGCAGAGCCCCGCTCCGTAGTCTCAATTCCATGCAGGCAAGCTGAAGATAGGCTCCATAGCAAAGCACCTGCCCATCACGCTCGAGAGTTAGTCAGCCTCTCGCAGCCATGGCGAGCACCTTGAGCCGAGTCCCAGCAAGCCTGTCTAGTGTCAAGTACGGGGGCTAGACGGTTGCTGCTACGCCATTCTCCTCCATAAGCGGTCTGCCATCCAGCGCCATTCCTTTCAGGGAACCGATTAGGGAACACAGCGGGTCTGCAGGATTTCTTTTATTTTAAATAGCATGACACGTTTCGGCAGAAGTGCCAGTATCAATACAAAATGAGCCTGGGGTTCAACATGTGGGTAGATATTCATGTTGCCTCACTCTCATTAGAGGGAACTTCGTGGCCATTCCGAAAAAACTAAGTTTGATGATACGCAAAACAACTCGACGGCTAATACAACACATAGTCCTCAGAGCATCCTGCATCCTAGCGTCGCCAACAACGACGTCTTATTACCCCTGGAAGGCAGTAATGCGGCAGTAAGGGACAACGAAGTCAACACGAGGCTGGGTCTGGAAGAACAGGATCTAATAAGGGCAGTAGGTACACCGCCAAGGAGGAACCCTTGTTTATTTCAGCCTAAAATATACACTAAGTTCTCCTTCCTGAAAGATCCCGGAACAGCAATATTCTCAAAAAGTGCCACCATAGAAGGGTTGCAATCTCCTCTTTTACCCCTAGTACCTCACAGCCTTGACCAAAAATTACACCCACTTGCAACGAAGGAAACCATTGCACAAATTCATCCGAATGACAGACTTCAAGTAAACCCTCAATCCAAAACCAAGGGGAATTACAACGTAAGGCAAGCAGTCAAAGAATCAAACACATCATGTACAAATAAGGAGTATGATTGTGACCAATTGGAATTGGAACACCAACTTGCTCATCAGATGGACACCAATAATGAACATCCCACCTCCTTACAAAATAACCCATTGGCTAGTTTATGCAACTCTAAAAATACTACCTTGTACTCTCAACTTTTTAGGCCAGCATCCGAGGACCTATTAGAGCCAGCGACTTCAATACCTGACCAGCAAAGGGGATCAACGTCAGGTTCAGGCACTCAGAATCCTCAACCTTCCCCTTATATAGCCGAGACTACTCTAGGCGAGGGTGCTTACACTTCACTTCAACAAACGAGGTCTGACATGGGACCTACCCTAAAGCTTCATCAATGCCTCTCACTGGCAGTAGACCAGTTGGAGGAGCATAAACCAATGAAACCGGCATTACAACTAAATAACTCTCTCCTACAACCCTTATCACCCACCAGTTCGGATGAAATATTGCCTGTGGCAGGCTTGCTGGTATCTGGCAAACCTAATGAAACATCACATTCAGTGCAAGGACAGCCGCCCCCAAATGAAGACCAGTCTGTTTCCAATGGCGACATGTCCTTCCTAGCCTCCCAAGAGTGGGAGGAACTAGTCGCCTCTCACAGTCACGACTCCAGTAACCTCCCAAAAACTGTGCAGACAGGAAGAAGCAATATTAGTCACAATAACAAAACTCTAATTTGGGAATCGCTACTAAGCACCATGCAATACTCAACTGCGGCTTTGCAATATCAATCTCATAAACTGGACCTTCAGCTCACAGTTTTACAAACTCTAGCTGACTTCACTTCAGGGATTGATAGGAAGCTAGGCGACTTGAATGGCCTAATAAAGAGAGGGCAGGAAGCGGCCTCTAAAACACAGCCCGTGCAAAAGGAATGTTCTTGCGCCCCAATTGTGGACAAATTACAAATGCTCCCGACAATACTGGGTGACTTGCTGATCGCCCTGAAATTAACAGCTATAACCCAGAACACTGACAGTAACGACAACTTGACGGCAGACGAGACAGCAAAGGGCCCACAACTAATAGGGCCAACATTATTAAGCAGCAAATTTTTATTAGAAGGAAGTAGTCCTTCGCAAGGCACAAAAACTGAATCATTAAGCAAAAATGATTTATCCAAAAAATCTGGACGCAAGCAAAAAAGGAAAGGTAGGAACAAGAAACCAACAGTCCAAGTCCAACATTCGGCCACCTATCTCCAGCCAGACCCAGCCACAATTGATCTAACAAGCGATGAAATACCAAACACAGTAGTGCCAGCACAGGCAAAACGCACGAGGGCCTCGATCACAAGACCCAATCCCACAAAGCCGCAGCAAAGGAGTTCTTGCCCCCCAGACAGTGTTAGCAAAAAGCGAGAGGACGAGAATGAATTATCTGGGAAACCGTCTGGCAGTATCTCTTCCTTAAGTTCCTCTATTCAGAAGAAGAATCTGGCAAGCACTAACCCAAGGCAAGAGCCACCTACAACTATCACAGACAGGAAGGTGCCTACTGAAGGAACACAAGTAATAACATCAAAATTAGGCTTAGATTCGCGGGACGCTCAAAAAAGAGCACCCACTACTCTCAAGCCAAAATCAAGAGCAAGATGCCAGAGCACACGACACAGCTCGGTTCTCATCTGACCAACTGATATTCCCACATAACAATCATAACCCAGAAACAACCAAAGCGCATTCTCCTCATCAAGGGCCTTTTGTCTACACTGCAAATAACAGCACAGGTTCACCGTACCAAAATCGGGACTCATTTGCCCACATAGCAACGAGCAGTGAAAGCACACAGTTTCAAGATCAGGACTCAACCGAGGCAGAAGAGGCCGACACTATAATATTCCATCCTCATTATAAATCACAAGGTCGCGTAGACATATTGAATAGAGGGAACATTTTATGGCTCTTACATTCCATCACACCCCTAGCCAACATCGAAACTTTTGACTTACTGTCAATAGAATTCTTGTCATCCAACACTAGCCAGAGCCCTGAAGTGACCAGAACAAGATGGCGAACCTCAGAGGTTGCAGGCAGAATCTTACGGGAAAGTAACAGACTTCAAAACTGGGGGATAACCCTGAAATCAATCCCAAAGCCATTATATCCAACACCTTTCCTTAGCACAGACGTAAACAATCCAAGTCTGATGACCTTTTCAGTTTTGAAAGGAGCAAGGAGCAAGTCACCAGGCACAACAACTGAGGCCAACCTGAGAATCGCCCTGATACCAACTCAGGGTCTCCATGATCTATCACATCCCCCAACAAGTAACAACTGGACAGGCACACATCGGCTAATAACATCTGCATGTCCAAATTGACAGGCGACGGTCGTTGCACAGCCACTGCAAACAGAACGAGTCGGAACCTCCATATGTGTCTGGAACATTAATGGCTTAGCCTCTAAAATGTACGATCAGGAGATTCTAAACTATCTGAAAACCTTTGACATAATCCTGCTTCAGGAGACCTGGGAAGATAAGCCCTTTGATCTGCAAGGCTACACCTCCCATTCACTTCCGGCGACCAAGGGATCTGTCTTTGGCCGCCGCTCTGGAGGCTTATTATTTCTGGCCTCAATAACTGAAATAGGTGAGTTTCTTCCTGTAACAATACACTTAACATCCCCAAGCTGCATCCAGGCTGCAAAAGTAACGCTCATGCTCAAACAGGATATAATAATAATAAATGTCTATGTGCACCCTAAACAAAAATCAAAAGCAGGGAAGGAGCTGTTAACGGAGCTACAGAGAGTAATGGAAGAGGAGGCAACTGACCTCATCATCCTGGACATGCATCTCCTAGGGTTTACTCAGGATGATGATCCAACACAGGAGCTCTCAGGCACATGGGGTATCCCAACGCAAGGCCTAATAGAGACCATCAAGCCTTCAAGGATTGCGAAGAACCTGCTCCGGGAATTGGAGCACCTAAACATGAGAGCTCTAAACGGTCGGCTTAAAGATGACAACCCTCCAGTAGCTACGTATCATTCGACTACAGCATCATCTCACTTAGACTACACCTTTACGACTCTGACTCTGTTCAATAAAATTGCTACCTTCAAGATTGGCAATAACAAATTTAGCGATCATTTGCCACAAGAGTTGTGTCTACAAACAAGACCTTGCCAAATACCAGAAACTAGCAACTCCATCGTGCTGGATCAAACTAGTAATCTTAAAAGAATAAGGTGCAACTCTAACAATATAGAGGAAATAACATCAACAGCTAAAGCTCTATACAGCCAAGGAAGAGTTAATCCAGCCCAGCCCTTGGAAAGCTGGGAAACGTTTGTTACATCTCTAGGAGAAAATTTTTCAAAAAGCCAAGGCCTGAAAAAAAGGAAGTAATTGCCACTCCAATCAATGCAGCAAAGAGCCCTGTCTCTAAAAAATTAAAGCAAACCATAAACCGAACCTTAAAGCAACAACGTAAATCTCCAAATAACCAGAGTCTGCAAGGTACGCTCCGCGAACTAAAGACATCATTAAAACGGAGGAGATGGGTAATCAAAAGAGCAAAGGAAAACGAATTATGGGCAAAACTTCTCCATGATGCAAACCAGAAAAACAGCGCCAAATTCTGGCAATCAGTTAACAAACTGCAGCGGCCTAATCACCCTGGCATAGACTCTAACATCACTGAAGCTACCTGGGTTGACTATCTCTTTAATCACTTTAATGATCAGGAACCAGAAACAGCTACTCCCCTAGTCCTTTCAGGAAACGTTTGTATCAACAACTTAATATGGGCAGGAACAAATCAGCACCGCCCAAGCGACATCGACAGTGGACAACTCAAGCCGACGCAGCTGGAGACGGCACTACCATCAAGCCCGCACTGCCAACTAAGTGCAGCAGAAGGGCAAAATGGACCCTTGGCTACAGCAATAAGGAAACAAATAGCCAGAGGTAGACGGGTGGGAGCACCCGGCCCAAACGGCATACCACCAATGTTGTACAAACAGGATCCTGAATTTTGGTGCAATGTACTAGCTCCTGTGATAGGACACGCTCTAAGAACCACAGCATTACCAGAGTCATGGAGAGGCTCAATTATTAGCCCTATATATAAGCAAGGAGCAAGGTCTGCTCCAAACAATTACCACTTAATAGCCCTTATAGACACTGAGGCCAAATGCTACGCAGGGATTATATTAAACGATCTGGTTAGTTGGTCTTCCATGAACCACATTATACCTACAACTCAAACAGGATTCCGTCAAGGGCATGGAACTACAACTAACATTATGGCCTTAACAATGCTTATGGATGCTGCGAAGCAGGGCAAATACCCCCTATACCTCTGCTTCATAGACTACTCAGCGGCCTTCGACCACGTTGACCGTGCCAGGCTCTGGCACAAGCTGAATAGATGGGGATACCATCTCCCCTCTTAGACCAACTTATACAACTGCATACTAATACGTGGATCAGAATTAAATTAGGCACAGGGAAGCATCTTTCAAGCAGAATCACCACAACAAAAGGGTTAAAGCAAGGATGCGTTTTAGCCCCCTTGTTATTTAGCCTTTTTCTGGCAGACTTACCGGCAGAACTGGACAGTTGCTCTTCACACACCCTGACGCTTGGTGGCATGATATTGACAAACTTGCTATATGCTGACGACTTAGTTCTGATTAGTCGAACTCCTATTGGACTACAGCACCTCCTAGATGCAACATGCAAATTCTCGCAACGGAATGCTCTAAAAATAAATTTAGAAAAATCCAAAACTATGGCAGTAAACCATCATAAGAAGGCAAATCCTAGCTGGTATTTGGCCGGTACACGTCTAGACCAAGTAACTAACTATAAATATCTGGGCGTGCTCTTAGATCAAAATAACTCCTTCAAGCCGCAATTGGAATCCCTACGAAGGAAGGGAGCTATGACCTATTTAGCACTAAAACCTTTGAAGAAGTTGCTGCCGGACTTAACACTAGACCCCTTTTTAAAAGTCCTGCGAGCCAGATTGCAGCCTACGATCACCTATGGGAGTGAATGTCTGACTGGAAGAGACGCAGCAATCCTTGATAGAGTAATAGCAAGCTCTTATCGAACGATTTTCCAGCTTCCAAAATATGTTTCACCGGCCCAAATTAGGCTGGAATTTGGTCTCCAAAATCAGACAATAGAAAGAAAGGGAGCCTTTGTAAAAAGCTGGCATAAAATTAGAGCTGCTGATATAGGGTCCTTGAATAATCATCTCTGGGTTGAGCTGACTCGCACTGGAAAACTGCCAGCCAACATGTACCTTCAGGAATCTATTTACACTCTAGGTTTGACAGACGCCTGGAACACCTCAATGGACCACTCGGTTTTTAAAACATTTGTAACAAAGTCAACAAGACTCATATCAGCCTTAGAGGACAAGAAAGCAATATCCAAAAGAGCTCATGGCTGGGTTGTGCTCAATAATTATGATGTCCTCAAACCCCAACCCTATCTCAAGGCTGGAACTAAGATCGTGACTAAGGAAAAATTCTTAAGGCTCCGCTTGGGAGTCGGTTCAATCAGTCCGTTTCTACCGCCTTGGAAAAGAAGAGGAGGAGACCAGCCTTGCCGTCTGTGCGCTTGCGATACGGAGAACCTCATTCACATCATATGTATCTGTAACAAGCTAAAGGACATACGGAAATCCTTGTTAAAACCATTTTTTAACCAGCACCGAGTAAGGTCCTGCAGGCAGGCGGTGATGCTGTACTTTAACCCCACTTTAGTACAGCTAAACTGCCGCCTTACAAAATGTTTTGACTTAACAGCATTGCGACTAAAAAAATCTATTCTCAGCAGTTAAGATCAAGCCCCGTACAATGGTTTTGGGCACTATCTGAGTTAGCCCCGTAATGCTACACAATGGCTCTACATAATGGCATCAGGATGTCTCAATCAGGGGTAATACCTTGTCAGCTTAAACAGACAGCTCTTATCAAACTGACTTTTAACAGACTGAGCATTAACTGTGTCAGTGATGCAAGTACCTCCGAGATCAATTTTAAGTTTTATGCACAAAACAAAGTAATTTATTTTAAACCTTGTAACTCTTGTATTAGTGCAATGTTCCTTGATTTTATCATTAATGTACTGTATGCAATGGTTTTAATTAATCACGCATAATAAAAATAATTTACTTACTATTTACTTACAAGTCCCAGCATTCACCTTCTCTCCATGAGAAACGTTGCTTGTTATATTAGCTCCAAAGTCGCATTTTGAAAAATAAAATAAGTCTCTGCAGGCTCCTACATCCAGCCGCATATCACCATCATGAAAATACCTGAAGGCGCAGCTTCAGTAACATATATATATGATTGTTCAGAATTATATGCATAGTTAGTTGACGTTTAAGTGTAGCTTATGTTGTCCTTGTGTGAAGACGTGTTTTAAAGGGTGTGGGGGGCTGATGTTTATCATGTCAT
Source organism: Calotriton arnoldi (assembly GCA_963921515.1). Lineage (NCBI taxonomy): Eukaryota > Metazoa > Chordata > Amphibia > Caudata > Salamandridae > Calotriton > Calotriton arnoldi. The sequence continues at coordinate 624,818 of CAWUFW010000893.1, forward strand.
GCTATATGTGTAGAGTAAGTTAGGTTAAGTTAAGGTACTTTTTAGATAGTATGTAGGATAAGGTAGTGTAGGTTAGATTAGTTAGTTAGTGTATGTTAGGCTGTTTTAGTAATTTTACATTTTCAGTTGACATTAAATGTCATTGTTTGCTACATAAAGGTCTACATCATGATTTACTGTGCGGGAGTTAGCATGTCTGTTCAGGTAATGTTATGTACATGCATTTGTCTTTGCTAGCAGTGTTTTGCAACATGTGTGAGTAGGTGATTTACCTATGGACAAGGTGCTGTCCAGTTGGCCCTGGGTTTACATAATCTATCTACAGACATTGTTGAGCAGTATACGTGGCAATCATGATGGAAATGATACACAGTGCAACACATGTATTAACATATGATTTATCTGTGTGGGTACATCATGCAAAACTCATTGGAGGGATGTTGTGGTCAAAACATTCGCCCAAATTGAAGGTTTGTTGACTCACACACTGTTGGCTGCCCTGTACACATTCACACTTGCACTGTTTACTTGTCAACCCAATATTGTTTGCTTGGTGGCATCCATGGGTAGACCCGGCACCTGTGGTGTGACTTCATTCACCATTAACACTGACTGCATTATACCTGTTGCACTTTATGCTTGCAACCTTAAATAACCTCTTGCTAGTCAATACACACATAGGGTTAACCAAATATGTTTCACTCTCACTGTCTAGCATTGTCCCTGACTCCAAACAACACATGTCCCTTTGACAAGTACTTGTTGTCTTTACCTCACAGAATGCACAATGGTCAACTTGGTCCAGACTCTAACAGACAAACAACACACAAGTAGTACTAAGCGCATTTATTTACATGTGCTGATACTTATGCGACTGACAGGGGCAGTTCATAGGACAGCAACTCCAAAAGATGTTTTGAGCCAGTGGATGTCCTGACAGAGTCCATGGGGGGAACATGTCATGGGATATGTGGAGGAGAGGAGTGCTTCAGTGAGGTGGATGACCACATTGGCATTGAGGAGGATAGGCCACTTTGACAGTCCACAAATTGTTGAGGACAACAGGGAGAAAGGAAAGCAAATTGAGGACAGTGCCAGCTGATTTTCACTGGCATGTTCATAAGCACAGGGCAAAGGAGAAACTGGGTATTTGGCAAGGATGAATGCTACCAAACACTTTTACATGAGAAAGAGGTACGGTACACATCTTCCTCTTCTGATGTATGTGGTCGCTCCAGTGAGGGGGGTGTTGTAGGTGTGGGAGCCGAGGGAGGGACACACACTTCAGGGGCTGAAGATGTGGATCCCTTGTCTGCAGCAGCATTTATATGGCAGCGAGGATTATCTGCTGGTTTTGCAACTCAGCAGCAACGTTGCAGTGGTAGGAAGCCATGGTAGCAATGTGGGAGCCCTGCTTCCATTCCATGGACTCCAAGATGATTCTGATTGCCCTCAGCTGGTTGGAAACCTCGACTGGTGCCACTTTGGAAGTGATTTGCTCATGCCTCTGCCTCATGACACCAGCATTGTCAGCAAGGGACTGCTGCAGGCCATGGAGCAGGGAGTAGATGCCTCTTATGGCTGCAGTGTTGTCCCTATTGGTACTGGGGCACCCCGGACTCCCTCTAGGGTGGTCACCATGGTCTCCATCCCCGCCCGTACCTGGTCTACCATCTCCCACTAGACTCCTATGGCAGTACATTGAAAAAGTATTTGTGGGTCCTCAGAGTTCAGGCCTCTGGGTGGGTTGGCAGGTGGTATCTGTTGGTTGGTAGGTGGTTCAGGTGGAGACCCCACGATGCAGTTGACCCTGCCCATGCCCGGAGATGGTGTCTCGATGGAGTCCAGGATATCCTGGAGGATGTCCTGATTGACGGTTTGCAGGTTGTCATCCACATCATCGCTGAAGTCTGGGAAAACCTGTTGGCCAGGAGGTGAGGGTTCATCCTCTGCAATTAGATGGAGAAATGCTATTGGTGATCTCTGTTACATGTTGACATGAGTAATCCAGTTGACAATCAAGGTTCTATATTTATTACTTTCAGTTCCTCATTGATGTGTGGGACACCTCTTACGCATGGGTATTGATTGCAATTTGCACTGTATTTCCCTTTCAGATGGCTGGATCTCAGCATTGTTCTCACTACCACTGTGTGCCTACTCTGAGGGGATGGGCCCTGTCATACCAGTTAGATTACGAACCCTGACATTCACTCCATTTCATCATGTCAAGAGTTTGTTGTCAGCATAGTGTCACATATCTTTTTAATCAGACCCATGCACTTGTATATATACATGCCTCCTCTGGTTTTTCACAGTTTGTTCCTGGCAGCCGACTTACTGCCACACATTGATGGAGCCAAGATCATACATTGACTCCCCTGTGCCGACAACAGCTACATTATGTGTGACCATATCCAATGGACTGCCATGGCAGGCTGTTATTGAGTGATATGGGTCAGGCAGCACCCCACATGGTAGTAGTGCTGAGAATGGTGACATGTACCTACCCGGTTTTCTAAGATAACTGGGCCCATTCACGTCAGCCTCTGACCTTCCGTGACTCTTGTCCTTTGTGGTGGCTAAGTTGTTCTCCCTGTCCCTTGACAGTTCCCTGTATATGACATCCTCCGACTTATACATGTGGCACAGTGAGACAATTTTGGAACAGGATCCCTCCTGGCACATACTACATCTTCACCCAGGTCGAAATTGCATGTAGAATGTAGTACCACAATGGGCTGTTGTCTGTCATCCCTAACCAGTTGAAACACAAGTGTGACCCAGTAAGACAGAGCAGTGTATGTGTATTGGTGAGGGTACCTTGTAGTACACATGCCCCTTCTCACTTCCTTGATATGCAATTTCTCCCCATTTAGATAGAGTGGCAGTTGACATGCACAGCAAGCACCTACTATGCACTGCACTAGCAGTAGCCCACCAGAGCCACACACCATCATTTGTTTTGACACAGATGGTCCTCTGGTGTACATCACTTGCATTCACTCCCACCCTCAGTCAAATTTAGTAGATGAGAGGAGTTCAGGTGGTCCCTACCATGGCAGCTGAAACTTGTGTGCTCTGACCCTGCATTGCAGGACAGCTGTGTGTAATTTAGTTTAATCTAGGTTACTTTAGATTTGGCTCTTGAAATGTACCTATGTGTAGATACTTCCCATGGCCCTCAAATCCCCCACCCCTCAAGTGGGTAGTTTCTCCTCTGACAAACCCATTCCATGCCATGGATTTGCAGGCTAGATTAGTGTGCATGGGCCCAGGTGAGACAGAGGGGCATATTTACAAAAATAGGGCGAAGCTCGCTTGGCGCAAGCAATTTTGCTGCGCCGAGCTGTATCATTAGGAAAGTGAAGGGATGTGTCATCTTTACAACAATACAATGCATCCCTGTGCTTTCCTCTGTGCTGGTGCATTTAGGCTGTCAAGCGCCAATGACGGTACCCTTGCACCATGGATAGATAAAACTAGAATGGAACAATATTTAGAACAATTAGGGAGTCTTTCTTTAGTATGACAAGCAGCATTTCTGTAGTAGGTAGATGTCCAAGTTGGGCCCAGAGATGTGACTCCATGCCATATTTTCTAAATATTATAAGCTAAATAAACTCTTTTAAATAGGCAGCGGCTGTATGAAAATTTCACAGACTACAACTTTTAGTCTCAGTTTTCCAGCTATCATTACAAGAGATTATTTTTTATTTGAACATGAACAGGATTGTAGTTTATTATTAGTGGAAACATGGTGGTAAAATATACTTTGCCCTGGATTTTTACAGAGGGAGGGCCCCATTTTCTTTTGGAAATTGGGCCTCTCCAAACTTCAGCCGGTCTTGGCAACAGTTTTGGCCACATATGCTATCATATTTTTTGTATTGATTTTTTTTCTTGTAAGTTCACCTAGGATATCCATCCGCTCCTCCATTAATTTACTCTTGAAGCAATCCAACCACTGAGTTAGCCGAAGAGTCAGGATTTACCAATTTCACAGATTTCTCCCACTGCTCTTCCATTATAGGCCCTCAGGTTTAGAGACATATCACTGTGATCAGGCCCTCCCCTATCATTTTTTATCACAAATGTGACCCATGCTGTAGGCCTTTTTTCTTTGATAACCCTGCCCTACTCGTTTTCGACAAATCTATATATTCCTCTTTATCTCTGAGGCAGTACAGCACCTCCCTGCCAATTTCTGATGTGTCTGCGTAGGATATATTTTTCAGACGTTTTGGTTGTGCTGTTGTCTCGAATAAAGTCATATTGAAGCCACTCGTCATTTCCAAAGGCAAAGTTTAGAAAGGAAGATCCTCTTCCAACATAAGTAAAAACAACTAGGGGCCTATTTATGAGCCAGTTTGCGTCGCTCTTGCACCACGCAATGTGGTGCAAGAGGTATGCAAACCTTACATCTTATTTATGAACCCACACAAGGCCACTCTGCGCGGCCCTGAGTGGCTCCATAAATCTGGAGTAATGCCACGCAGTGCAAATCGCTGTGTTGCCTTACTCTGCCCTGGAAAGGCGTTCCATGGGCATTGCGTGGGTGTTGCCACGCAACTCCCATAGTTTTTGACGCAGTCCCAGCTTTACCAGAACTGGTAGACCTGGGAATGCACCAAAAAGATATGCCTTCTCAAGTGAGTCATAACTAGGAGAAATATCTTTATTTATCCTCGTTACTTCTTTTTCTATATGTGCTGCATTCTGCAGCACACAAGAAAGAGGCCAGCACAGGAAAAAGGCAGGAATGCGCCATATTGCCTTAATTGCCTTTCCTTGTAACGCAACGCAGCAAGGTGACTTGGTGCACTGAGTAACATTCTCGTAAATAGGTCCCCTTACTATACACATTTTGGGGAATTGACTGCCTCATGTACCAAAGTGGTTCTTTACAAACCTGTTTCCCCTATGTGGATACGCTTTTCCTTTGCAACGGTTGTCAGTTGTAGCATTTTTGTCGAAATCGAATGTGTTGTTTCCCCATATTATGTTGAAAATAAGTCTTACGTTCTAAACTAATGGCATGTTTTATGAAAAGAATCGCTTATCAAAAAATGAATAAACGAGCATACATATTTCAGCTCATAAAATGCATTATTCCCCAGGCCTGAGCTGTGCGTCATAATTCAAATGGCTCCAGCGAAGCATTAACTGCTTACCAGCGCCCTCAGGGATTGTGCTATAGTAATGTTTTCATTGTGGTTGGCAGTTAACTGCACTTCTTGTTGGCGTGATGTCAGTTATTTTAGTAAATGCTCATTTTCCAAAAGCTCGATTTGGCATCAGATAACTATGAGCGGGTGCAACAATTCCGATATTTGAATATGCTTCAAATAATGAAAAATACAATGTTGTGAGAGCACTCAATTAATATATTTTTTGTATCCATCAATGATAATATTTTGCCGGTTCTTTGCTTTAATCCTCCATACATATTTGCTAGTAAAGTCCAAACCTGTTCTATACCTTAGTTAATTGACTTTTGCTTGAATTCTGTCTAAAGATCACAGTACGGCTACCCACCAATCTAAAATGCTGTCTGAAAATCTGGCAAAGGAACAAAAGCAGAAATCCGTTGGCAAATTAACTACACACTAGGATGACATCATTTATCTCAGCACTGGAATGCTGAACTGTCATCTTTTATTGACAGCAATATAGTGGCAGAGGGTCTATATTGGTTGGTACAGGCTTTCTGTTTTAACATTCTATGTGGTTGTCTGTTTCACCCGGTATAGTCTGTACATTCTGCTCTCAGTTGGTGGAATGGCCCTGGTGTTAAATGGCCTGGCCTCCCTCCCTTTACAGGATCTCGCCTGCAGCTTGGGTCAATATCTCAGAGAGAGTGCATTTAACAAACGTTATAGCCCTCAACAGTGGGCTATAATATTATAGTACAGAACATCCTACCCTCAGTGGGTGTACTATTTTAGTAGCATTAGCACTCTTCTGCCATGGGCTATACCTATCTTTAAAGGCCACATAGCTCTTGTTATATGCCGTTGCTTGTGATTAGAGACTGTGTCTCAGACAGAGGAATTTAATTACCTGTATAGCACTTGGGATAAAGTACCGTCTGCCATATATTAAAAGGTTATTGCAAGTGATAGCAGAGTTCCGAGCCCAAATAGGGTTGGGCTCGGCCAAACAAGGCCAAACAAGGCTGAAGGCCAAGTTCCTGTATAAAGACATGGAACTCTGCGGTTACTTGCAATATTCTTTTAACCTACAGCACAGAGTATTTTATTTCATATAATCCCTGGTCAAACCATCACCTTTCCCAGACACTGGTTTAATTCTTGGTGACTTGCTCTTTCATATGAAAGATTGTATGTTTGCACAAAGAGTGAAAGTGGTATCTATAGTGTGAAATTAAATACACAAATAAGCAATTAGAATTTTGCTGCAAAAAGATATTAGCATCAACTTAATATACCAAATTAAAAAAGAAATGCTGTAGCTCAGCCTTAAGGGAAAACTGGATGCATTTAAAAAAAAAAAGTTAAAAGTTTCCTTTTCATTTTTTAAAAGTAGGCAGTGGTCTGTGGGACTACAGCCTGCTCTTAAAAAATCTTGGCGGCCACATTCACAAAGGGGAAGGGGTCCCTGGGGGACCCCTTCCCATTTGCGAATGGGTTACCACCTCCTTCACGGAGTTGGTAAAGTATGTATGTTTTGCAACCACATCCCGGTTGCAAAACATTCATGCATGCCCCTGTAACTCGTTATTAGGAAGGGACTCCCTTGGCATGTCCCTTCCTAATAGCGACTCGCGAACCCAATTGCGATTCGGTAATAGCTTAAAGAATCGCAAATAGGGCTTTGTACATTTAAAAATGCTTTTTACAGGTCGTAATTAGCCCGATTCTGCTAATCGGGTTGTTTGCCACCTGAAAAAAGCTTGGTACATCTGGCCCTAAGAGTAGTAAGGTGAGTACTAATAGCGAATGGAATTAACTGATATACCTTGGGGAACCAAGTAGATCTATGCTTGTTTCTTGAAGTTCAGTGGGTTAGAATGCTTTGTAATTTTTAGTGGAGTTTTTGCAGGTAGTAAGTTGTGGGTGTTGGAACTGATGCAACATTGCTGTGTTATGAGCTTGACTCATGCTGGTCAAGATGTTTATCCTTTCTGAAAGTCAGAGAAGTCAATCTCTTGGTTGCCATTTAAACTTTCTTTGATCATTAGCTTGGTTACTGATGGCTATGGACAACCTAAGTAATCCAGTTTTATCTCATGTGTACAGGGGCATTGTAATTCCCATTGTTTTTGAGCATTTGCATCTACTTCAACAGGATGTGAATGAACATCAGTAAAAGGATATTTAAGTTATGGTTTTCATTGGTTTTGAACAGCTTTGTGTGCATATCTGCGCTCAGGGGCATAATCTGTGCACACATGACGTGGTACAACTCAGAAAAGTAGAGGTTTGACTTCTCACTGGATTTTCCTAGGTTTCAGGAAGCAATCACATCAGAGGAATGTAAAACCCAGTCAGAAAGCAAAGTTGTTCAGGCCTAGATCATTTTGTAGTGTGTGCAAATGTAGAGTAAAAGATGTAATTGAAAGTTGATCTGTAGGAAAGTCATCCTTTTTGCCCTGATCACCCCTATTTTTTGACCGATACTGGTGGTCACTGATTCTGAAAGTGCCCTGGGCTCTGCTGACCAGGCCAGGGCCATTGTTCCATCCTTAAAAGGTATATGGTATTTGGTGTAATTACAATTGGCTAAGAAAACTTAACTGTAAGTCCCTTGTATATGGTAGGGCGCGTAGGTTTAGAGACCCCAGGGACTTAGTGCACCTAAGTGTGCACTCCTGTGGCGTCTGGTGTCATATTAAAGCCAGTTACACTCAGAAGGACTGCACCTGCTGCACTCTAAAGGCTCCACGCAAGAAGGACTTCGCCTGTCTTTAAGAAAAGGGATTGGACTCCCTGAGCAGTAACAGGTAGAAAAGTGATGGAAAAAGTCATCTGCAACATCCACTGAGAGGACAACTCTAGCTGACCATCGTCACCTGGATTTTCCTTGATTGACCATGTGCATTGTGGGAGTTGGAGTCCCTGACCCCAAGAGACAAACCAGAGCTTCTGAACCCTTGGCTGGTGCAGTGGAACCCTTTCATACATCAAGGAACCTTCAAAGAAGAACTGCTGAAAGTTTGGAAACTTTTTGACAACTTTTGTGAAAAAGCTCCAGAAGCAGACTGGCCTCGACAATGAGATTGAAGTTGGCAACATCAATCAGCGACTTAGCCTGACCACACTGGTTTGTCCCACTGAAAGCTCTGGAGCTCCTTGTCATCGACAATGAAGACAAAGACCTCCAGGGCTCACTGAGGCATCGCACTGCAGCATGCCACCATCGTCGACTCGAAATCTGGATCCAAGGACCCAATCGCTAGATGTCTAGAGAGAAAGCTCCATTAATGTGACTAAGTCAGAAGGTAAATACTTAACCGGTACCAACTGCTCATCGTATCCAACTCGCGTTTCATCGTGGTTGGCCTGATACTTTGACTTTGTCCCGCTCCAGCGCGACAAGATAGCCACAGTTGACGCTTTACACTTTTTGGTGTTAGAAAGCACATTTTTTAATTTAAAATTTAAAAATTAATATCCCTGCTTCCCTACATTGGATGTTTGTCATTTTGGTGTCATTTTAAAGACAAACATATTATCTATTTTATAGATTAGTATTGGATTTTTATTTTGTTGCGTCTTTTACTTATTTACTGTTTTGGAGATATTAAATGTTTTACACACTTGTCTCCTAAATTAAGCCTGACTGCTCGTCAGCCAAGCTACCAAGGGTTGAGCAAGGATTAATTTATTGAGACTTGTATGGACCTTATTTGTGATTGTGGTGCTATTACTAGCTGTAGGTACCTACCTGCACCTTCTAATAAACCACCTTCCAACATGATCATTTAGTTCCTTTGGGGAAAATTTAAAACAAATACAATGCACAGTCCTGTTAGATGTCAGGTAGCCCTGTCAGTTTTCAACCTTTTGTGCTCTAAACAAACAGCAATGTCTGTTTAAACTTCAAAAAGTTATTATTTACTATGCTTTTGGGGTCAAGGCGTGCTCACCATGACCCCTTATATTTTTTTTCAAAAGTATTTTCAGGACATTGGGACCATGTTCCTGAGTCCTTCCCCAATATATTGTTACAGTTGTGACCTGGGGACGTGGCCTGTATGCCGATGATGGCAGCCGTAACTCAAGGTAGCTCAGCACCACACCGCCCCAATCTGGCACCATCCTGCCTGTCTACCCCCCCCCCCGGTGAGGGAGGGTGGTGAGACAGAATAGCGAGTTAAAAATATCGAGCGACAGTAATATTGAGTTAAAAATATCGCGGAGTGGAAAAATCGAGTGCAAGAATATTGTCAAGAATATCCAATTTAAGGTAATTAATATCAATTTTTATTATTTGTTATGTGTTTAGTTATATATTTTATATGTATATGCAGTGTTTTTTTATATTATGTTTTATTAATGTGTTTGTGAAAATTGTAGTAGTTATTACATTTTATTTAAGTGATTTATATTATTTTTTGAACCGTAGCAGGTTGTGGGTTTATAGGGCTTTAGAGTGGGAAGTAATTTAATTATAATAAATTAATGTTTATTTAGTGTAAAATATTATTTATTATATTAATAATTAATTGTGTTAATGTGTAATAATTGTTTTACAATTGTTAATTAATAGTAATTATTTAATTGGTAATTAAGAGGGTCATTACGATGACCGGCGGAAAAAAATCCAACCGCCATGGTAGCGGAAAATCACCGTCCGCAGGTACCACGGAAACACCTCCGACCCTATTAGGATCAACCGCCAAAATATTCCAACCGCGGCGGTAGGAGGCATTGAAACACCGCCCGTAGACGCCGGAGAAGGGGAAAATCCAACCGCGACGGTCGGTTTCACAGCGTAAACACACAAAACCGCCGCCAGGCACGCGGAGTGACCGCCAATGATATTATGATATCCCCGATGTCACAGCAGTACGGTCCACTGTATCTGACCGCCGCGGTCGCTAACAGTAATGAATGTGAGATACGGCGGAAGGCCTGCAGCATAGCCATCGCTGCGGATGCTCCATCAACAAAATGGTGGCCAAGGAAAGAAACACACAATAAGGCCACCAAATGCACACAGGCAACTAGCCCTGCCCCCAAAATAACCTGAAACATCCCAATGACACACCCCCATGGCAAATTCAAACACACAAATCACAGGACAACCCACACAGCACACCTGACAGCATTACACCATCTTGACACACCCACATAGCTGAGCATAAAACCAGCCCCTTCCCTGACCACAGTCCTTTGCAAAATGACTCAACAGAAGGAAACAACACCAGAGCACTAAGGAGAGCCAAACCTGCACATATCACACCACCACCACAACACACACACACACCACCTACACCACCCACACCACCCTCACAACTGCACCCCAAAACATCAGCACAGCACACACCATGGCACCACAGAAAATGCCAAAATTCACAGACACTGAGTTGACAGTAATGGTAGATGAGATAATTAGAGTAGAACCACAACTCTTTGGTAGCATGGTCCAACAGACACCATTAGCCACAAGAACAAACATGTGGGTAAGGATAGTGGACAAGGTCAATGCAGTAGGGAACGTGCCCCGCAACAAGCAGGAAATCCAGAGGCGGTGGCATGACCTGAAGAGTGTTGTCAAGAAGAAGAGGGTCAAGAACCGTGAGCTGGCTGATGCGACTGGTGGAGGCCCTCCCATTCCACCAAAACCATTCTCTGCGTGGGAGGAGAAGGTGCTTGCCATACTGCATCCAGAGAGTCTTGAAGGAATACCCGGGGGAGTGGAGGCTGGTAAGTACCAACTAATGTATACCATGAAACTGCCATGTACTGTCTTGCACAACTACAAAGCTACATGTCTGAGGCACAAGTACATTCATCTGCACCCCAATACCAAACACAGGTCTCACTGATTTAACATTCACCCCATCTGAATCATCACAAAGGTACACAACATCAACTGTGTTGTATGTGTCCAGACAAGCAGCACTACAACTCCCACCAGCCACCCCTGTCCCACCTCTCAGAAGGGGGAGCACTGCACCCCACCCAGAACCATGTGGCAGCCATTGTGTGCTTCACCCTCACCTAACAGGTAGGTAGCCATCTTTCCAGGGAGGTGTGTTTGGAATAGGGAGGCCTGCACTACAACTCCCACCAGGCACACCCTGCCCCATCCCTCAGCAGGATGGAGCACTCCCTCCCACCCAGAAGCATGTGGTAGACATTGTATCACCACAAACAAACTGACAGGTAGGTATCCATCTTCCCAGGGAGGGCTGTTTGGGGGTGGGAGGCCTGCACCACAACTCCCACCAGCCACCCCTGTCCCACCTTTCAGAAGGAGGAGCACTGCCCCCCCAGAAGCATGTCTCAGCCATTGTGTGCTACACCCTCACCTAGCATGTAGGTAGCCATCTTTCCAGGGAGGTGTGTTTGGAATAGGGAGGCCTACACTACAACTCCCACCTGGCTCCCTTGTCCCACAGCTGAGCAGGATGGACCACTCCCCCCACCCAGAACCATGTCGTAGCCATTGTGTGCTACACCCTCACCTAACAGGTAGGTAGCCATCTTTCCAGGGAGGTGTGTTTAGAATAGGGAGGCCTGTACTACAACTCCCACCAGGCACACCCTGCCCCATCCCTCAGCAGGATGGAGCACTCCCTCCCACCCAGAAGCATGTGGTAGACATTGTATCACCACAAACAAACTGACAGGTAGGTATCCATCTTCCCAGGGAGGGCTGTTTGGGGGTGGGAGGCCTGCACCACAACTCCCACCAGCCACCCCTGTCCCACCTCTCAGAAGGAGGAGCACTGCCCCCCCAGAAGCATGTCTCAGCCATTGTGTGCTACACACTCACCTAACATGTAGGTAGCCATCTTTCCAGGGAGGTGTGTTTGGAATAGGGAGGCCTGCACTACAACTCCCACCAGGCCCCCTTGTCCCACAGCTGAGCAGGATGGACTACTCCCCCTACCCAGAACCATGTGGCAGCCATTGTGTGCTACACCCTCACCTAACAGGTAGGTAGCCATCTTTCCAGGGAGGTGTGTTTGGAATAGGGAGGCCTGCACTACAACTCCCACCAGGCCCCCTTGTCCCACAGCTGAGCAGGATGGACCACTCCCCCCACCCAGAACCATGTGGCAGCCATTGTGTGCTACACCCTCACCTAACAGGTAGGTAGCCATCTTTCCAGGGAGGTGTGTTTAGAATAGGGATGCCTGCACTACAACTCCCACCAGGCACACCCTGCCCCATCCCTCAGCAGGATGGAGCACTCCCTCCTACCCAGAAGCATGTGGTAGACATTGTATCACCACAAACAAACTGACAGGTAGGTATCCATCTTCCCAGGGAGGGCTGTTTGGGGGTGGGAGGCCTGCACCACAACTCCCACCAGCCACCCCTGTCCCACCTTTCAGAAGGAGGAGCACTGCCCCCCCAGAAGCATGTCTCAGCCATTGTGTGCTACACCCTCACCTAGCATGTAGGTAGCCATCTTTCCAGGGAGGTGTGTTTGGAATAGGGAGGCCTACACTACAACTCCCACCTGGCTCCCTTGTCCCACAGCTGAGCAGGATGGACCACTCCCCCCACCCAGAACCATGTGGCAGCCATTGTGTGCTACACCCTCACCTAACAGGTAGGTAGCCATCTTTCCAGGGAGGTGTGTTTAGAATAGGGAGGCCTGTACTACAACTCCCACCAGGCACACCCTGCCCCATCCCTCAGCAGGATGGAGCACTCCCTCCCACCCAGAAGCATGTGGTAGACATTGTATCACCACAAACAAACTGACAGGTAGGTATCCATCTTCCCAGGGAGGGCTGTTTGGGGGTGGGAGGCTTGCACCACAACTCCCACCAGCCACCCCTGTCCCACCTCTCAGAAGGAGGAGCACTGCCCCCCCAGAAGCATGTCTCAGCCATTGTGTGCTACACCTTCACCTAACATGTAGGTAGCCATCTTTCCAGGGAGGTGTGTTTGGAATAGGGAGGCCTGCACTACAACTCCCACCAGGCCCCCTTGTCCCACAGCTGAGCAGGATAGACTACTCCCCCCACTCAGAACCATGTGGCAGCCATTGTGTGCTACACCCTCACCTAACAGGTAGGTAGCCATCTTTCCAGGGAGGTGTGTTTGGAATAGGGAGGCCTGCACTACAACTCCCACCAGGCCCCCTTGTCCCACAGCTGAGCAGGATGGACCACTCCCCCCACTCAGAACCATATGGCAGCCATTGTGTGCTACACCCTCACCTAACAGGTAGGTAGCCATCTTTCCAGGGAGGTGTGTTTAGAATAGGGATGCCTGCACTACAACTCCCACCAGGCACACCCTGCCCCATCCCTCAGCAGGATGGAGCACTCCCTCCTACCCAGAAGCATGTGGTAGACATTGTATCACCACAAACAAACTGACAGGTAGGTATCCATCTTCCCAGGGAGGGCTGTTTGGGGGTGGGAGGCCTGCACCACAACTCCCACCAGCCACCCTTGTCCCACCTCTCAGAAGGAGGAGCACCCCCCCACCCAGAAGCATGTGTCAGAAAGTCCACCTAAAAAGGACAACTGGACAGGTAATCAGACAGTGCATGCACCCCACCATTCCTCAACAAAAGTATTGAGCTAATGACAACACAAGGCCTCACATCACAACAAAATACACCCCAATAAAATAGCAATTGATAGTATGCAGACAGCTAAGCGTATGTAACTGTGACAGAAACAGAACTGTGACTCAACTAAACCCATGTGTAAGCAAATCAGGGACCATATATGCACTGCACCGAATGCTATCTGTAAATTCCATGGGTGCTGAACATGAAGGACCATAGTAACAATAAACAGGCATGGTCTGTTGAACAATGAAATCCAAGCACAGAACATTACAAAGGTATGCATGAGATAACAAGGTACAATGGCTAGTACATGTGCATATGTAACATCTGCCAGGAAGAGTAATCAGCAAAGATGCATCACATCAAGTTGGATAACAGCCAGTTGTCAGATGACAACCGTTCAGTTTAATACTAAGAGCTTCACGTGGGACATGGTATCCAATGACTTGTCACACCATGGAAAAATATGTATGTACCTCCACATCATGTCATGACGCACATCACTGTGCAGACATACAATTAATGAAATACTTAACTGTGTGTTGCATAACATGTAAATAAGAGACATCAAACACTGCAAGCCTGATGGGTGTAAGTCAATGACTATGTACCCTCTGTCCCACAGGTGACCAACAACTGACTGCAGAGGACGACAACCTCAACCTGCAGAGCCAGTCTCCTCCCCCGGAACATGGACACTCTGATGCGGAGTCCCTGGATCCTTTGGATGAGGAGCTCCAAGCCGGCCCATCTGGCGTGCCAGGGCGCAACCGGTCACATGACCCCACTGCCCCCCACCCTCAGCAACAACATCAACGCTGACCCCTGCTGGAACGACCTGTGCCGCCACCACAACCACCACCACCACTACCACTGCTGCCTGCAACACTCGCCCTGCCCCAGAGGATGCCCAGCCCACACCAATAACTGCGGAGGGCAGGGAGAGTAGGCGTGTGCCTAGAGTGGTGAGGCAACAGGTCAGTGATAGCAGGGCAGGTGGGAGGACAAGTGGGACTCCAATACCACAGGACACTGTGACCGAAGCCCTGGCTAACATCACCAGAGTTGTTGGTGCCTATGAACACACACAGGCACAAATGGGCCAGGTCCACGGAGATGCCCTGGAGCTCAAACGTCTGCTGAGGTCCATGGACAACCGTATGGGACAAATCGTGGACCTCATGGGCCAGTTTCTGGCGGTACAGAGGGACAGGCCAGTGCCACATACCACACCTCCACCTCCCCCCGTTGCCACGCTGGATGACAGTTCATCATCCACCCCTGCGGGCACCGAGAGGGGTGACTCCTCAGACCCCACTGGCCCAGCAGACGAGGCCCCCCATGCCAAAAGAAGAAGGGGCCGTCCAAAGAAAAACTTGGGACTCACCCATGGCAAAGCACCTGCCAAATGCCAGTCAAAGAGCCAGCCATGATGGCAACACTCTACACCCTGCCATTGACTTTGTACACTGTCCGTACCCACACTGCCATGGTAATGGCATCCGTCTGTTGGACTGTGTCACCACATCAATGTGGTGCCTACTCGATTGTCTCATCTACCATCACTGCCAACTCATTGATTCACCATTCACACTTATGTAAATATCCACTTCCCTCTCACATATACCCATTGAAAATAAACAACAATAACGCACCAATGTAGTTGTGTCTGCTCCATGTTTATCACAGTATGTGCAATGTTTACCATGGTTACAATGTCACAGGAGCATGGATTCTCTGTAGGCAAGGAGAGGCAGAAGGGACCTAGCAAAACACAACAGAACAAAAGTCACTAGTCAGGTGGTAGCATCACAGCCATCACACAACACATGTCATCAACGTACTCCAAAATGCACACATTACAATGTGCAACAGTACCAACATAGACATCCTGTAGCTGTGCCAAACTACCCTGTACCCAACACATAGGCAGCCAGCACTGAGTCAACAACAGGATGCAGTCACAAAGATCACATAGTCCTTTATGCAAACAACTACATCAACAGACAATGGACCAGTTGTACATTGTCACTCACCTTCAAGTGAAGTAGCGGTTGATGAGCTGCTGACGCTGGTCGACACCTTCCTCCTCTCCACTATCCTCGTCACTGGACATTTGTGGGATCGCAGGTGGGGGCCTCGGCTGGTCATCATCCTCCAGGATCAGGGGGATTTGTTTCCATAAGGCCAGGTTGTGCAGCATGCAGCATGCTACCACTATCTGACACACCTTTTTGGGTGAGTACATGAGTCCCCCTCCGGTCCTGTCCAGGCAGTGAAATCTCGATTTTAGGAGACCAAAGGTTCGCTCCACCACCCGACGTGTTCTCCCATGGGCATTGTTGTAGGGGACATCAGACGGTGTCCTAGGATTGCGTAGTGGGCTCAGCAACCAAGGTCTGTTGGGATATGCAGAGTCACCTAGGTGTGAAAAACACATACAGATTAAGTGATACAACTGTGCCAGAGGACAGCATGGCACACACAGCACAGAACTTGACTCTGCCCACTCACCCACAATCCATGCCCGCTCCGGAAGTAGATTGGCCATCAGCTGGGGCACAATGCTGTTGCGCATGATGTAGGAATCATGTGCAGAGCCGGGAAACTTGGCACAGACATGCAATATGATCATATCGGCCTGGCACACCACCTGCACATTGATGGAATGTGAATGTTTACGATTCCTATATATGTGTTCCCGTGCCTGTGGTGGAACCAGGCCAACATGTGTGCAGGCAATAGCACCTACAACATTAGGGATGTGAGCAAGGGCATAAAAATCCGCCTTCACAGCCGCCAAAGCCACCCTCCTTGGAAAACGTATGTATCGGTCTTTGTATTGCATCATGGCCGACAGGAAATCCCGTAGCACCATGCTGAAGGTGGGCTGAGACATCCCCCCTGCAATGCCCACCGTCTCCTGGAATTAACCACTAGCCAGGAAATGCAGTGCCGCCATCACCTTCGATTCAGTTAATGCTGTTGGGTATGTCCTGCCAGCCCGCAGGTGTGGCTCCAACATGGCACACAGGTCTTGGATGTTTGTGCGATCCAGACGGAACCTGCGTATTACGTCATCATCCTCAATGTTAGCCAGCAGGGTGACTGGACGATACACATTAGGTTGCCTCCTAGGTGAGATGAAAGGGGACACGTCATTGCAACAGAACATGAGATGTGCACAAATCTGTAGCTTTTGATTGACACAGCGCAAACATTTACTGGCATCACAATGCAGCAGACAGTACAAGTCAAATGTTGTGACACCTTGAGAAAACATTGTTGTACACTCGTTCAGTATTCGCACAGTGAGAACAACCAACATGGAAACTGCCTCTGTGAATGCTAATAGTCACATTTCAAACTTTTGTGTAAACAGCCCTGACAGTATATGATACAGGACATGTGTGACACAGAAACACTGCTGGCTTCCAAGTGGCTGCTGTATGTGCCACACATTCTTGTGCAATCATGACAGGGAACACATTAACAACACAATTTGTCTAGTTCTGAAGGACTCATTATGGAATTTGAGCCACTTCAAATCCACACAAGTTTAGAGACATTCACATACATATCCACAAGCCTGTGCTAATATCCACTGTCATCAGTAGACATGCCATACATGCTGGTAATCACAATTCAAAGTCAGTCAATGACTAATAATGAAAAGCATTTGCAGATTCTGTGTCGCCGTGGATCAGGGCACAATGACACCACTGCACAATATCATCAACAAGCAAACAGATTGTCAATGTGGCACACAAAAAGTTGACAAGGTACGTGATCCAAAAGGACTATAGACAAACGTTAATCTGCACTTAAGTTGCACTATGACATGCAGTATGAAGGTAGCACTGCCCAAACACACAACTGAAGTACAACAGTTGCCATGGAGCTAATCATCCAGCTGCTTGGAGACACAACAGTGCCACAAAAACAACCTACAACACCACCAGGACAAACCCACACCAGTATACCTACAAGTCAGCGCATGAATATACTGAGTACATAACAAAAACACAACAGCCTCATACACATAACACCAGCGGATGTCATTGCACAACACAGGCACTAAAGGACAAACATCAAAAGCATCCTGAGCCACATTCCCCACAGGCTGTCAGGACCAACACAGCGGACTTTCAACATCCCTCCGCAGACAAAGATGCTGGCTGTGCATCACTTGTTGGCCTCTGGTACCTTCAAAACAACAAAAGTTTGAGTTTGGATGAATGTCACAGCCAGCCCTATCAAGGTATATCTCACCTGTCTTGGATGCCATCATTAGCTTGATTCAACAGCACCTTCAGTTCACCCACACTGTGCAGGAACAGCTTGTGCCCCAGAAAGGCTACTACACCATAGCAGGCTTATCCACTCGTGTTGGTTTAAATTCACTGCACACATGTCCTACTTGTGCACCCTGCCAACACTGCACACAATTACTGCAAATGAAAGCACACGCATTACATCAATGTGCAGCCAATTGTGGCACACCGTCTACTGTTCACAGATGCCATATCAAAGTTACCAGTCAGTGAGCACCATCACCACTTTTGGCTACAGTCCATCATCCAAGGCAACAATCTTCATGTGAACAAGGTCAATGCACCTGTCCTTGGTGAGTACCAACGTAACACACCACACACATCAAATCCACTAGCAACATACTCACAACTGTGGAAATATACATGTAACAAAATCACAGATGACAGGCCGAACAACATGAGCACATACCAGACACAATGACACAAGTAATGGTGATAACATTTTGCAGATATGGAGACAAAACATACCCAAAGGCAAAGATACAAGTGAAAAATAATAAGGATGTACAGAATGCCAAGTGTGCCGGTGATGTAATTAACATCCTTGAGTATGTAGAGCACACACATGTCCATGTGGACATATACTGTTGGATTTGCTACTGTGAACAATAACATTACATGAAGGCAGTAATAGGTGTTACCAAACAGACAACAGTGTGACATATGTGGTGAGTAATGAAAATAATGCTGAAATGTTTGTAAACTCATGTAATGTATTGTGACATATTGTGTGAGATATGAATATGTTTCTATATATTGGGATCAGATATGAAATTGGGGGTAAGATTTTGGTGTCAGATATGAAATTGGGGCTAAAATGTGGTGACATATATGAAATTGGGGATCAATTTGGGGGTCAGATATGAAATTGGGGCTAAAATGTGGTGACATATGAAATTGGAGATCAATTTGGGGGTCAGATATGAAATTGGGGCTAAAATGTGGTGACATATGAAATTGGGGATCAATTTGGGGGTCAGATATGAAATTGGGGCTAAAATGTGGTGACATATGAAATTGGAGATCAATTTGGGGGTCAGATATGAAATTGGGGCTAAAATGTGGTGACATATATGAAATTGGGGATCAATTTTGTTGACAGATATGAAAATGTGTGTAAATGTGGTCTCAGATATGAAATTGTGTAGAAGTAATGTGCCCCATTAGTTCTTTCAGTGTGGCATTTGGTGTTAGATTTGAAGTTAAGGCTGTCCTTACTAACTATATAGCCCATTCAAATTACATCCAGTGCCATGATATTTTGTAAGTGACCACTGTTCGAAGTACAGATATGACCCATGACATTGACACAGCACGATGTGTCCATTGGTGCCTTAAACAACACTATCACGCCCATAGTCAACAATGTCATGCTGCACCCTCGCCGTAGCGAGCGCCTGGCACCAGCGGTGTGTCACCGCCAATGGCCCAAGACACACTCACCGTAGTGATAGGCATATACACATGATCAAATGGCGGTTGGCATTTCCCGCCACACAAATTACGGTCACTCATAGCAATGCATGTGCCCGGAATTGTGGTAGCTACCGCCTGGCACCAGCGGTGTGTCACCGCCATGGCCCAAGACACCATAGCGGGATTGATAGGCATATACACATGATCAAATGGCGGTTGGCATGTCCCGCCACACAAATCACGGTCACTCATAGCAATGCATGTGCCCGGAATCGCGGTAGCTACCGCCTGGCACCAGCGGTGTGTCACCGCCATGGCCCATGCATTGACAGCCAATGGGAAGCGCAATCGCAGTAGCCTGATGCAAGTTTGAAAATCGCGGTAGGCGTGCTCCGCCACCGCGGGGCCGGTCATTGGATGCACTTGAAAGATGCACCACCTCGGTACCGCACGCCTGTCCCCTGCGGTGTGTCACCGCCATGGCCCATGCATTGACAGCCAATGGGAAGTGCAATCGCGGTAGCCTGATGCAAGTTTGAAAATCGTGGTAGGCGTGCTCCGCCACTGCGGGGCCGGTCATTGGATGCACTTGAAAGATGCACCACCGCGGTACCGCACGCCTGTCCCCTGCGGTGTGTCACTGCCATGGACCATGCCCTTCCAGCCAATGGGAAGCGCAATCACGGTAGCCTGATGCAAGTTTGAAAATCGCGGTAGGCGTGCTCCGCCACCGCGGAGGCGGTCATTGGATGTATTTGAATGAGGCAGTCCTGGAACACCAATTGCAGCAGCTTAGAACCACAGAAACGAGCCCTGGGGGCTATATATGTGTGTGAGAGAGCCACACATTTCCACAGCTCACTGAGCCTGCTGCCTGAGACCCCTCACCTGCTGCTGCCTCCAGGGACTGCTGCCTGAGACCCCTCACCTGCTGCTGCCTCCAGGGACTGCTGCTGCCTGAGACCCCTCACCTGCTGCTGCCTCCAGGGACTGCTGCCTGAGACCCCTCACCTGCTGCTGCCTCCAGGGACTGCTGCCTGAGACCCCTCACCACCAACTGCCGCTGCTGCTGTCTCCTGCCCACAGTGATGTCGAGGACTGAGAAGATCCGTGCCACTCCCTTCACCACCGAGGAGCTGGAGGTCCTGGTGGACGAGGTGCTCACCCAGTATCCAAGGCTATATGGTGCGCCAAATGTCATGGTAAGTATCTCAGAGTGTGAGTGAGAGTGCAGGGGGGGCACACATGAAGTTGATCTGCTGCAGTATGTGCGTGAGAGTGTGGGGTTGGGTCATGCACTGCCTAGCATGCTGTTTCCAGGGGGAAGGTGTGTTTAGCCTATTCAACACGTTTCCCTGCCTGCACATCCAGATGTGAGGGAAATGTAATGTCTTGTCAGACATACAATGAGTCTGCAACTTCTCAATTTAGGAGTCAGGACAGTGATTGCCAGTCTGTATGTCTGTGTGTGTCCCTGATGTCCTTCACAGGCCCATCTGTGGCCTTAGCTAGGGTTGTTGTCCAGAGGGTAGTGAGGGAATTGTTTCTGACTCAATATGTGCCTCATCTCTAGTTCTGCACTATGCTCAGGACCGCAATCCCCCAGGGTGACACTCTTGTTGGTCATTCACCTATGACACTGTACATTTCAACATTCTTGTGCCCAGACCCTTCCATCACCACCAGCATGTGCACATACTCGCATGTGTTGGCACTGTTTGTGTTTCCAAATTGTCCCTCCATTTAAAATATCAGATGCCCCACGTTGGACCTCTGTGTGACCCCAACTGGCCTGCACAGTCACCACCCAATCTGACAGTGACACAACACTGAATGTACAGAGTGTCAAATCTGTGCTTTTTCTCTTGACTCTCCATCAATGAGCCATTACAGACATGTAGATTGCACACGACAGGCCTTGTGATGAGGGTTTGCGTTTGTGAGGTCATGTCCCTCAATGTGACCTCCATGACACAGTGTGGCAGTTTAAGGGCAAGTGCTTTGAGGGCTGCGCAGTGTTGGGCACAGTGAGTATTCACAGTAACATATGTAGTAATGTCCTGCATGTCTTGGTATTCCCAAAAATTTGCAGTATATGTGGTCAGCATACACATTTTGCTCTCTGCTGACATCCTGCATGGCTATGAGATGGGCATGTACTATGTCCACCCTCATACCTGCATGCATTAATGTGTGTTTCCCACATGATGATGTTTGAATGTCGCAGATTTATTGTCTCTGCTGAAATTATGGCTGAAGTTGGGTAGAGTCAGTGTCATGCTCCTGCCCTGGGAAATGGTGGTAGGTTACACTGATTATTGCACCCTCTTGTCTCCCATGTCTGCAGCTCAAAGTCAACCAGCGCAAGGCCGTGTGGAGGGCCATTGCATGCAAGGTGCGTGCTCTGGGTGTCTCCAACCGACGGCGCTCCCACTGTCACAAGAGGTGGGATGACATCTGCCGGCTGAGCAGGAACGTGGCCGAGATGACACTGGGGCTGATCCCTCGGTCCGGCAGGTTGGCGCGGCGCAGCATGACACCACTAATGGCACGCATTTTAGCTGTGACGCAGCCTGAACTGGATGCACGTCTGAAGGGGCATCAGCAGCAAGCTGGTGGTGAGTATTCTGTGAGTGTGACTTTGGGTATTGTTTGGCTGCATGTGCTCCAAGCCTGGTCCAGTGCAGGGCTGTGATGTTGCTAGTGTGATGCAATGGCGTGTAAGTGGCCGCGGTGTTGGATGCAGTTGTCATGCATTGCCCCTACATGTACCTTCCCATGTCATTGGTGTAATGGCCCTTGACTTCACATTTGTAGTTGTGGCCTTCTGGTATCATCTTCATTGGGGTAGTCACGGACATCCCATGTCAGGGTCCGGCAGAGTGCATAATCTGAGTGTGCCATCATCAATGTGTGCATTGCCTGACGTCAGATTTGTGCTGACTACACATCTAACACCAATGTGCAACTATAGTTGTGCCCCAAGATACGACATGGTGGATGGCATGTGCTCATGGCCATTGTGGGCGTATATGTTGGAGTCTGTCTCTGTGTTGGACACTTCTGCTGGCTCAAGATGTGACAGTGGCAACATGTTGTGAGTAGAATCTTTTACCCCCTCAGGGCCCTAGGTGTGCACAGAGGGATATGTATGTCTGGTTAGACGGAGCCACCAACAGGCTAATTGGCTGTGTGTTCATCACATGGGTTAATTATGCCAAGTTAGCTTTATGCCACGGTAATTTCGATGTTTGGATTGAGGTTGCACAATGTTACTGCCCATGGTGTTGTCCAACATGGATGATTGTTCATCATTAGTGATGCTTTCCTTGCAGATATTTGTAATCTTGATGCCAATGTACTGATCCTACCTCTCTCTCTCTCTCATGCAGCATCTCACATGGGCATGGAAGGACAGGGGACGGACACCAGTGGTGAGGCATCAAGCACAACTGCTGCACACCAGCATAGTGACACGGATGTCACCAGCGCATCAGAGGGGGACCGTAGTCTTCTAGAGGACTCACAGCCAGAGACGCAGACCTCTACGTCATCTAACAAAGGTAGTGACGCATCTATGTTTTCGGCCACAGGAAACGGGGACTCTGCCTCCTCGTCCACCACACAGCGTTCAGTGCCCACCCTCCCTGCTACTCCCACTGTTGCTGCCCGTGTTCGCACTACAAAAAAGGGAAGAGTGTCCTTCATCCCAGGCACCGCTGCCCCTGCCCCTGTCCCCCCTGCTGCCATCAGTGCTGAGTCTGTGGACCTTTTGCGCCAGCTGTGTGTGGGTCAGACAGCTCTCCTCAATGCCTTCCTGGACCATGACAAAAAATTGGCACAGGTGGTGGCTTACATGGAGGGCGTTCATTCCGATGTGGGTGGGCTACACCGGACTGTACAGTCTCTGTCCTCTGCAGTGACAGCAGCCATTCAACTTGCCCAATCCCATAGTCCTGCTCCAGTCCCTAGGCCCACCACCCTGCCAGTGGCCACATCTGATGATAGTGACCACACACCGCAGACATCAAGGGAAAGATACAGCACACGCAGCACACGGCAGCAGCAGCCCAAGCAGTCCAGGGTGCAGACACCATCCCCACAGAAAGGTAAACCCACACCAGAGGCAAAAGCCCTTCAGGCCACACCCAGGGCAAGGATGGCAAGAAGCAGGCCTCAGGCTCACATGCCTCAGAGGCATCCCCAGCCAAGGACTCACCTGTCCCAAAAGTGTCTCGCATAGACAAGCACACAGTTTCTGTGCCCAGTGACAAACAGGTGCCTGCTAAGAGTACACGTAAGAAGAGCTCCAAGGAAAGTTCACACACAACATCAACTCCCATCCAGAGCCCTGTGAAGCAGGGAAAGGAGGCCACTGTAGGGGGGACACCTGGTAAACAGGTGATGCAGGGGCAGAGGCAATCCGGGGCCAAGCGTCCCGCAGAATCCAGCACGTCCCCAGAGGGAGGACCACCATCTGCACATGATCCTGCTTTTGTGATGAGTGTGGCTGTTGTATACACCCCACTTGGCATTAATCCCAGGACAGGGAAGCCATATCGAATCCCCAAGAAGCGGAAGGGCACCCCTCCAGATTCTCCCACACACACTGGGTCTCATGCAAGCATGAGTCCACCTCCACGTGCCACCACCCCACCTGGTCCTAGCAGCCCTCAGGCTTCACACACCACTGATGGCTCTACCACACCTAGACCTAGCAGCCCTCAGGCTTCCCAGACCACTGATGGCTCTACCCCAGCTGGGCCTCTCTCTCCCCGAGCCAGTACCCCAACTGGCCCCGACAGACAGCCACCTCCCAGTCATACTGCCAGCCAAGTCTGAGTGTTAGTCCCCCTCACACACATGTCTCTCCCACAGTGGTGCCATGGACTGACCATTTTTGACACCCTGAGTGTGTTGCTGACCATGGCAGGGTACAGTACCACCCATTCCCAGTGCTGGATATCATGTACTCACTCTGCACTTTTTACTGGCCCTTGGCCTTGTTGTTGACTGATGTTCTAGACTTGCATGTGCAGGATCTCATGTACCTCATCTGCACTTTGGACTGGTCACTGGCCTTGCTGTTCACTGCTGTTTGCCCCTTGCCTGTGCAGGATCTCATGTACCTCAACTGCACTGTGTCCTGGCCACTGGCCTTGTTGTTGACTGATGTTCTAGACTTGCCTGTGCAGCTTCTCATGTACCTCATCTGCACTTTGGAGTGGTCACTGGCCTTGCTGTTCACTGCTGTTTGCCCCTTGCCTGTGCAGGATCTCATGTACCTCACCTGCACTGTGTCCTGGCCACTGGCCTTGTTGTTGACTGATGTTCTAGACTTGCCTGTGCAGCTTCTCATGTACCTCATCTGCACTTTGGAGTGGTCACTGGCCTTGCTGTTCACTGCTGTTTGCCCCTTGCCTGTGCAGGATCTCATGTACCTCACCTGCACTGTGTCCTGGCCACTGGCCTTGTTGTTGACTGATGTTCTAGACTTGCCTGTGCAGGATCTCATGTACCTCACCTGCACTGTGTCCTGGTCACTGGCCTTGCTGTTCACTGCTGTTTGCCCCTTGCCTGTGCAGGATCTCATGTACCTCACCTGCACTGTGACTGGTCACTGGCCTTGCTGTTCACTGCTGTTTGCCCCTTGCCTGTGCAGGATCTCATGTACCTCATCTGCACTTTGGACTGGTCACTGGCCTTGCTGTTCACTGCTGTTTGCCCCTTGCCTGTGCAGGATCTCATGTACCTCATCTGCACTTTGGACTGTCACTGGCCTTGCTGTTCACTGCTGTTTGCCCCTTGCCTGTGCAGCTTCTCATGTACCTCATCAGCACTTTGGAGTGGTCACTGGCCTTGCTGTTCACTGCTGTTTGCCCCTTGCCTGTGCAGGATCTCATGTACCTCATCTGCACTTTGGACTGGTCACTGGCCTTGCTGTTCACTGCTGTTTGCCCCTTGCCGATGCAGGATCTCATGTACCTCATCTGCACTTTGGACTTGTCACTGGCCTTGCTGTTCACTGCTGTTTGCCCCTTGCCTGTGCAGGATCTCATGTACCTCACCTGCACTGTGTCCTGGCCACTGGCCTTGTTGTTGACTGATGTTCTAGACTTGCCTGTGCAGCTTCTCATGTACCTCTTCTGCACTTTGGAGTGGTCACTGGCCTTGCTGTTCACTGCTGTTTGCCTCTTGCCTGTGCAGGATCTCATGTACCTCATCTGCACTTTGGACTGGTCACTGGCCTTGCTCTTGTCTGAATTTTGCTGCATAACTGTGTAAAATGTAAATAAAAAAATTACTCCTGTTGTCTGCCTTGTCAGTGTCCTTGCTTAATAAAGGGTTACTGTGTGGATATGGTTTACTGTGACACATGCTCTATATGCCACTTCAACATTGCCAATGTCTTGTTTCCTCTGATCATGTTGTTTAAACTTTGGTGTCCCAGACTTGTGCATCTGTGTGTGTTGGCTTAGATGTAGGTGTGTTTGCTGTGGACTGTTTAACTTCCTGGGTGTGTTGTTGTCTGTGTGATGTTTAGATTGTTGTTGTGTGTGTTCATGGTGTGTCACTCATCGCTGTTTGTAACTGGTATGTCTGTTGTGCACACACTGCTTGGTGTGCATGCAGTGCTGTGAGTGTATGTTGCCTTGTCTTTGCCTGGTGTGCACCCCCTGATGTTTAGCTGTTGTAGCATATTGATATCTTTGCATGTGCATGTGTTGTGTCTGATGTGGCTGTGTGCAGTGTTTGTGTTGTGTTGTCTCATGCAGTTGACTGTTGCTCTGTGTGTGGTGTTCTATTTGCCTGTCAGTGTGTGTGTTTTGTTGTTGTGTTTGATTCAGATGTGTGTTGCCATTGTGGTGTGCCTTACTTGTGTGTCTGTCACATGAACTGAGGTCTATTGTAGTTCCCGTGCTTGTTTTGGGTGCATCCTTGGTGTTTTCTCCTCTCATATTTGATGTGTCTCTTGTCATTCTTGTGCATGTGCAGGCATGTGGTACACTATGACACCATTTTGAGTTGATGGGTGGTGTGGTATGTCTGTCTGTGTGTCATTGTAGGCCCATTTCTCCCTGTTTGTCTCCATTATTGTTTTGTGTGGATGCACTTCTTATATGTGATGTGGTATGTTGTCTGTGCATTTTTCCTGACTAATGAGGTTGTGTACTCCTGTTGTGTCTGTGCTCCCATTGGATTTCCACTGTTTAACTGCACAGGTCTTGTCTGTTATTGTAGTAGTTCTGTGTGTGTGTTTTGATTGTGTTCTGTGTTTGACTGTTGTTTTTGTGCATACAGTGGTTCTGCCATCCCTGTGTGTGTGTGTGATGTTTGTGGATACCCCCCAGGGGGTGTGTTTGCTTGTCAGTGTATTGACTGGACATTATTGGCAAGCTTCTGTGTGTTTGTCACTGGTGTTGTGTGCTGCAGGTGTGATGGGTGTGGGGGTTGTGTGAAGGTTCATACTTGTGTTTGACAGTCATGGAGTGTTGCAATGGGCCCTGTGTGTTGTGCTGCTGACATACTCCTGTGATGTATTTGGATACAGATGTGTGGCTGATCATTGTTAGACTTCATACCCTTCCTTTCATCCCTGTGCCTATACATGGGTTGCCTTGCTGCCTCCCTGAGTTGTTGCAGTGAGGTGACTGTGGTTTTACTTCACTCACTGTGACTGCCATGTGTGATTTGTTGGGCTGGGGTTGTTGTTATATGTTCCTTCCCTTGCATGTGATGTACACATGCTTGGTGTTCAACTCCTTGCCATTCCATTTGTGTGCACCTCACTTTAGGTTTCCTATTTGTTGTCCTCCATTGCTGCTATCATGTGGTCTGTGTTTGTTGCTGTGTGTCAGTGTGGGGTATGTCTGTGTGACTTGGCAGGCTGTGTGTCCATTAGAGTGTTTGTTCATTATCTGTGTGTGTTTGTTTTGTGCTTGGACTCAGTTTACTTGCCATGAGTGTGGTGTTGTTGTGGTGTGTGGGTTCTCCTGGCCCTGCGCTTCTACGCTGTGTGTTACTCTGCAGCCACACCTGATGGGGCTGTCTCCCTAGTTGTTTGTTGTGTGGTTCAGTGTGTGTGTTCACCTGGCTGGTTATTGGGCATGTGGGAGCACATGAGGGTCACATGGCATGTCCCTTCATGTTGTGGGTGGGCCTAGTGTGTGGAGTGTGGAGGTGTTGCCCTGTGTACTTTGTGCACTGCCCATGCCTTGCGCTGACCCTGCCTACTACATTGTGCGCATTTTTTTACGCGGATTCACCGCTGCGGTCACGTGCACTGAACATTATTTCGAGATCGCGGACGGCCCCCCAAAGTCGCTTTCCGACACCCTTTCCATGTCGGAAAGGCCAGCACGGAAAGTCTATCGGAAATAGACATCGTGATCCCGATGGCGGAAACGCCATCCATAGGGCATTGCGGTGCGGTTCCGACTGACAGGAATACTCCAAGCGCCGGTCGGAACCGAGTCGGAATGCCCGGCTTATTTATGTTCCGACCACCGGCATCGTAATTGGGCGGTCGGACCGCAAACTGACCGAGTCGATCGGAATGTCTCCGACTGCATCGGAAAGCATCCAATTAGCGGTCGGAGACTTTCCGACCAACATCGTAATAAGCCCCTTTATGTTTTTGGTATATTTAAATATGCATACATATATTTGTTATAATATATTATTTACGATTTTTAAAATTAAAATGTTATTTAAAATATATGTTTTATTTATTTGTTTTTATATATATATATGTATGTATATATATATAAGTGTGTGTGTTTACATTTATAAAAGTACACTTTTTTGTTATATTTGTTAAAATATACTTTTAAATATATTTTATTTATTATAAATTAATGTTAGTATTTAATATATGTTTATTTGAAATTATTTATATTTAAAAATTGATATTTAATACAACGATATTATGGTAAACGATATTTATTTTTGTACTTACCTTTTTAAGTATAGCAAGTCGGTATTTTTGTATCCTATATTTTTTCCTCGATATTTTTACCTTGATATTTTTTAGGTCGATATTCTATCAGTTAACCCCGGTGGTGCACAAGGTGACTTCAGGCTGTCTCTTCAAGGCCCCCAATGTTCCAGGAGTGACTGGGGACCAGGTGAACATTGGGCGGGTAGCGGCTGTGGCCAACCAGAGCAGGGAAAGCCCTGGGCCTGTGCGGCCTCTCAGAGGGTGAGCGGCTGGCTGATGGCTTTGGGGACTGGTGGTATGAGCCAGCTCTCCCGATGTGATTAGGCTTCGTCCGGGGAGTCGCTGGCTTCTGGTCTGCCCAACACCAGTGCGGGGCCACAGTGGAGGCTGAGGCGGGTCCTGGAGCAGCTCTGACCCTGAGAGGCTGGGTGCCTTGGGCGGACGGTGGGGGTACCAGACAGTTGTGTGCCCTCAAGAAGAGGGAGTTACACATGAGAGGGGCCAGCCTTCTACCAACCGTTAACCGGGGCCTGGTTTGCGGGCACAACCCTACTGCCACTGTTTCTCCTGATGGGCACTGGCGGAACACTGCAGTGCTATGCTGGGCCTGTGACGTTCACGCGAGCTGGTAGACTGCTCACGCCGCCCTGCGGTTCTCACTGGGGGACTTGCAGGCCTGCTTGACCTGGCTCTTAACCTGGCCCGCCTTTTGCAGCGGGGCCCTGTGCACCAACACCTGTTGTTCCTTTGCCTGATAACTGGGCTGTGGCTGTGGGAGACTCTGTATCACGTTGTCTGATGTCTAGGTGCCAAATCTCGAACCTTAATCTGTGGGAGCCCCTGCAGTGGACATCAATTAGACTACCGGTGACTCATGGAAGCCAGGGGCATCTCACATTGGGCAGACATTTCATCATCTGTTGGCTCCATGAAGCTGTTGAGAGGAAGCCGTTAGACTTCTGATCCTGCCCTGTGAAATTCCCGTGGGGTCTGGGGGGTCTGACCGGAGTAAAGTTTGGCTCTTGGATACACGGCGGTCTGGCGGTCTGGCAGTCTGGACTATGGCAAAAGACAAGGTGCATCGTAGGGCAAGCAGGGCACCCTGGACAAATTCACTCAGGCTGCAGAAAAGTCGACTGAGACAGAAAATGATGACCATGTGTGGACCACCATCCCTGACACCAGCATGATCCTATCAATTGTGGGACAGCCTGGAAGAGAGGATCGGCACAGTGGGCTCCGACGTGATGTTGCTGTGCCAGGATCTGTGCAAGGCAGACAACATGATAATGAAGCTGAGGCCAGGGTCTCCACAGTGGAAGATGCAATATCTGAGATGCAAAGTAAACTCTCGCACTTAACATCCATCTCCAAAGGTCAGGCCACAAGGGTGGAAGATGTGGAGGGAAGGACCTGCGGGAACAATCTCTGTTTCGTAGGTTTCTCAGAAGGTTGTTAGGTAACCTCACCCAAAATAATCCTGGACTGATGGATCCGCTCTATCATGCCTGCTGCAACCTCATCCTGCTGCTTCATCATTGATAGAGCGCACAGAGTTCTGACCCGCAGACAACCCCCAAGTGCTCTCGTCCAGTACGTATGCACGCATACTCAACTACCTGGATAGAGATGCCATTCTCCATCTTGTTCGTTCTCGGGACTCGCCCGGTTCCAGTCCCACAAAGTAATGATTTTCCATGACTTCACCAAACTACTCCAAGATCAACGCCAGTCATTTATCAGAGCAAAAAAGAAGCTATGCAGTGTCAATATTTGATATATGATGTTGTTCCCCACCAAACTGAAAGTGATTTTCCAATCCCAGACCTTCTTCTTCGAGGCAGTTTTCTAGTGGACCAATGAGCGGTGACAACCATGGTCAAACACCCCCCCTCCTTAACAAGGGAAGGGGGGATGACTGCCCTGCCCTCCCCATGGCACAAGAGAAACAGGGGGAGTAACACCAACTGCTCGCTTTCTTCCTGGCACAGGAGACCCAACATCTCGGCTGAAGCAGAGGGTCCTTGAGGTGAATTGATCGGATCTGACTTGGTGCCCACTGAAGTTGACATGACACAACCCACCTCGACTCCTTTGGTGATGGCTTGATGAGCATCAGGCAGACTCCTAAAAAACTCTCTGCAGGACGAGGCTTGTGAATTGTTCTTCCTGCGCAAGCGGTACTTGGGGGAGGAGTACTTTTAGGCAGAACAAATATACATATATGTATATATTTTTGTTACGACTATTTTGGGGCCTGGTGGTGCTGATGACACCGGTATCAGGTTATTTGGTGTGGGATCCATTGTGGCATGGCGGCGCTGTCGCTCAGTTGGTGCCAGTAGCTGTCCTGCCCCCCGAAAGATACTTCATGTTCTAGGAGTGTAGTGTGGCTGGGGAAGGTTATGGGTATTATGTTGGTTACTGTTATGGTTTCTTGTTTTTCTTTGAGTGGAAGGTGCACCCACAACACCGGACGGCAATTGTCCCACAGACTGTCATGTTCCGCACACTCCCAACTCAATGGCTGACGATAGCCCAACTCGACTTGAGCGAGTCTAGGTAATGTCTTGAAACATTAATGGCCTGTTAGACAAAATCAAAAAATCAGCAGTCTTACGGGCTGCAAAAAGGCTACATGCTGACATCCTAATTTTGCAGGAAGCACATTTGCTGGACAAATGAGTACCCTTCCTGACACAATATGGCTATACTCAGTATTTTCATTCGGGCTTCACAAGGGACTTTAGAGGGGTCGCGATTCTTTCCCTATGTAGTGCGACAAATCTGGACCGATGAATGGGGCAGATATGTGGCCATTACCGGTCATTTATATTTGGAGCCCTTGACACTAGTAAATGTATATGCCCTGCCCCCGCTTACCAGATCCTTCATAGAATTAATCACGAATCTCATTGGTGCTCTCCTGGTGGGGCCCTTGGTGCTGGAAGGAGATTGGAACAGGGTGATACATGAAGACCTTGACAGACTCCCTGGGGGATGGCCTTACCTGTAATCAATCCCTGATGCAACCATTCATGGAGGCGATGGGGCCATCGGATGTCTGGTGAGGATTCCATTGGGGGCTCACAATACATTTTCTCGGTTGGAGTATTTCCTCATCCCAAAGGCTGAACTGCACAAAGCAAAAGACATGCAAATCCTTCCCCGAGGGCTATTAGATCATTCCCCGTTAACAATTTTCCTGCACTAGGAACACTCAGTGCAGTCATTCTGCTGGCATCTGACCCTGTGGTCACTTCAAGATACGGCCCTCACTTCCTAGATGAGAAAAGTTGTTGACACCTACTTCACCCACAACCAACACTCCCCGGGCATTTTGTGGGAGGCTCTTAAACTGACGTTAAAGGGTTAGATCATAAGCTACTGACTGGAAGAACTGTAAAAAGAGGCAAATGGTCAAAGATCTAGAAATGCGAATCCAAATGCTAGAGGCTCATTACATCTGTGACCCCGACCCCTGGCTACTTAGGAATACACTTCATGTTGAATCCCAGTTGTGGCACCTACTCCTTGATAAGGCCAAGACAGTATGGCTCACCTCACAGTCCCGGATCTATTAATAGGGGGATAAAGCCAGTAAACTACTACACCATCTCTGTTCCAATATTAAACACCACTTCTCAATTCTCTATTTTCAGGACTCCGTGAGCTGACGGATTTCCAGGGATGAAGCTATGGCTCGCCAATTTGCCCATTTTTACACAGACCTGTATGCTCCTCACAACCACCTACCAGACACACAGATCATCTAGTTTGTGTTGAACCCACCCCTCAAAATCCTTTCGCTGGCTGATAGAGGACCTGCAATCTGGTAAAGCACCAGGCCACAAAGGGTTCCCGAGTGAATAAAAAAAATTATTTATGAGCCAGCTTGGGGACCCCCTGGTTCAGCGCTCAGGGAAGCAATTAGCATGGGGCTGCTCCAACCCGATTTCTGCAGAGCGGAGATAGCAGTGATGCCTAATCCATGGAAACCCCCAACCAATGCTCCTCCTACCACCCAATTTCTCTTATAAACATGGAAACCAAGATCTTGGCAAAGGCTCTGGCCAATCTCCTGCTTAGGGTTATACCCTCCCTGGTCCATCGTGACCAAGCAGGCTTCATGCCCAGGTGAGCTAGCAGACAAAACATTTGCAGAGTAAATAATGCACTTGCGCTCGATGACTGCCTGGCTGGCCCGGCTGCGCTACTAGTGGTATATATTGGATTGGGGATATTTATGCACACTACTCCAATGGCTAGGCTTTGGGCCCAAGTTTCTAAAATACATAAAACTCCTTTACACAGATCAGATCGCCCATGTTTGAGTAGGTACTGCTCTCTCCAGACCCTTCCCCACTGGGCCGTGCACGTGTCAGGGGTATCCCCTGTCTCTACTGCTTTTCATGCTGGCCATAGAGCCCCTGCTGGAGTGACTCTGTATTGACACACAGATCTGGGGGTTTGAGTGAGGAGTGGCCCTGCGTTTAGGGATCGTGATTTATGCTGATGATGCCCTGATTTTCTTGACCCAACTGGAGACCTCTAGCCCCCATGTGCTCCAAATCCTTGGAATCTTTGTTGAGACTTCGGGTCTCTCCATCAATAGGGCCAAGTCTACCATCTTCCAGGTTCCCCCTCACCTTCAAGACCTGAGATGAGCCGTGCATAGCTTCAAATATTTGGGAGTACATGCCACCCCTGAACCCTCGTTGGAATGGGAGATGAACATTCAACCACTTCTGGATGTGCTGCAGATGGATGTTAAAACTTGGTGGGACCTTCCCCTTATGGGACGCTCAGCTATATTCAAAATGGTTTCCCTTCCTCGGTTCCTTTATCACCTACAAAACTACCTGTATCTTCTACCTTGTACCTTTTTCCCGGGGGTAAATTCAAGATTACAAAGTTTCCTACCGAATTACAGCACCCCCCACATAACCCTCACTAAGGGCCCAATTCACAAAGGTAAACTTACACTTTTGTGTAAGTTTACTTCTTTTCGGTATTCACAAAGGTAAGTTACTACTAGTACAGTTAGACTTTTGGTCTAAGTTTGAATTTGTGAATACCGAAAAGTTGTAAAGTTAGACTTTTGGTCTAAGTTTACCTTTGTGAATACCGAAGAGTAGTAAACTTACACAAAAGTGTAAGTTTACCTTTGTGAATCGGACCCTAAATGTTTTAAATCCACCTATGATGGGGTATCGCTGCAGCCGACATGGAATCCTATTACAGAGCGTCCCACTTAATAATTATCTACGAATGGTAGTATGACACACAGGAAGGCTCCACTTTCGTGTCTGAAAAGTGGTCACTCCAAGAGACTCCTATCCAGCTCTTATTATACGGGGGAAAGATGTGGTGTCCGATCCCTCTGGCACCAAAGGTGGTGCTGTAGAGATGGGAGGGGTCCTTGGCAAAGATGAGATGGAAATGGAGACCCACTGTGCAGAACCCACAATGGGTGGGAAAAGCACTGCACCAGTTGGCAGAACTGACGGGCTTTTCCAAATGGGATGCAATAGGTATCTCAACCCTGGGAGATGTGATGGAAGGCAGCGCATTGAAATCATATTCCATCCTCCAGGGCGGATATCACCTACACCATAGTCAGTTTTACCGATATCTTCAGCTGCGCCACGCCTTGACACCGCACATCTGTGGGTTGGAGGACCTATCTGACTACAACCCCCGTTGAGGCCACGTTACTCCTAGGAAAATTGGAGACACATAAAACCAACCAAGTATATCAGTCCCTAATACAACACATGCCCGACTCATTTGCTACTCTGTGCGCAGCATAGAGGCCTTTGCAGACAAATACAGGACAGAGGATAGGGCATCCCCAAGATGCTTGGCAATTGCATCATGATTCTGACTCGTACAGCTAGAATACTTTCACCGAATATATCTCGCATGACACAAACTCTGGGCAATGGGAAATATAGCCTCCTCTCTTGTCTCAGATGTGTGGCATCGGAGGGTACCTTCTGGCACACGGTGTGGGGATGTGCTGCAATGTAAGCGTACTGTACTCGAATTCTTGCCTGCTTGAGCCAAGTATTGGGGAGCCCCATTCCACGGGATCCTAAATTGATCCTTCTCCATGTATCAACGGACTTTGAGGGCAACTAATACACAACCTTCCTTTGGCTAAACCTGACTGTAGCTAAAAGGGATATTGCTCACCACTGGAAGGATACCGCTGTCAGGTGCCTGGTTTCTCCACAGGAGCAGAATTTATGGTAACTCCCAATACTCTCCTATCAGTAAAATCTGCCTAGAGGCCGGCCATATTTCATCAACAAGGGGGAAAGGGTTCTGGAAAGGAGAAGAGACAACTCCTGGCCTGCTGGAATTCTCTTGCAACTGGGCTCTCACGACTACTCTTACTGTTTCTGCTTTATGCCGTTGTAGTAGCTTGGTGTGAAGTTGAAGGAGAGTACCCATTGCACAAACGTAATGAGACAACATTCAATGTAATCACTCTAACGAATTACAGCTGTTCTATAGCAACTCTATTATAGTTTGACTCTATACTTTCTACATACCTAACAGCATGGAGTTTTTTGCCCCTCTTCTATATACTGTTCTTGTAGGAAGACATATTAATATCAATATATGTATATATATATGTATGTATATATTATCTACTGGCGGTCGCCAGTAGATAGTTATAGTTAGGACCTATTTTCCATAGGAAATCCGCGACATTCTATTTGAAATAACTCTTGCGTCGGTTGACGAATCTTCGCGAAATTTTCAAACTTTATGGCCCGCTCCGGTCCGCTCCTACCCTGAAAGTCTCAGGGTGATTCGTCAAGCGGGGCCGAGAAAAAGGGGGGTCCCAAAACGTGTTTTCCCCATTCATTTTCCCATAGGAAACTTTAGACACGGCTACAGCCCGAACTGCTGAACGGAATTACACCAAATTTGGCAAAGAGGTAGTTCTTGGTTCAGAAAGAACCCTTTTGTTAAATGGTGTAAATCCGTTCAGTAGTTCCTGAGAAAATCAAAAGTTAAGTCACATATATATCTATGGCCGAGTAGGGTCCGCGTACCCTCCCGACCACGAGCTGCATGCTAATTGGCTGTCAGGTGGCTGTCAACACTCCAAATCAGGAAGTGTTGGCAGCCATTTTGTCCCTCGGTAGAACCGAGGACAGAAACAAGTGCGCAAAGCGCAAAAAGGGGGCAGGATAGAAACACCCTGACCTCTAGGTCTGCTCAGGGGTCCCACAAGGACCCCTGGGCAGAAAAAGCATTTTTTTTTTTTTTAAATCGGCAGGATGCGCTCAGGGTGCACGGATCCTGCCGATTAGAAAAACCCAGAAGAAACAAGTGCGCAAAGCGCAAAAGGGGGCAGGGTAGAAACACCCTGACCCCTAGGTCTGCTCAGGGGTCCCACAAGGACCCCCTGGGCAGAAAAAAGCATTTTTTTTTTTTAAATCGGCAGGATGCGCGGATCCTGCCGATTAGAAAAAAACCCCAGAAGAAACAAGTGCAAAAAGGGGCGTGGCCTCTGAACACCTCTCTGCAACGCAGCTCCCTGGCGCATACTGGAGGTACAGGGTGGGCTAGTTGGACCCCAGGGACCCTCATGATTCAAGGCGACTTAATCCCCCAACTTAAAACGCGCCACGGGGCGCGTTTGCACAGATGTCACCTCAGGCCCCGCCCCTCCCTTCACCATTGTGCAAATATTCCTCTAAAATCAGCCGAACTACGAATTCCTATTTACTCACCTGTTATCAGGAGAGACCTCAGTGCTGCATCTTTCAGCCCAGTACTGATCCTGAAAAGTAATTTTAACCGTACTTACCAGTAACTTGAATTTCCTTCCATAGGATATCATTGACTGGTTTCACTTGGAAATTCTTCTAAGTGTCGATTTTTGAAACATACAAATATTCCTCTAAAATCAACCGAACTACGAATTCCGATTTACTCACCTGTTATCAGGAGAGACCTCAGTGCTGCATCTTTCAGCCCAGTACTGATCATGAAAAGTAATTTTAACCGTACTTACCAGTAACTTGAATTTCCTTCCATAGGATATCATTGACTGGTTTCACTTGGAAATTCTTCTAAGTGTGGAGTTTTGGAACTTTATAATATTCCTCTAAAATCAGCCAAAATACGAATTCCGATTTACTCACCTGTTATCAGGAGAGACCTCAGTGCTGCATCTTTCAGCCCAGTACTGATCCTAAAAAGTAATTTTAACCGTACTTACCAGTAACTTGAATTTCCTTCCATAGGATATCATTGCCTGCTTTTTGCTGAAAAAGTTTCTAAGTGTCGATTTTTGAAACATACAAATATTCCTCTAAAATCAGCCAAAATACGAATTCCGATTTAATCACCTGTTATCAGGAGAGACCTCAGTGCTGCATCTTTCAGCCCAGTACTGATCCTGAAAAGTAATTTTAACCGTACTTACCAGGAACTTGAATTTCCTTCCATAAACTAACATTGACTGGTTTCACTTGGAAATTCTTCTAAGTGTGGAGTTTTGGAACTTTATAATATTCCTCTAAAATCAGCCGAACTACGAATTCCGATTTACTCACCTGTTATCAGGAGAGAACCCAGTGCTGCATCTTTTAGCCCAGCACTGACCCTGAAAAGTAATTCTAACCGTACTTACCAGTAACTTGTATTTCCTTCCATAGGAATCCATTGTCTGGTTTTCAGCAGAAAAGTTTCAAAGTGTCGATTTTTACAAACTACAAATATTCCTTAAAAATCGCCTGTATAACTTAAACGCATTCTTTCAACTGTTTACAGGAGATGCACCAGTGCTGGATCCAGGATCCACCACTGAGTAAGAAAAAGTAACGATAACACTACTTACCTGCTAAGTGAATTTCCTGCCATAGGATAACATTGGTGATTCTATGCACTGTAAAAACCATAGGTTTCAGGCACGTTAGAGTTAGAAATTAGCATTTAAAAAACCTTTGAAATTCACTGAAAAAACCATAGGTTTCAGACACGTTATAGTTAGAAATTAGCATTTAAAAAACCTTTGAAATTCACTGAAAAAACCATAGGTTTCAGGCACGTTAAAGTTAGAAATTAGCATTTAAAAAACCTTTGAAATTCACTGAAAAAACCATAGGTTTCAGACACGTTATAGTTAGAAATTTGCATTTAAAAACCTTTGAAATTCACTGAAAAAACCATAGGTTTTAGGGACAGTTATAGTTAGTTGGACATTGCACTCGTACAAAACCCGTGAAATTCCCCCGTTATAGTTAGTTCAGCTAACTATAACTCGCGCTCCCACAATGCACTGCTGATGACGTCACATATTACATCACTCATGACATGGTCAGTGACATCACTGATGACATCACTGATGACATCTCAAATGACATCACTGATGACATCATCCATGTGATAATTTCATTCATCTTCTCACACCCTAATATAACTTTTGATACACCCACTGTAAATTACAGACTGCCATTCTCAAAACCATAGACACTCCAACACCAATAACTACATACCCACTCACTGATTCTTAGGTCTACACACACATCCACTCACTCACCCGTACAGTCACTCATACTTACGGTCACTCAGTACAGGACTATCATATGCACTCATACACCTACATAGACACTCACACACCGCCACTCATCCATAGAGGTACTCACACACCTAGTCAGTCATGCAAATAATTAATCACACTGCCATTTACTCACCTATACAGTTATACACACACCAGCTCACTTACTCATACAAATACTAGCACATTCTTACGCTCTTATACAATCACTGATACAAGCACACATTCATCCATACAGTCACTCTCACAATCACAATCACACACTCTCGCTTATAGCTATTTATATACTCCAACACACATATATACTGCCTTTCACATATGTAGTTACTCACACATGTACCACTGAGATATACATTCACTCACTAACACACCCATACACACACTCACCCACCCATACAGTCCATCACAGATGCACTCTTGAAACCATGCACCCAGTGAATCACCCACTGATACATCTATGTGCAGCCACACACAACCCATCCACACAAACACTCAGGCACCCATACAGATACTCAGACAACCAATCAATAACACATAGACACTCATGTAGCTATTTACAAACCCATGCAGCCACTTACACACCAACAGACAGACGGATAAAGACATTCACACAGTTTAGTCACTAACCCATGCATTTAGTAAGATTTGTTTAATCACTCACTTATAGAGTCAGTCACGCACCTACTAAATCATCCATCCAGACACTTATACACCCACTCATTATTCAATACACCTTGGCATATATATTAAACATATTTAAACTTTATAGAAACACACAGTCACTGCATGATGTCATCAGTGATGTCATTTGAGATGTCATCAGTGATGTCATCAGTGATGTCACTGACCATGTCATGAGTGATGTAATATGTGACGTCATCAGCAGTGCATTGCGGGGCGCGAGTTATAGTTAGCTGAACTAACTATAACGGGGAATTTCACGGGTTTTGTACGAGTGCAATGTCCAACTAACTATAACTGTCCCTAAAACCTATGGTTTTTTCAGTGAATATATATATATATATTCACTGAAAAAACCATAGGTTTTAGGGAAAGTTATAGTTAGTTGGACATTTCACTCGTACAAAACCAGAGAAATTCCCCCGTTATAGTTAGTTCAACTAACTATAACTCGCGCCCCTGCAATGCACTGCTGATGACGTCACATATTACATGACTCATGACATGGTCAGTGACATCACTGATGACATCATCCAGTGACTGTGTGTTTCTGTAAAGTTTAAATATGTTTAATATATATAGGGAAAGGCGTATTGAAGAATGAGTGGGTGTATAAGTGTCTGAATGGATGATTTAGTAGGTGCGTGACTGACTATAAGTGAGTGATTAAACGTATCTTACTGAATGCATGG
This sequence comes from Calotriton arnoldi, assembly GCA_963921515.1. Lineage (NCBI taxonomy): Eukaryota > Metazoa > Chordata > Amphibia > Caudata > Salamandridae > Calotriton > Calotriton arnoldi. The sequence continues at coordinate 664,202 of CAWUFW010000893.1, forward strand.
GTTAGTGACTAAACTGTGTGAATGTCTGTATCCGTCTGTCTGTTGGTGTGTAAGCGGCTGCATGGGTTTGTGAATAGCTACATGAGTGTCTATATGGGTATTTATTGGTTGTCTGAGTATCTGTATGGGTGCCTGAGTGTTTGTGTGGGTGGGGTGTGTGTGACTCTGTGCATAGATGTGTGAGTGGGTGATTCACGGGGTGCATGGTTTCAAGAGTGCATCTGTGATGGACTGTATGGGTGGGTGAGTGTGTCTATGGGTGTGTTAGTGAGTGAATGTATATCTCAGTGGTACATGTGTGAGTAACTACATATGTGAAAGGCAGTATATATGTGTGTTGGAGTATATAAATGGCTATAAGTGAGAGTGTGTGATTGTGAGAGTGGCTGTATGGATGAGTGTGTGCTTGTATCAGTGATTGTATAAGAGCGTAAGAATGTGCTAGTATTTGTATGAGTAAGTGAGCTGGTGTGTATATAATTGTATAGGTGAGTAAATGGCAGTGTGAATAATTATTTGCATGACTGACTAGGTGTGTGAGTACCTCTATGGATGAGTGGCAGTGTATGAGTGTCTATATAGGTGTATGAGTGCATATGATAATCCTGTACTGAGTGACCGTAAGTATGAGTGACTGTATGGGTGAGTGAGTGGATGTGTGTGTAGACCTAAGAATCAGTGAGTGGGTATGTAGTTATTGGTGTTGGAGTGTCTATGGTTTTGAGAATGGCAGTCTGTAATTTAGAGTGGGTGTATCAAAGGTTATATTAGGGTGTGAGAAGATGCATCAAATTATCACATGGATGATGTCATCAGTGATGTCATCAGTGATGTCATTTGAGATGTCATCAGTGATGTCATCAGTGATGTCACTGACCATGTCATGAGTGATGTAATATGTGACGTCATCAGCAGTGCATTGCGGGGCGCGAGTTATAGTTAGCTGATCTAACTATAACGGGGAATTTCTCTGGTTTTGTACGAGTGAAATGTCCAACTAACTATAACTTTCCCTAAAACCTATGGTTTTTTCAGTGAATTTCTAAGGTTTTTTAAATGCTAATTTCTAACTATAACGTGCCTGAAACCTATGGTTTTTTAAGTGAATTTCAAAGGTTTTTTAAATGCTAGTTTCTAACTATGCCTACAGAGGTAGGACATGTGAAGAAAGAAGAAAAACGCACAGAAAGAAGCAAGAGAAATGCAGAAAGAAGCAACAGAAGTCCACAAAGACGAACAAAAGTGCAGGAAGAAGCAAGACATGTGCAGAAAGAACCAACAGAGGAGCAGAAAGAGGCCTTGTTGCAAAATCATCCTGTGCCCACAATTTTTCAGACGGGTACTGGTGGTAACTGACTCTGACTAACCAAGCCTAGAGCCAGTGATATGCTAAAAGACACTTAGAATACAGTGAAAACACCTACATACACTAGGGAACACTATGCGTTGGGGTACCCCTGTGATTAGTATGACCTCCTCTGTAAGGCCCTAGTACATAATAGGGCAGGGGGATTAAAACTACCTCTAAGTCAGAGGTGCAGAAATATGCTACTTTAACTAGTAGTCACGTTTGCAAAGTGGTGGAGAAAGGGTGCTGGGCGTCCAACCAACGCTCAGGAATTCCGCTGCGTAGGACTTACAGGAGGTACCAGGAGGGATTCTTGGCCCCCAAACTCCCTCAGGACTAAATTGGACTTCATCCCCATCCCGTAGTTTGCCACGAGGCACGTTTGCAGAGTGGTAGAGAAAGGGGCCATGGCCTCAGAAGACGTCTTAGCAATCCCACTGTGTGGGACTTACTGGAGGTAACAAGAGGGTAGTTGGCCCTCAACGACATCCTTGGGGGCCAACTTCCCAAACTATTACCTCCAGTCAGTCCCACACAGCAGCACTGGTAAGTACTCGTACCAGGCCACGCCCACTTTGCCCACCACTCTACAAACGCACTCCTTGGCACGCTCTTGGATGGGGATTGAAGTCCCCTTCACTGTTGGGGGTCCTTTAGGGGCCAACTAGCCTACCTTTTACCTCCAGTAAGCCCCACGCAGTGGGATTGGTGAGAGGTAGACAAAGGCCATGCCCCCTTTCTCCACCACTCTGCAAACACACCCCCTGGCGCGTTGTAAGTTGGGGGATTAAGTCCCCTTGAATCCTGAGGGTCCCTGGGGTCCAACTAGCCCACCAGGTACCTCCAGTAAGCGCCACAGAGCTGCGTTGCAGAGAGGTGTAAAAAGGGGCGTGGCCTGGACCACCTCTCTGCAACGCAGGCCTGTGGCTCTTACTGGAGGTACCTGGTGGGCTAGTTGGCCCCCAGGGGTCCTCAGGATTGAAGGGGAATTAATTCCCCAACTTAAAACGCGCCACAGGGCGTGTTTGCACACATGTCACCTCATGCCCCTCCCCCTCCCTTCACCAATGTACAAACACGCCCCGTGGCGTGTTTTAAGTTGGGGGATAAAGTCCCCTTGAATCCTGAGGGTCCCTGGGGTCCAACTAGCCCACGAGGTACCTCCAGTAAGCGCCACAGAGCTGCGTTGCAGAGAGGTGTAAAAAGGGGCGTGGCCTGGAACACCTCTCTGCAACGCAGCCCTGTGGCGCTTACTGGAGGTACCTGGTGGGCTAGTTGGCCCCCAGGGCCCCTCAGGATTGAAGGGGAATTAATTCCCCAACTTAAAACGCGCCACAGGGCTTGTTTGCACACATGTCACCTCAGGCCCCGCCCCCTCCCTTCACCACTGTGCAAACGCACCCCGTGGCGCGTTTTAAGTTGGGGGATAAAGTCCCCTTGAATCCTGAGGATCCCTGGGGTCCAACTAGCCCACCAGGTACCTCCAGTAAGCACCACAGAGCTGCGTTGCAGAGAGGTGTAAAAGGGGGCGTGGCCTGGACCACCTCTCTGCAACGCAGCCCTGTGGCGCTAACTGGAGGTACCTGGTGGGCTAGTTGGCCCCCAGGGACCCCAGTATTGAAGGGAATTCATTTCCCAACGTAAAACGCGCCACAGGGCGCGTTTGCAGAGTGTTGCTGGGAGGGCGGAGCCTCGGCGCGATGCCAGCTTTTTTTTTATTATTTTTTTTTTTAGAAGGGGGGCTGTGTGGCCCCCCTTCCTTTCCTATTTTATGGGCCCTGGGGACCACATCCCCCAGGGCCTGACCCCTATTTTTTTAAAAATGGAATGGGGCAGCGTGGCCCCCCTCTCGAGGCCATATTCGGCCCCGGGGACCCCATCCCCCGGGGCATGGCCAGTGTTTATTATTCTTTTTAATATATTTGGAGGGGGGCTGCGTGGCCCCCTCCTCAGGCCATTTATGGCCCCGGGGACCCCATCCCCCGGGGCTGGCCTATGCGTGTTTTTTTTTTTGTTATGTCATTATTATGGGGGAGGGGGGCCACGTGGCCCCCCTCCCGGGCCACTTCTAGCCCCGGGGACCCCATCCCCCGGGGCCTGGCCTCTCTGTTGGGGACCGTGGGGGGAGCCCCAATGCCCCCACGGTCCCGCCGGCTCCCCGCGTCATGCAGGAGCCGGCATTGCTTTTCCACATGGGGAGCTGCTGACATGCAGCTCCCCGTGTGGAAAAGCAATCTGCTTTGCATTTTCAAAATCCAAAGCAAGTTTGCTATGGCAGGGCGGGAGCCGCGAGGCTCCCGTCCTGCCATAGCAAACAGCAGTGTCCCGGGGGTGGGCACCCCGGGACACTACAGGAGCCGGCCCTTGGGGGTGGCGGTCCCCAGGGTCATCACGGGCTCCAGGAGGGGGGCCGCGCGGCCCCCCTCCCTTCAATTACAAAGCCCCGGGGAGGTGGTGGTCCCTGGGGCTCGGGGGTCCGTAACGGACCCCCAAATTTGCATTTTAGTGCCCCGGGGAGGTGGCGGTCCCCGGGGCTGCGGGGGGCCGTGTGCCCCCCGCAAATAATTAATGAAAGCCCCGGGGGTGGCGGTCCCCGGGGCTTGGGGGGGCCTCCCCCCACACATTTAAAAATTAGCCCCGGGGGGGTGGCGGTCCCCGGGGCTGCGGGGGGCTGCGTGCCACCCCGCAACTCATAAATCAAGCCCCGGGGAGGTGGCAGTCCCTGGGGCAGTGTGGGGGGGATTGGGGCCCCCCCACACATTTTTTCACTGCCCCCGGGACCTGGCCCACCCGGGGGCTTCAATACAACAAAGCCCACACTTCGTTTTTTTTTATTTTCTCGCCCGGATTCGCGCACCCAGCGCGAATTCGGCCGATTTTTTTTTAATGCTTTTTTGGGCCCTGGGGTCCTTGTGGGACCCCCTGAGCAGGCCTAGGGGGTCAGGGTGTTTCTACCCTGCCCCCTTTTCTTGTTTTTTGCGTTTGTTTTTCTCTTTTCTTGTGACTCGGTTCTACCGAGTCACAAGATGGCTGCCAACACTTCCTGGTTTGGAGTGTTGACAGCCAATTAGAATAAAGCTCATGGTCGGGAGGGTCCGCGGATCCTCCGTGCCTCTAAATATCGAAACTTTTATTTTTTGATTTGCTCAGCAACTACTGAACGGATTTACACCATTTAAAAAAGGGCGTTTTCTGAACCAAGCACTACCTTTTGCCAAATTTGGTGTAATTCCGTTCAACAGTTCGAGCTGTAGCCGTGTCTAAAGTTTCCTATGGAAAATTCATTTTCCGATCTCTTTTTTTTTAATTTCTCAAGAACTACTGAACGGATTTACACCATTTAACAAAAAGCGTTCTTTCTGAAACAAGGGCTACCTTTTTGCCAAATTTGGTGTAATTCCGTTCAGCAGTTCGGGCTGTAGCAGTGTCTAAAGTTTCCTATGGAAAATAACATGGAGAAAACATGTTTTGGGACCCCCCTTTTTTCTTGGCCCCCGCTTGGCGAATCTCCCCGAAACTTTCAAGACAGGAGCTGACCGGAGCGCCCCACAAGTTTTGAAAATTTCGCGAAGATTCGTCATCCGGCGCCAAAGTTATTGGGAAAAGAAAAAACGCTTTTCCTATGTAAACTAGGTCCTAACTATAACTATCTACTGGCGACCGCCAGTAGATAATATATATATATATATACATATATATGTATATATACATATATATACATGTGAATATATATTACCAACTGGCAGTCACCAGTAGTTAGTTATAGTTAGGACCAAAGTTTCCATAGGAAAAGCACTTTTTGTTCTGCCAAGCACTTTAATAATAAATGTCATGATGTTACCGTGAATTGGCCTCAGCACCCTTCTGTTCGCGTTTGATTAACAGGATGCTCTGTCCCTGCAGTTGAGGCCGCCCTGCAGGGTTGGAGGCCCCCGTCGACAGAGGCTTTGCTTTGGATGTTTGATGAGGGGGGCATGACCCGCTTGCCTCTACACACAAGAAAAAGGATTCAGCCTGATACTAAGGATTAACCTGGTGTGTTCGGGGGCGAGAAAGGGAGATGGGAGAGGCAATCACCTTTCCCTGGCAATTCCGGGACACCTCACGTTTGGAGAAAATACATACAAATATACAGCAAGTCCGATTAAGAGGTTAGTTGAAAATGCAATTTAAAGACTTGATTTTGCACGTGGCACTTTATTGACAATGCACTGAAGTGGAAAGAACTGGCTTTGTACTGGAGGACACTATTAAGTAACATTGAAAATCAGTACCACGGCACAGAAAGGAATATCAAATGCATTGTGGGACTCGTAGTAAAGTGTCTCATGGCCATGTGATTGCATGATTGAAAAGCACCTGAACCTTGTTACCTCTGAACCTATGATTAAGGCATTTCGCCGAAACGCGTCAGGAAGCAAGAACTATGGACATGCTGCCATGCACTTTAATAATAAACGTCATGATGTTACCGTGAATTGGCCTCAGCACCCTTTTGTTCGTGTTTGATTAAAGGGATGCTCTGTCCCTGCAGTTGAGGCCGCCCCACAGGGTTGGAGGCCCCCGTTGACAGAGGCTTTGCTTTGGATATATATATATATATATATGATCAAGGGCACTAGTTGCTCGAAACGCGTCGTCAGAGGAGGAGTGAACAGTAAAGAACAACTTGCCAGTCAATCCGGTGTCCGTTTGCTCACTTTTCGCAGAAGAGGAGGTCTTGGGAGCATTTTCGTCGTGAATATATATATATATACATATATATATACATGTGAATATATATTTCCTACTGGCAGTCACCAGTAGGTAGTTATAGTTAGGACCAAAGTTTTCATAGGAAAAGCACTTTTTCTTTTGCCAAGAACTTTGGCGCCGCTTGACGAATCTTCACGAAATGTTCCAAAAAATTACCCTTTGTGGTTCAGCTGCTGCGTTGAAGGTTTTGTGGTGACATGGCAAGCGTGGGCCGAGTAAAAAGGGGGGTCCTAAAACTCATTTTTCCTATGTTATAGGAACACGACTACAACCCGAACCGCTGAATGGAATTACACCACATTTGGCAGACAGCTAGATGTTGGTCCAGATAGCGTGCTTTTTGTTATTTGGTGTAAATCTGTTCAGTAGTTTCAGAGATATTTAAGTTTAAAAAATATAGATATCTGGGGACGCGAGTCCTTGTAGTGCACAGGAAGTGTTGGTCGCTATGCTTGAAGATGAGTCCCCCCCAAAAAAGTAAAAAATAAATAAAAGGGACAAGGTAGGAATACCCTGACCCCCCACATATGGTGGGGGAGTCCCACAGGGATTCCACCGAGGGTTAAAAGTAATTTTTTGTATTTAATTTTGCCGCAAATTCATGGGTAGGCCTGCGGATCCTTGATGATTTTTTTGTAAAAAAAAAGACATGCAGGCTCCCAAGTGTCATTTTTATGAAGCCTCTGGGTGGGCCCCCGGGTGGCCCAAATCCTGGGGACAGTGTGTATTAATTATGTGGGACGTGCCCACATGAAACCCTCCGCGTCCCGGGGACCACCACCTCCCCAGGGCAAACAAGAAAATGAGTGGGTTAGAGGCCCGTATAGCCTCCTCCACAGCTCCGGGGACCGCCACCTCCCCAGAGCTAATGCATTAACAAAGCGGAAGTGCCATGTGGAACCCCCCGTCACAGGCCTGGGGGCCGCCACCACCCCAGGGCATCAAATTTGAATAATGAGGGGGCCACATGGCCGCAGTCTTGAGGACCACCACCTCCTGAGGGCTTTAATTAATGGGGGTCTGCACAGACCTCCAGGCTGGGGATCGCTACCTCCTGGGGACAATTAACAGAAATGCGGGATGCCTGCACGCCCCCTGGCCCTGCAGACCCGGGGACCACCACCTCCCCAGGGCTCAAATAATATAATGAAGGGGGTCCATCGTGGATCACCGGCCCCAGGGACCACCACCTCCCCAGGGCTAATGTGAAGGTTGGAGGGGGCCACGCGGCCCCCCCTGGAGCCAAAGATGGCCTTGGGAACTGCCACCCAGCAGGGCCGGCTCCTGCTAAGTCTAGGGGTGCCCACCCCCCGGGACATAGCTGTTTGCTATGGCTTGGCAGTGGCTTTACCACACCTGCCAAGCCATAGCAAACTGAGCTCTGCTTTGAACAAGTGAGACCATTTTGCTCTTGCTTGCTCAAAGCGGACTCCAATTGCTTTGACACAGTGAGAGCTGCATGTTAGCAGCTCCCTCTGTGTCATGGCAATGCTGTCTACTGCAGGAGGCAGGGAGCTGACAGGGACCATGGGGCCTTGAGGCTCCCCCCGTGGTCCCCATCAGTAGAGAATCGGTGCCCTGGGTGGGACCAGGGCACCCACACTAGAGACCCGTCCCCATGTAATAGGATCCCTGGGGCCGAAATCAGACCGGGAGGGGGACCACGCAGCCCCACTCCACTTGGTTTTTATTAAAAAAAAAAAAGAAAGTAAAGGGCTGGGCCCAGGTAGATGGGTTCCCAGGGGCCAAAATCGGCCCTGAAAGGTGCTGCTTGGCCCCCCCATTTAAAAAAGGCCTGGCCCCAGTGGATGGGGTCCCTGGGGCACAAATTGGCCCAGGAAAGAGGGACCATACGGCTCTCCTCCCGTAAAAAAAAAATCCATGTTGGACTGGCAAGTCGCCGGAGGTCCCGCCCCCTTTCTCCACTACTCTGCAAATACGCCTCCTGCTGGCTGGGGGATGAAGTCCCCTTGGATGCTGAGGGTCCTTGGGGGCCAGGAACCCCTTCTGTTACCTCCAGTAAGTCCCAAACAGTGGGATTGCTGATAGAATTTGGAGGCCACGCCCCTTTCTCCACCACTCTGCAAACGCATCTCCTGGCACACTGCTGGTTGGGGAAGAAAGTCCCCTTGGTTCCAGAGGGTCCTTGGGGGCCAACAAGACCTCTTGTTTCCTCTAGTAAGTCCCACACAGTGGGAATGCTGAGAGGTCTTCGGAGGCCACGCCCCCTTTCTCCACTACTCTACAAATGCGCCTCGTGGACCACTACTTGTTGGGAGATGAAGTCCCCTTCCCTCCTGAAAGCCCTTGGGGGCCAACTACCTCTCCTGTTACCTCCAGCAAGTTCCACACAGAGGAATTGCTGAGAGGTTGTCGGAGGCAACGCACACTTTTTCCACCAGTCTGCAAACGCACCTCCTTGCGCACTACTGGTTGGGGGTGAAGTCTCCTTGGCTGCTGAGGGTCTGTGGGGGCCAACAATTCCTCCTGTTACCTCAGTCTTTGGAGGCCATGCCCCCTTTCTCCACCACTCTGCAACGCGCCCCCTGGTGCACTACTGGTTGGGGGATGAAGTCCTCTTGGAAGCTGCTGGTCCTTAGGGGCCAAGAAGCCCTCCTGTTACTTCTAGTAAGTGTGACACAGCGGGATTCATGAGAGCTGGTCGGAGGACCTGACCCCTTTCTCCACCACTCTACAAATGCGACTACTAGTTAAAAAAACATAGAAATTCAGTGAAAAGACCAAAGGTTACAGGGTCGTTATAGTTAGGAAATAGAATTAAAAAACCCTTAGAAATCCACTGGAAAAACCAAAGGTTACAAGGACGTCATAGTTAGACTGACATTTCACTCGTACAAAACCAGAGAAATTCAGCAGTTATAGTTAGCTGAGCTAACTATAACTTTTGCTCCCGCACTGCACTGCTTATGACCTCGCATATTACATCACTCATGACATCACTGATGACATCTCAAATGACATAATAGATGACATCACTAATGACATCTCAAATGACATCACTGATGACATCACTCACACACCTGCTCACTGATTCATAGAGCCACTCATACATCAACTTACCCATACAGCCACTAACATAACCACTAACTCACAATTACAGCCACTCATGCACCTACTCACTGACCAATACAGCGACTCACACATCCAGTCATCCAGATATACAGACACTTACACACCCAGTCATACACCCATACAGCCATTCTCATACTCAGTCACCTATACAAATACTCACATACTTACTCACTCACTCATACAGTCACTCACACATCCACTCACTCACCCATACAGTTACTCACACACCCACTCACTTACTCATAGATATACTAACACATCTACTCACTCATCTATAAAGTCACTGAGACAAGTACATACTCTCCCATGCAACCTCTCTCATATTCACTTACTCACCGATACAGCCGCTGGCACACCCATTCACTCATCCATACAACTACCCACATACCAACTCACTCACCCATACACCTACTTACACACCCATTCATGCACCCATACAGTCACTTATGTACCATGTCACTCACCCATACAGACATTTATGTACCTGCTCAGTCACCCATTCAGCAACTCATGCACTCTCATTCACCATTTTCAGCCACTGATACACCTGCACCCTCACCCATACAGCCAATCATTCATCCTCTCATTCACCATTACACCCACTTAAACACCAACTCACTCACCCATAGAGATACTCACACAGCTACTCACTTACTCATACACCCACTGACACACCCAGTCTCCCACATACTCACTCACTCTTGTATACACCACTTACACACCCACTCACTCACCCATATGGAAACTCCCACAGCCACTTACCCTAGTATATATGTTTAACACTCAGTAAGTTTTACAAAACACTCACAATTACTGGATGATATCATCAGTGATGTCATCAGTGATGCCATTTGAGATGTCATCAGTGATATCATAAGTGATGTCACTGACCATGTCATGAGTGATGTAATATGTGAGGTCATAAGCAGTGCCTTGCATGGGCGTAGGTTATGGTTAGCTCAGCTAACTATAACTGTTGAATTTCTCTGGTTTTGTACGGGTGAAATGTCAGTCTAACTATAACATCCCTGTAACCTTAGTTTTTTTCAGTTAATATATAGTATATGTATATATATATATATATATTCACTTAAAAAACCATAGGTTTCAGGGACGTTATAGTTAGAAATTAGCATTTAAGAAACCTTAGAAATTCACTGAAAAAAACACGGGTTTCAGGGACGTTATAGTTAATTGGACATTTCACTCGTACAAAACCAGAGAAATTCGGCCGTTATAGTTAGTTCAGCTAACTATAACTATAACTGGCGCGCCCGCATTGCACTGCTGATGGCGTCACATATTACATCATTCATGACATGGTCAGTGACATCACTGATGACATCACTGATGACATCTCAAATGACATCACTTTTTAATTTAACTTTAAGCCCCAGGGAGGGGGTGGTCCCCGGGGCCTGGGGGGCCGTGAGGCCCCCCTCACATAACAAACAATGCCCTGGGGAGGTGGCAGTCCCCGGGGCAGTGTGGGGGGGGCAGGAGCCCCCCAATGCCTTTTTTCTACAAGCTCCGGGGAGGTGGTGGTCCCCGGGGCTGCGGGGGGCCGCGTGCCCCCATGCATAATTTATAAAGCCCCGGGGAGGTGGCGGTCCCCGGGGCTGTGGGGGCCCCCACGGGCCCCCACACCATAATTTAGTATTGCCCCAGGGACCTGGCCCACCCCGGGGCTTATTAATAATTTCATCCGGATTCATGCACCCGGCACGAATTCAGCCGAAATTATTTAAAAAAATGCTTTTGTTGGGCCTGGGGCCATGTGGGACCCCCTGAGCAGGCCTAGGGGTTCAGGGTGTTTCTACCCTGCCCCCTTTTCTTGTTTTTCATCATCTTTTTTCTGTTTTCTTGTGACTCGGTTACTGAGTCACAAGATGGCTGCCAACACTTCCCGCTTTGGAGAGTTGGCAGTCAATTAGAATGAAGCCCAAGCACAGGAGGAGTCACGACTCCTCCTCGGTGCTCAGATATATACATTTTTTATTTCTTGAATTTCTCTGTAACTACTGAACGGATTTACACCATTTTAAAAAAAGGTCGCTTTCTTAACCAAGAGCTACCTTTTTGCCAAATTTGGTGTAATTCCGTTCAGCCGTTCGGGCTGTAGCCGTGTCTAAAGTTTCCTATGGAAATTAACATGGGGAAAATGCATTTTGGGAACCCTCTTTTTTCTCGGTCCCCGCTTGACGAATCACCCCGAAACTTTAAAGACAGGAGCTGACCAAAGCTCCCCATTAGTTTTGAAAATTTCGCGAAGATTCGTCAAAAGGCGCCAAAGATATTGGCAAATCAAAAACGCTTTTCCTATGGAAAATAGGTCCTAACTATAACTACCTACTGGCGACCGCCAGTAGGTAATATGTATATATATATATATATATATATATATATATATATATATATATATATATATATATATATATATTATCTACTGGCGGTCGCCAGTAGATAGTTATAGTTACAACCTATTATCCATAGGAAATCCAGCGACATTCTATTTGCAATAACGTTGGCTTCGGTTGACGAATCTTCGCGAAAGCTTCCAACTTGTTGGGGCGCTCCGGTCCGCTCCTACCCTGAAAGTCTCGGGGTGATACGTCAAGCGGGGGCCGAGAAAAAGGGGGTCCCAAAACGCGTTTCCCCATTCATTTTTCCATAGGAACCTTTAGTCGCAGCTACAGCCCGAACTGCTGAACGGAATTACCCCAAATTTGGCAAAGAGGTAGCCCTTGGTTCAGACTGGTGCCTTTTGCTAAAATGGTGTAAATCCGTTCAGTAGTTCCTGAGAAATTCACAATTAAAATCACATATATATCTATGGGCGAGTCGGATCCGCGTACCCTCCCGATCACGAGCTGCATGCTAATTGGCTGTCAACACTCCAAATCAAGAAGTGTTGGCAGCCATTTTGTCCCTCGGTAGAACCGAGGGACAGAAACAAGTGCGCAAAGCGCAAAAGGGGGCAGGGTAGAAACACCCTGACCCCTAGGTCTGCTCAGGGGTCCCACAAGGACCCCTGGGCAGAAAAAAGATTTTATTTTTTTTTTAAATCGGCGGGATGCGCTTAGGGTGCGCGTATCCCGCCGAGAAAAAAAAAAGAAACAAGTGCGCAAAACGCACAAAGGGGGCAGGGTAGAAACACCCTAACCCCTAGGCCTGCTCAGGGGTCCCACAAGGACCCCCTGGGCAAAAAAAGCATTTTTAAAAAAAATCGGCAGGATGCGCTCAGGGTGCGCGAATCCTGCCGAAAAATCGAGGCGCGGTCTCCCGCGCTTCGATGTTAATTGGCCCCCGGGTGGGCCAAGTCCCGGGGGCATGTTGGGGGGTTAATTTTATGTGTGGGGGCCTCTAAGGGTCCCCAAGCCCCGGGGACCACCACCCCCGGGGCTTTATGCATAATGGTTGCGGGAGGGCTCTGAGCCCTCCCGCAGCCCCGGGGACCACCACCTCCCCGGGGCTTCTTTTTTTAAATGAAAAACCTGTGTGGGGGGCTCCAGCCTCCCCACACGCCCCGAGACCGCCACCTCCCCGGGGCACTAAACATTTAAATATGGGGGTCCGTTACGGACCCCAGAGCCCGGGGACCACCACCTCCCGGGGCTGTGCACACGATGGGAGGGGGCCGCGCGGCCCCCTCCTGGAGCCTGTGGTGGCCCTGGGGACCGCCACCCCCAGGGCCGGCTCCTGCAGTGTCCCGGGGTGCCTACCCCGGGACACTGCTGTTTGCAATGACAGGACGGGAGCCTCGCGGCTCCCGTCCTGTCATTGCAAACTTGCTTTGGATATTGGAAGAGAGAGCAGGAAACCTGCTCTCTCTTCCAATATCCAAAGCCGATTGCTTTCCACATGGGGAGCAGCATGTCAGCTGCTCCCCATGTGGGACTAGCAATGCCGGCTCCCAAGGGACGTGGGGAGCCGGCGGGACTGTGGGGGTTTGGGGACCCCCACAGTCCCCAACGAGAGGCCAGGCCCCGGGGGATGGGGTCCCGGGGCAAGTAGTGGCCCGGGAGGGGGCCACACGGCCCCCTCCCCAAAGTTTTCAAAAATAATAAAAAATAAAAAAGGGGTATGGCTGGCCCGGGGGATGGGGTCCCCGGGCCTTAAAATGGCCAGAGGAGGGGGCCACGCAGCCCCCTCAAAATATTAAAAATAAAAATAGAGGCCATGCCCCGGGAGATGGGGTCCCCGGGGCCAATACAGGCCCGGGGAAGGGGGCCACGCGGCCCCCTTCCCGTTTTTTTATTTTGAAATTTAAAAAAAGGGTAAGGCCCTGGGGGATGGGGTCCCCAGGGCCCAAAAACAGAAAAAAGGAAGGGGGCCACACAGCCCCCTTCAGGAGACAAAAAAAAAAAAAACGATCGGGCCCGCAGGCCCCGCCCCTTCCTTCACCACTCTGCAAACGCGCCCCTGGCGCGTTTGCAGAGGGGAACAATTCCCCTTGAATACTGGGGGTCCCTGGGGGCCAACTAGCCCACCAGGAACCTCCAGTATGCGCCAGGAGCTGCCTTGCAGAGAGGTGTACAGAGGCCACGCCCCTTTTACACCTCTCTGCAACGCAGCTCTGTGGCGCTTTTTGGAGGTATATGGTGGGCTAGTTGGACTCCGGGGACCCTCAGGATTCAAGGGGACTTAATCCCCCAACTTAAAACGCGCCACGGGGCGCGTTTGCACAGTGGTGAAGGGAGGGGCGGGGCTTCAGGTGACATGTGTGCAAACAGGCCCCGTGGCGCGTTTTAAGATGGGGAATTAAATCCCCTTCAATCCTGAGGGTCCCTGGGGCCAACTAGCCCAACAGGTACATCCAGAAAGCGCCACAGAGCTGCGTTGCAGAGAGGTGTAAAAGGGGTGTGGCCTCTCTACACGTCTCTGCAACGCAGCCCCTGGCGCATATTGGAGGTTCCTGGTGGGCTAGTTGGCCCCTAGGGACCCTCAGGATTCAAGGGGACTTAATCCCCCAACTTAAAACGCGCCACGGGCGCGTTTGCACAGATGTAACCTCAGGCCCCGCCCCCTCCCTTCACCATTGTGCAAATATTCCTCTAAAATCAGCCGAAATACGAATTCCGATTTACTCACCTGTTATCAGGAGAGACCTCAGTGCTGTATCTTTCAGCCCAGTACTGGTCCTGAAAAGTAATTCTAACCATACTTACCAGTAACTTGAATTTCCTTCCATAGGCTTACATTGACTGGTTTCACTTGGAAATTCTTCTAAGTGTGGAGTTTTGAAACTTTAAAATATTCCTCTAAAATCAGCCGAAATACGAATTCCGATTTACTCACCTGTTATCAGGAGAGACCTCAGTGCTGCATCTTTCAGCCCAGTACTGGTCCTGAAAAGTAATTTTAGCCGTACTTACCGGTAACTTGAATTTCCTTCATAGGCTAACATTGACTGGTTTCACTTGGAAATTCTTCTAAGTGTGGAGTTTTGGAACTTTAAAATATTCCTCTAAAATCAGCCGAAATACGAATTCCGATTTACTCACCTGTTATAAGGAGAGACCTCAGTGCTGTATCTTTCAGCCCAGTACTGGTCCTGAAAAGTAATTTTAACCGTACTTACCAGTAACTTGAATTTCCTTCCATAGGCTAACATTGACTGGTTTCACTTGGAAATTCTTCTAAGTGTGGAGTTTTGGAACTTTAAAATATTCCTCTAAAATCAGCCGAAATACGAATTCCGATTTACTCACCTGTTATCAGGAGAGACCTCAGTGCTGCATCTTTCAGCCCAGTACTGGTCCTGAAAAGTAATTTTAACCGTACTTACCGGTAACTTGAATTTCCTTCATAGGCTAACATTGACTGGTTTCACTTGGAAATTCTTCTAAGTGTGGAGTTTTGGAACTTTAAAATATTCCTCTAAAATCAGCCGAAATACGAATTCCGATTTACTCACCTGTTATCAGGAGAGACCTCAGTGCTGCATCTTTCAGCCCAGTACTGGTCCTGAAAAGTAATTTTAACCGTACTTACCGGTAACTTGAATTTCCTTCATAGGCTAACATTGACTGGTTTCACTTGGAAATTCTTCTAAGTGTGGAGTTTTGGAACTTTAAAATATTCCTCTAAAATCAGCCGAAATACGAATTCCGATTTACTCACCTGTTATCAGGAGAGACCTCAGTGCTGCATCTTTCAGCCCAGTACTGATCCTCAAAAGTAATTTTAACCGTACTTACCAGTAACTTGAATTTCCTTCCATAGGATATCATTGCCTGCTTTTTGCTGAAAAAGTTTGTGTTGATTTTTGAAACATACAAATATTCCTCTAAAATCAGCCGAAATCCAAATTCTGATTTACTCACCTGTTATCAGGAGAGACCTCAGTGCTGCATCTTTCAGCCCAGTACTGGTCCTGAAAAGTAATTTTAACCGTACTTACCAGTAACTTGAATTTCCTTCCATAGGCTAACATTGACTGGTTTCACTTGGAAATTCTTCTAAGTGTGGAGTTTTGGAACTTTAAAATATTCCTCTAAAATCAGCCGAAATACGAATTCCGATTTACTCACCTGTTATCAGGAGAGACCTCAGTGCTGCATCTTTCAGCCCAGTACTGGTCCTCAAAAGTAATTTTAACCGTACTTACCGGTAACTTGAATTTCCTTCATAGGCTAAGATTGACTGGTTTTCAGCAAAAAAGTTTCAAAGTGTTGATTTTCACAAACTACAAATATTCCTTAAAAATCGCCTGTATGACTTAAACGCATTTTTTCAACTGTTTACAGGAGATGCACCAGTGCTGGATCCAGGATCCAACACTGAGTAAGAAAAAGTAACGATAACAGTTTTTACCTGCTAAGTGAATTTCCTTCCATAGGATAACATTGGTGATTCTATGAGAAAAAGTTTCTAAGTGTCAACTTTTAAAATACAATAATATTCCTTAAAAATCACGACTGTAACCAAAACGCTTTTACTCAACTGTTTACAGGAGATGTACCAGGACTGAATCTAGGATCCAGTCCTGTGGTTACAAAAGTAATCCATAAAGTAACTAATTGCATTTAACTAGAAATTCACATTGAGCTGAATGTTGCATTGTGTTTGAAAATGTGTTGCCCATTGCAACAACTGTAACTACTGTACTTAAAGTCTATTGCCTATCTGCAAAGTATTTAAACTAAAGTAATTCATTCTGAGAAAGTATTTTTTGTAATGTAATGTATAATGTAATTACAATGTAATTTAAAAAATAAAATATGTAAAAAAAAATTGTTTCTAAAAATGTAGTAAATCAGTATGAAAAAAATTAATATAACAATTAATACATTTAAAAATTGTCATTTACAAAACCTTTGAAATTCACTGAAAAAACCGTAGGTTTCAGGCACGTTATAGTTAGAAATTAGCATTTAAAAAACCTTTGAAATTCACTGAAAAAACCATAGGTTTCAGACACGTTATAGTTACAAATTAGCATTTAAAAAACCTTTGAAATTCACTGAAAAAACCATAGGTTTCAGACACGTTATAGTTACAAATTAGCATTTAAAAAACCTTTGAAATTCACTGAAAAAACCATAGGTTTTAGGGACAGTTTTAGTTACTTGGACATTGCACTCGTACAAAACCCGTGAAATTCCCCCGTTATAGTTAGTTCAGCTAACTATAACTCGCGCCCGCAATGCACTGCTGATGACGTCACATATTACATCACTCATGACATGGTCAGTGACATCACTGATGACATCACTGATGACATCTCAAAGTGCATTACGGGGGCGCGAGTTATAGTTAGCTGAACTAACTATAACGGGGAATTTCACGGGTTTTGTACGAGTGCATGTCCAAGTAACTAAAACTGTCCCTAAAACCTATGGTTTTTTCAGTGAATTTCAAAGGTTTTAAATGCTAATTTGTAACCATAGCGTGTCTGAAACCTATGGTTTTTCAGTGAATATATATATATATATTTATATATATATATATATATATATATATATATCACGCTCCAGCTTGAGTCCTGCTGCTTGAGATGCACTCGAACGCCGACTTGGGCCTCAAGCGGCAGCCCAACTCTCAGGTATGGAAATGTCAGCCCCTCAATCTCTTTCACAGCCAAATCACCATACTGGCCTGATGCGTTTCGATTCCTCTTTTTCAAAGGCACTGGGTGAAAAGGAACACGCACACTCCCGTGTCATAACATCAGCATTTCCTTTTATTGCGCGCCCCCTATGGGCCGCTCTGAATGAAGCTGCGCATCAGGTTGTGGGAGATGTACTCCAGGAGGGATATATGATCCCATGTAGTGCACATATAATGTTCTGCTGATCACTTACAGCTCACAGTTGAGCCTTGAAGAGCAGGCACCTCCTCAATCCTAAGTCGGTTGCCCCACATCCAGAGGCTGCTGAATGCAAACCCCCGTGGCCCCCAGGCTTCGGGGTGGTGCACACTTGGCGGTAAGGCCACCGCCATATATCACGCTCCAGCTTGAGTCCTGCTGCTTGAGATGCACTCGAACACCGACTTGGGCCTCAAGCGGCAGCCCAACTCTCAGGTATGGAAATGTCAGCCCCTCAATCTCTTTCACAGCCAAATCACCATACTGGCCTGACGCGTTTCGATTCCTCTTTTTCAAAGGCACTGGGTGAAAAGGAACACGCACACTCCTGTGTCATAACATCAGCATTTCCTTTTATTGCGCGCCCCCTATGGGCCGCTCTGAATGAAGCTGCGCATCAGGTTGTGGGAGATGTAGTCCAGGAGGGATATATGATCCCATGTAGTGCGCATATAATGTTCTGCTGATCACTTACAGCTCACAGTTGAGCCTTGAAGAGCAGGCACCTCCTCAATCCTAATTCAATTGAAAGTTTCGGGGTGATTCGTCAAGCGGGGACCGAGAAAAAAGGGGGGTCCCAAAATGCGTTTTCCCCATGTTAATTTCCATAGGAAACTTTAGACACGGCTACAGCCTGAACGGCTGAACGGAATTACACCAAATTTGGCAAAAAGGTAGCTCTTGGTTGTCAAATATGTATATATGTTCTAAACAGTCATTGTAGCCCTCGCGTTGATATATATTCTGAACAGTTCCAGAAAGTCCAATGCAATTGGTGCAGAGAGAGTTACAAAATCACCGCTGGTTCCAACTAAGGGGTTGATTACGATCCGTTAGGAAGGGCTCCGAACTGGATTTGGCTTTGTCGAAACTGATTGAGCCCTTGTTTCTGACAGACTCGTTCCCAGTTCCGAACAACCAAGTACGATGCCTGGAAACCCTTAGCGCTGACCGAATCGGTTCTGAAAAGCATTCGGAGAGATCGAGCCTTTCCGGAGCCGATGCGTACAGCTCTATGGTCTTGGTTTCCGAGCAAGCAAGTACGATGAACGATACGGACAGCCTTTCCAAATCGGTTTGCCCGGAACGAAAAGGCTGCCATAATAGTTCTTTCCGGGCCCGTTGCAGGCCCACCTTCACCCGGGGCCCTCCGAATCGGTCCCGTGGGGGTACGCATTGGTCCCCCTTTCCATGCATGCACAGTCTGGCGGGCATCATGGGGTGCCTGCCACAGGGTGTACGCATATCCCCACCCACCCCTTTTTACTATGGGAGCCTGTGTACGCGTTCGGTATACAGGCTCCCATAGAGATCAATGGGAGTCCGAGCGAACTGAGTCCGTCACCATACGGGTGCATCGGAATCGGTCGCTCGGTCTCGCGGAGCGCAATTCGCTAGGAAAGCCCTCTGGATCCGAGTCATACGGAGGGCTTTCCTAGCAAGATCGTAATGGACCCCTAAGATAATTTGGTTCAGAAGAGTTTTAGCTGCTATGTTGATAGATATCAAAGTCTCAGAGAATCCATAAGGCAGCCTTGCCAGAGATAATGAAGGGGACAGGGGAAGCAAAGAGAAGGAAGGAAAAGGTAAGGGTAAAACGCCCCAAAGGAAGTTTAGAGGGAGGGGCCGATGAAACATCACAATCGCAACCCCAACCCGAGAAGCCCTACTGACTCTCTTTGATGAAGGCTCCTTGACTGGACTTGCAATCTTCAAGATGTCCTGTTAGATGAAAACTGCAAAGTTGGAATGCGGGCCTCGTTCAGTCAGGAGGCACCGCGCTCCACAGGGTCACAGGGTCACAGTGCGCATACAGGATACTGAGGGAGATGCTGCTCGAATAATCTTCAGATAGCGGACTGGACGAAGAAACAGCTGTACAGAAGGGAAACACTATTCCTGCCCTCAAACAATGATGAGAAACTTCACTGTAACACAGAAACACTAGTTCCTTAACGATTCAAATCGAAGTGTGCAGACCATGCACACAGGGAAAATCATGCAAGAGTTCTTCTAAGGGCAAAGGTCTTTTCACCTAAAACAGCAGCATCTTAGAGTGCACACCAACTCCTTTTGTTTCATAGAGTTCTCTAATGATTAATCACTGGAAGTTTGGTGCACACTCGGATTCTTGCCCCATGACTAATTAAAGAGACTCTAGCCTGATTCCTGACAACCGCACCACCCTCAATCGCAGGGTGGAAGATGGGCCTACACTGGTGCCTGAATAGAGAAACAAAGTGTACAAAGCTTGTGGATGCCCTCATAAATACTTAAAAATTTGGCAGTGATGGGTAAACTATGGGATCATCATTGCATGACCTAATGATCGTAGATCTGCACTAGATACAAAAATTCAGACTCATGATGATCTGAAACACTGACATGCCCTCTGGCATTACTTTGGGACTCACCTCTGTGCCTGTTCAGGAGCTCTACAGGCTGTCAGTGAGTGGGTGGGGGATACAGGGAAAGCATGGCATCATGTTGTTGTATGCTTACCTAATTGTACGGTATTGCAATATTTTGTTACTGTCGAAACAACACAAAAAATCAATAAACTGCGTTTTAAAAAAACGTTGTGACCTACCAATCACAATTGACTATGTCCCCTTTAAAGTGGCCTATCAGAGTATGATCTGGACAATCCCGGTCCAGAAATCTTTACTTATTTTTAAACTTAATTTCTCGAAAACTACAGAACAGATTTTCATCAAATCACAAAAAGCATACTTTTTGAGTAAAGGTCCTGCATTAAGCCCAATTTGGTGTAACTCTGTTCAGCTGTTTTCACTCTATGGCTGTTCAAAAATCCCTATGGAAACTGCTTGGGAAAGTTGCCTTTTGGAACACCCTCTTTTTCTTGTCCCCTATTTGACAGATCACTCTGAAACTTTCTAGGAAGGAGCTGAGGAAGATGAACTTTAAAAAAAAAGTTTTGTGAAGATTTTTTAAACAGCTCCAAAGTTATTACATACATATGTATTTTCTTGAATTTTTGTGTAAAGCAGTGCTTAATTTGAGCCGGTGGTTTCTGGTACTCGGCACCATAACTTATTTCTCAACACCAGCACTTATGACAGTCCACCACAATATGCATTAAAACAAATAAAATATGTCACCCAAGCCGTTCTTATAGCTTTGGATAGCCTGGAATAGCCTGAATTGTCACACTTGTAGGAGTGTGATGGTTAGTAGTTGTGTTGGTACAGTAATTGGCAGCGCTGGCAGGAACAGTGGGTGACAGAAGCTGCAATGGCATCCTGAGAAGGGCACTGGTTCTCACTTTTCTTTTTTTTTACAAATTAAGCTCTGGTGTAAAGGTTGTGTGAATCTGACTGCAAGGAATGAATACATTTTGAAGCACAGAATAATTGAATTCTAGTATAAGTTACATATACCCCTTTTGTGGTGGAGACTCGTATGGTTTAATTTTTCTCTTCTCGTAAAATAATATTGTGGCTATTAATTGCAGTTTACAGAGGCTAACTTCTACGGTTATAAGTTATGCTATTTAACAGACTTTGACAAATTAGGTCTAAAATGTGTTCTGCTCCATATATATGAAGTAATGTTGATGATATATGATACATGGAGTTGATGAAAAAAATGAGTGTTCAAAGCAAACAATTTATGATTTGTTTGATTCATGTGAAACATTTGGGCAATGTATACTCATATTGCGATTTGTGTGAATTTTTGTGTGTGTTGCTACATATATATGTAATCATGATAATGGATGATTTCAAAGATTTAATAACAAGCATGCTGAATTTGGCTTATTTGCTGATAATTATATTGTTGATGTATAATAAAGTTTTGAAGGTGTCTAAAGGTTTTAAACTAATTTTTAAATACAATTTGTAATATTTCTTTTTCTGATTGTAGCCCCAAGCAAGCAATTATATGGCTACAAACAATTATATGTGGAATCAATAAAGTAAATAGAATTTGTGTCTCTGAGGATTACTTATGAATGAATGGACTTGAGAGAGGGAAGTGTTCTCGCCCCTTTTTTATTTGCTCTATACACTAATGCTATAGATCAGGCTTTGGAGGGATCTACAAAGTACGTTCCCTCTGTTAATTCATCACCTATTCCCATTCTGCTCTATGCAGATGATGCAGTGCTGTTGGCATGTACGGGGAATGCACTCCAAAGACTCAAAGGGGAATACACAAATTTTATGGGGAACCTGGCCCTGGAAGTTAATGAATCAAAGTCCTTTGTTCTTGTGGCAGGTAAAAAGCTTAAGAAATATCCTAAAATGCACATAGAAGGGCATAAGCTAGAGGTCGTGGACGCTTTTAACTACTTGGGGGTCATATTTGATAGGAAGAATAACTGGCAAAGCATGGTGGTTACTAGAAGGCTGCAAATGGAAAAGACCATTAGAGGGCTCTTTAGCTTCGTAAACAAACTTGGTTTGAAACCAATTGACACCATAAAAAAGATCTATCAGGTAAAGGTTGTGTCAGTTGATCGTACGGGGCAGCTATATGGTGTTTGACTGACACATCGAAACTCCAAATTTTAGAGGACGGTTTTCTGAGGAGAGTAGGTTCTCTGCCGCAAACCTGTTCCTCTTATAATTGCCACTGCGAATTTAACCTCCCCAATATCACGGATCAGATCCGTATTGCACCAAATTTATTGTGGCACTCAATCTGGAAAAAAGAAACACTTAATTTAACTAGGGATATTGTAAAAGACTGCCTGAAATTAGATGGGGCACCTAAAATATGTTGGTTAAAATATACTGAGTCCAACCTAGAAGCAATTGCTTTAGGAAAACTGTTTAAAGTCCCTAAATTATACATGACATTTTCAATAGCAGAACTGAAAACTAAACTATTGGATAGATTGAGTAGAGATAGATGGGAGAGGAATCGCAACAAGTTTATGGATAAGCAATATCTTCTAATGCCGAGTATAGATAACCATGTGGCTTCATATTTAACATTAGTTTCCAAGTTGCAATCAGCTCCCTGGTTCAATGAACCTTTGAGAATCAGTAGAAGCAACTGCAAAGGCTGGAGAGAAAGTGGCGTAATCTCTACCTTGAGGAAGATAGGGCAGTCTACAAGGCAGCCCAAAAAGCTCATTATAGATTATTGAGGGAAGGAAAGACGAATTACTGGCAAGAAAAAATTACTTCAGCAACAAATAGGAGTAAGGAGATCTTTGGGATAGTAAAGTCATTTATGGCACCAAAGGCAATCAATAGAGTGGCTCCAGTCTCGGAGGACTGGACGTGTTTGCTGGCCAATTCGTTCCATGCAAAAATAGAAACAATCCAACAGTCCTTCTCTGTACCAGTCAAGGAAAAGAAGGCGGTGGAGGGGATTGCCGTGGCCCCCTTAGGGGGGCATGTATACGGGCCTCCCGTACAAAGCCCGCAGCTGCTGCATTTTCTGGCTATTTCAGTAGACGAATCCTTGTCTTCCCTGCAGAGCCTGAAGTCGGGCTCACCTGTGGATGCTTGCCCGGCGAAGTTACTTCCAGCTCTGGCTTCTACCATAAACCCGTTCATTAATAAGGTTCTTAACTCCTCTTTGGCTGGGGGAGTAGTGCCATCTCTTTGGAAAAAAGCGAAGATTCTGCCTTTTCTTAAAAAGCAGAGCGCGGATCCCCTTATACCCACAAACTACAGGCCTATATCCCTCCTTCCAGCCCTGTCCAAAGTGCTCGAGAAGCACGTTAATAAAACAATGATGGAGTTTGCGGAACACAATCATCTGCTGCATCCCAGTCAGTCGGGTTTCAGGGCTGAGTACAGTACAGAAACGGCACTGCTGGAGGTGACAGAAGCTATAAAGGAAGTTCTGGATCGGGGAGGCCGTGCAATTTTGATTTTGTTGGACCTGTCGGCAGCGTTCGACACGGTGCCGCACAGGAGGCTCCTGGATAGGTTGGAAGGTATGGGTTTTGGTGGAATAACCTTAGCCTGGCTAACCTTCTACTTGGGTGACAGAGAGCAAGTGATCTGGACACCCCCTTTTTCATCTGCTGTGCCCAGCCTTCAAGTCGGGGTGCCACAGGGCTCGTGTCTCAGTCCAACATTGTTTAATCTTTATCTGTCTCCATTGGCAACACTGGTAGAAGCACAGGGGGTAAAGATTATTTCATACGCGGATGACACGCAGCTGGTTTTCTCTTGCGAAAAGGCAGGGAGTTTGATGGGGATACAATCAGATCCTGCCTTATGGATGTGTTCTACTGGCTAGAGGAAAACCAGCTAAAGTGCAACTCCGACAAATCTGAAATTGTCTTTTTCGGACAACCCACAGTCCAGGACTGGGGCCGCTGGTGGCCGGCTGAATTTTCACCCCCCAGCGTTGCTCAATTTACAGTGAGAAACTTAGGAATCCGAATGGATGATGCTCTTTCTCTAAGAACCCAAGTTCAGACTCTGGTGGGGACCTGCATGGGCCTACTCCGGATGGTGAGGAAGTTCCTTCCTCTCTTACCTGTAGAATGTAGGAAGACCGTGGTCCAGGCGCTTATTACATCGAGACTGGACTACGGTAATGTCCTTTATTTAGGTCTACAAGAAGGCCTTCTAAGACGCCTGCAGGTGGTACAGAATGCCGCAGCCAGGGCGATCCTTCGCTTAAAACCAAGGGTCCACATGGCACCGCATCTTAAATCCCTTCATTGGCTCCCTATGAGAGAGAGGATACTGTTTAAGGCGCTAGTAATATTTTTTAAGGCCGTCCATGGCAGGGGTCCCATCTACCTTAGAAGACGAGTCGACTGGTATATTCCTAAAAGGGCTTTAAGATCAACTTTGGGGGCCTATGTATGTGTCCCCAAGGTGCGGTTAGCACGCAGAGGTGTCAAGTCTTTTAGCCGATTAGGGGCACAGGCTTGGAACAAGCTGCCGTTGCCTCTTAGACTTGCCCAGGACCTTTTGAGCTTCAAGAAGATGTTAAAAACTTGGCTTTTTGGCAACCTATAATCTCTGCTCAGCAGTCTGTGAATCTGTAGCGCCGGGACACTGCTTCGGGAGTAGCTGTGCGCTCTATAAACTCTGTCATTCATTCATTCAATCTTCAGCACAGATATGTGCTGTTACGTTTTCGGATGCAATATGTCCCTCTAGTGCTAGGTTACCCTGCCAATATACATTCTATCAATGCACTGCCACTTTGTACATGTGATGGTCAATCCTCTCAGAATGACCTCCATTTTTTATTCTTTTGTGATTTATATGCAGATGAAAGGAAAAGATATATTTTACCGCTCATCCGAAAACTTAATTCTAGTCAATGTTGTCCAGCGTTGCATTACCTTCAACTATTGTCACACCCTTTTGTCTGTTACTGTGTAGCCTCTTTTTTTCTGTCTGCCATAAGAAGGAAATTAATTATATACTGAGAAGTGCATGCACATACAGAGAGAGGAGTAATGTAAATGAATTAATATTTTATTGGAAAGATTCATTTTATCTTTTGTATGATTTTAATATCTTTGTATGTGTCTTGGTATTTTTAATGATTTAAAAATGTAATTGATTGATTGTTTTAGAATACTTTTTATGCCATATGTAGTGGCGAAATAAAGTTATTATGACTATGACTATGAATGAAATTTGGTTTAATATAATTGACTTTATAAGTGCATCAATTCTTAGATTCCCCTTGAAATGGAGATTGGTTGCTAATCTCTTTTTTTGTTTGTGCACCTATAAAAGCCTTTCCGTAATCACCAATTGTGAATCATTTCCTGTAACGAAACCCACACTTTCATTTCTGCACAATGCCCTGACATGGGCACATAACATTTCTTTTCAAACATTGACAAATTCCTGTGAATTTTTTTTCGGGCGGTCTGTTTCTTTAGGGATACTGTATTTGTGAGTTAGTGGTTTTGCACGCCTCACCAGTTCACTAGTTTAATTGCTTGTTGACTATGTACTTTCTGGTGACATGAAGAATGAAGACAACAGAATGCAGCAATAGTTCAAGTGGGTTTATTACTGTTGATCACTGGGAAAATATATTATTGTACCATTCTTGCAGTATCAAAGTGTTTTTTATTACCTATTTGACCCTCAACCTCGCATTCCTTAATGATAGCTACCCGCAGATATATGTTCTTTTCCGCCTGTTCACTGTAAAAGCTTTCTCACCAGGGAAGCCACTTAAATTCTGATTAAAAACTCCGATGTTTCTGAAATATGTGAACAGGTTCTTTGTAACTAAAGACAGCGTGCTATTACAAGCGCCCACCTGGAATTAGGTTACCGGTTCATACTTTGTATTAGTGGTGTGTAGCTATTCCGTGTTCATTCATTCATTAATTTTTTATTTCGGATACCTGAACACAAATATGACCATAAGCAACATATGCACTGCTTCCTTCCTTCATGTGTGTGTGTGTGTGTGTGTGTGTGTTGTAAGTGTATGTTTTATTTATTTAGTACGAAAAGCTTTCTTTCAGTGCCTAAATGAAATTATTTAGAAAGGAAAGCTTTTCACGAATGCCCGAATCAAAGTATAAAACGGGGTACATAAACAAAATAAGCTAATAACAAGGGCACAGACGTTAACAAATATTACGAAGATCACATTATTCAAATAACACAGGTATACATTTTAGGTAAATACACTAACAATATTATTGTGACATAGTGATAAGATATAAAACTTAATTTCAGGAATGTCTTTATATCATCTCAGAGTACATGGAAGCTTGAAATCCCTGTGCGAAAGCTGGTCTCTAATTTCCTTATAAAAGGCGTTCTGTAATGTCTCCCGGCTCTAGTTGCCTGCAATAAAGAAATGGCGTAGCAGTTTAACTTTGATAAGTTATTTCAGTTAAGTTCTGACCTCACAGTGCCTGCTGTCAGCAGTCATGGTGAAAGGATGGCCGTTGAGCATAACTAGAGCTGCAGTTTAAATAACGAAAACGAAAGCTGTTTTTCCTTCTTCTATCACTGACTCACTCCATTTTTGGATGCAAGGAAACGTAAGAACAGCATTTTCAATAAGAGGTGAGATGGATGGGGGCTTAACACTGAACCACACGCTTCTTGATGTTAAATCAGATGTACTGTTAGAACCGACAGCCTTAGGGTTGTCATCCCCCAAACTCTTTGCCTTATTTCTACATTTATGCTGATCTCATTTTTGTTGGCCATATGACTCTGTGCACTTTACCACGGCTAACCATTGCTAAAGTGCATGTGCTCTCTCCTCTGAACATGGCATTATGGCTTATGCCCAATTGGCACATTTAATTTACTTGTAAGTCCTATTGAAGTGGTGCAACATGTACCCAGGGCCTGTAAATTAAATGATATGTGTGGGCATGCAGCACTTAAAACGTATCCCAGGCCTGCCATTGCAGCCAGTGTATCCAGTTTAAAACTGCCATTTCGATCTGTCAAAATAAACTTTTTTGCCAGGCTTAAACCTTCTTGTTTAATACATATAAGTCACTCCTAGAGTAGGCCCTAAACAGTCCATACGGCATGGTGCAGTGTATTTAAAAGGTTGGGCGTGTACTCTTAACTTTTACATGTCCTTGTAGTGAAAAACTCTTAAATTCGTTTTTCCGCCTCAAGTCCTGCCTCTCCCTACTGATAACATTGGGTTAACTTATTATATTTAATAAGTGATCATTCTCAATTGGGAGCAGGTAGGAATGTTGAATTTGGTGTCTAAAGATTTATAATTTAAAGCCCTCTTTAATGGTAAAGTCGGATTTTAAGTCACAATTCTGAAAATGCCACTTTTAGAAAGTTGCAAAAACAACAATTGATGGACAGAATGCAGAACAGTGTCATACATTCACCCCAGTACAGGGATCTGGGCCTAAATCCATCGTTTTTTTGCTCACCATGCCATTCCAGTTTGAACCCAGCCATATGCAAATCAGTCTTGACCCTATGCCCAATGGGAACAGTCCAGCCCGAACTGCCAGGCCAGGTCCTCCCTGGACTGGAAACAAGCATCCTAGGACCGGTTTCGGGGTTTCACCCCTCATCAGCCAGGATAGCTTGACTCCAGTGGCATGGAGAGAACTGGACCCACATCTGGGAGTACCTGTCCCACTCGGGGTGACAGATGCAAAAACAATAATTGATGGACAAAATGCAGAACAATGTCATACATTCACCCCAGTACAGAGATCTGGGCCTAAATCCATTGTGTTTTTGCTCACCATACCATTCCAGTTTGAACCCAGCCATATGCAAATCAGTCTTGACCCTGTGCCCAATGGGAACAGTCCAGCCCGAACTGCCAGGCCAGGTCCTCCCTGGACTGGAAACAAGCATCCTAGGACTGGTTTCGGGGTTTCACCCCTCATCAGCCAGGATAGCTTGACTCCAGTGGCATGGAGAGCACGGGACCCACGTCTGGGCATACCCGTCCCACTTGGGGTGACAAATGCAAAAACAACAATTGATGGACAGAATGCAGAATAATATCATACATTCACCCCAGTACAGAGATCTGGGCCTGAATCCATCATTTTTTTGCTTACATACCATTCCAGTTTGAACCCAGCCATATGCAAATCAGTCTTGACCCTGTGCCCAATGGGAACAGTCCAGCCCGAACTGCCAGGCCTGGTCCTCCCTGGACTGGAGACAAGCATCCTAGGACCGGTTTCGGGGTTTCACCCCTCATCAGCCAGGATAGCTTGACTCCAGTGGCATGGAGAGCACGGGTCCCACGTCTGGGCATACCCGTCCCACTCGGGGTGACAAATGCAAAAACAACAATTGATGGACAGAATGCAGAACAATGTCAATCATTCACCCCAGTACAGAGATCTGGGCCTAAATCCATCGTTTTTTTGCTCACCATGCCGTTCCAGTTTGAACCCAGCCATATGCAAATCAGTCTTGACCCTGTGCCCAATGGGAACAGTCCAGCCCGAACAGCCAGGCCAGGTCCTCCCTGGACTGGAAACAAGCATCCTAGGACCGGTTTCGGGGTTTCACCCCTCATCAGCCAGGATAGCTTGACTCCAGTGGCATGGAGAGCACGGGACCCACGTCTGGGCATACCGATCCCACTCGGGGTGACAAATGCAAAAACAACAATTGATGGACAGATTGCAGAACAATGTCATACATTCACCCCAGTACAGAGATCTGGGCCTAAATCCATCGTTTTTTTGCTCACCATGCCATTTCAGTTTGAACCCAGCCATATGCAAATCAGTCTTGACCCTGTGCCGAATGGGAACAGTCCAGCCCGAACTGCCAGGCCAGGTCCTCCCTGGACTGGAAACAAGCATCCTAGGACTGGTTTTGGGATTTCACCCCTCATCAGCCATAATAGCTTGACTCCAGTGGCATGGAGAGCACGGGACCCACGTCTGGGCATACCCGTCCCACTCGGGGTGACAAATGCAAAAACAACAATTGATGGACAGAATGCAGAACAATGCCATACATTCACCCCAGTACAGAGATCTGGACCTAAATCCATCGTTTTTTTGCTCACCATGCCGTTCCAGTTTGAACCCAGCCATATGCAAATCAGTCTTGACCCTGTGCCCAATGGGAACAGTCCAGCCTGAACTGCCAGGCCAGGTCCTCCCTGGACTGGAAACAAGCATCCTAGGACTGGTTTCGGGGTTTTACCCCTCATCAGCCAGGATAGCTTGACTCCAGTGGCATAGAGAGCACGGGACCCACGTCTGGGCATACCCGTCCCACTCGGGTGACAAATGCAAAAACAACAATTGATGGACAGAATTCAGAACAATGTCATACATTCACCCCAGTACAGAGATCTGGGCCTAAATCCATTGTTTAATTGCTCACCATGCCGTTCCAGTTCGAACCCAGCCATGTGCAAATCAGTCTTGACCCTGTGCCCAATGGGAACAGTCCAGCCCGAACTGCCAGGCCAGGTCCTCCCTGGACTGGAAACAAGCATCCTAGGACCGGTTTCGGGGTTTCACCCCTCATCAGCCAAGATAGCTTGACTCCAGTGGCATGGAGAGCACGGGACATGGGTCCCGTGCTCACTACACCACTGGATTCAAGCTAGCCTGGATGATGAAGGCTGATGCCCTGAAACCGGTCCCAGGATGCTTGTTTCCGGTCCAGGGAGGACCTGGCTTGGCAGTTCGGGCTGGACTGTTCCCACAAGGAACAGGGTCAAGACTGATTTGCACATGGCTGGGTCTGTACTGGGGTGGTGTGGTGAGCAAAAGAATGATCGATTAAACCCAGATCTTTGTGACTGGGGATGAATGTTTGCATTGTCTAGCATTCCGTCCATCAATTGTTTATTTTGCATATGTCGCCCTAAGTGGGAAGGGTATGCCCAGACGTGGGTCCCGTGCTCACTACACCACTGGATTCAAGCTAGCCAGGCTGATGAAGGGTGATGCCCTGAAACCGGTCCCAAGATGCTTGTTTCCGGTCCAGGGAGGACCTGGCTTGGCAGTTCGGGCTGGACTGTTCCCACAAGGAACAGGGTCAAGACTGATTTGCATATGGCTGGGTCTGAACTGGGGTGGTGTGGTGAGCAAAAGAATGATGGATTAAACCCAGATCTTTGTGACTGGGGGTGAATGTTTGCATTGACTTGCATTCCGTCCATCAATTGTTTCTTTTGCACTTTTAGAAAGTTGGCATTTTCTTGTCCCAACCATTTGGAGCCTGCATCCTGGGTCACATGGCTAGGTGTAGCAGGCACTTGGTCTTTGTGTATTGCTCTCAGACATTGAGACAAAGGGAAGATAGGTGTTGGCAGGATGGGCCATTTCTGGCTTGATGAGGGGGAGGAGCTGTCACCTATCACACTTGCACATCACAAACGCTCTGCCTGAGCACACTCACAATGGGTTTGACATTAGTCGTTTGTGGCCCCAGTCATGCTGGGGCCCGGGACTTGGGGCAGGAGGCAGGAAATTCCAAACACATCTGGGGGTGGAAACCTCAAGAACCTTCTTCTACTTCAAAACTGGCACTAGGTATAAATATTGGATCCTCAGTCCCAAATCTTCAGTACACCTCTGGACCTATGGAAAACTCAGAAGGACTGCTGTGGGGCTCTGCATGAAGGACTGCTACTCTGTTGCCCTGCTGCCTGGGTGAAGAGCACTGGACCTGCATCTTGAGCCCTGGACCACCAAAGGGACTCCAAGGGCTAGCTGGTTGGCCACCTGATCAGAGCCTCAGGGACAAAAAAGCCTCCAGCCACCTTGATCCCAGCACCTGGACTCTGTCTGCTGAGAATCCTACCCTCCATCACAGTCAGCCTGAACTTGTGACTTTGACCCATCCGTGCGACCAGATAAATTCAGCTGGCGCTTTGTGCTTCTAGGCACTATTTTCACTTAAAACTTTAACATTGCATATCTCCTGTTTTTCTGATTGGATTTCTATCGTTCTGATCTCAAATAATTTATTAAATTTTACTCTACTTTTTCTAATTTGGTGTGGGATTTTTGTGTGTTTTGTTTTCATTTTATTACTATTTACACTTTCCTCTAGGTTAAGCCTGACTACTTTGATCCAAGCTACCAGCGGGTTAAGCACAGGATAAATTGGGGTTGTCCTATGTTTCACCCTGACAAAGCTTGTCGTTGCTGCTTGAGCAACTAGTAACTCAATTTCCAACATGTACTGATGATGAAAGTTCTTCAGAACCTGGAAAGTCAATTGACCAGAATATTGGAAGAGGTATCCTTGATCCATTGAGCAACTTTTCTGAAATGTTCTCTACCAGACATTTTGGTTAAAGTAGTACATCTTCTATTAATATAAGGCAGAGGAGTACAGTACATCAAGTCCCTGTTCCCTTAGTATACTGCAGTAGGATTCTCTAAAGTGAGAGCATAATGGAGACCCCACAGTGGAAACTCCCAAATCTACTGTTCCAGTATTGTGGGAGCCCCCTTTAATTTGGACCCTGATTAACACCATTTGTCTCAACACTATACTCTGCATTCTTTAGTAAAGTCTACAATTACATCTTAATGTTCTTTTTGGCGCACCCTAATGGATGTTCAACACATATTGATTCATTGCAAATAATCATTTGGCTTGATTTGTTTGAAGTAGATCACCAATTTCACCCACAAGAAATTCCAATTCTCAATCTGGAGAAATAAGGGACATTTTTGTCAAGTTGTTGTGTGTATATTTTTTAAAATAATTAATGGTGATGATGTATTGAGTAAAATGTTTGAAGAGAAGACCACCTGTGTACATGGAAGGTAAAAGGAATACATATTTCGGTGATGGTGCACTAGTCTAAAATTAAAGAGCAGAAGAATTTTCCCAAGGTAAATATGCAAAGTTTTAGCAAATAAGTCACACAGATGTATTTTGGCTTATTGAAAGCCCTGTCCAAACATTACTAATTTAGTCACTTTCTGAATTGCCACTTATTCCTCAATGAAGGACCTGATTGAGGATGCAAAGGACGATTATGTGGAGAAGTACATGGAACACCATTTTGATTTTTGCAGCTGGGCAGGATTTTTACTCCATAGCTATAAATTCAGACTGCCTTTCATGGCCCTCCGTCATACGGGTGACCCAGTGCAACAGTTAGATTGCATATAGTATAGCATCTTATTAGCTCCATTAAAACAAATATGTATTTAAATAGATCACAAAATCAGAAGAGGACAAAGGGTCCTTTGAGGAACTCTTTCTGAAAAAAGAAAAATCTAGTCGAATTTCTAGTGATGATTCAAAGAACAGAAAAAAATGGAAAACAATCTGGTAACCTTAGTCTCAATGTTAATGTTTGGGACCAGTCTCGCAAATGTCACAACCAAGAGTGCAGAAGAAGAGGCCATAATATGATAAATACTATAGCGAGAGAACTGCTGTTCTTACAGGCACTAGGTTATACCATCAGCCTCAAAGCTGGAGAGTGATTACTTCTATTCTATAACTGGCAGGAGCCCTTTCATTTGATGTAGCCTCTATCAGAAAGTTTTAGGTTATAACATTTGGGACCTGGGGGATAGTTTAGTGCACAACTTGACCTTCACGATCAGTATTTGTATGTCACACAGTGCAGTGAGCAGGCATATCAAGGGACATTTTAGGACTGACATTAAAAGCTTGAAACTTTCAGCAGTGTTGTTAGGGAACAGGATTGCCTTATAATAATGAAGCTGGTGAAACAATCTACATAATAGCAGTTTGAGATCAAGATGATTCCAGGATCCTTGGAAAAAGCATCAGAGGTGTGCTTTTTTCCTTTGCACAAGTCTCCTCTGGTGGGATGAATTTGTCTGTCTGATCTGGGGGGCCAAATTCCTCCAGAAACACTGCCGATATTCTGCTTGCTTTTGGTGCCCTCCTTGACGGCTACTGCTGTCTCACTTACCATGCTACTCAATAATCTTGTATATGAGGAATACAAAAATAACAGATGATCCAGAGATCTGCAGAGGACACTTCACTAATCTAACAGCCTACCTGCCCTGATCCCTCAGCATAGCAGTGTGA
Organism: Calotriton arnoldi; assembly: GCA_963921515.1. NCBI lineage: Eukaryota > Metazoa > Chordata > Amphibia > Caudata > Salamandridae > Calotriton > Calotriton arnoldi. Next base: position 697,158 of record CAWUFW010000893.1, read on the forward strand.
AGAAGGAGCAAGAGAGACAGTGGCACCTAGAATCTAACAGTCTGCTAAAGCATAGTCATAAGGTGGCCAGTGAAAAAGTCCTACCTGATTTGCAGGACGTGGAGTCCAAAAACCACCAGCTGATGGATTCCCAGGAGCAGTTTCTGATCACTGTCTCATAATGAAAGTGCTAAGTTCTTCCCACACAAGGCCTTCAAAGGCCACATCAGATGACCAGAATGAAGCTCCAGCACCCTTCTTGAAAATATATAACAGACAAGGCCTTCACAACTGTTCCACTAAAATGTCCAAAGGTAACATTTTTCACTACAGAAACCAACCATCCCTACCTGCTTGTGTGCACTTATGCTTTGGTTTAACGTTTGCTCAGGCATAAGCCGTTGACATTTTGCTTACATTTTCAAACTTTTTCGTAAACATGAAATGAATTTATGTATTCTTCCATATGAATTGTTACCTCAGTAATTTTGGATTGTCTTCCAACATCTATAAATAGATAATCAAGCCACATTTCCTTTTCAATACGTTTGGTGTGGACCTTAACCCATTTACCTTATAGATCGTGGTGTTTTTGTTGTCGTTGTAGACTCTTTGCACCCTCGGCATCTTCACTAAAGAGTATCTTGAGCTTGTGCATGCTTGACAAGGGTGAGACAAGGACACCTTAACGAGATCTGTGGATGGCACCTGTGAGGCATACCTGACATGAATGTTGTGGGAGTTTTCTCATAGTGCTTACAAAAACTTTAGCCTCTCTCAATCGTGTGGATTCCATGTAATCTTGATCCTGCCATCTCACGTGCAGGCTGTCTCACATAGATAATGGTATACAAAGAAGAATGCACTAAATGATGGGTAACTTTGTGCTTCATGTGTGCATGCCTGGCCTAAGGTGAACTCAAAAGCATGCTTACTCTTTGGGTTATACTTGGTAACCTATGGATTGCTATGGATTACCTTTGAACAGAAAGATACGTGTCCTTCTGCAGTTCCACTCCCCTCTTATTGCCAATCTTCTGACAGTCCTGCAGCTGCTGCAACATTCTCAAACTTTGGGATCCAGCTCAGACTCTCATTATGAGTGGGCCATAAATTCTGTTAGACCTGGTACAGGAGTTCCTGGGCATACTGAAAGTATAGGTCTTTGTTTTGGACACAGAGGACCTCTGTGTAAAACTCAGGCAAAAACATTCAGGGATGAGTGTAGAAAGGCCAATTTTCACATGTGCAGTCTCTATTATTTTCCCAACTCCACAGGGTCCACAATAATGGTAATTTCAGGGCATGCAAGCAACGGGGGAATTGTGGTGGCCAGTCACAAAGGGTTCTTTAGCATCTGGCAAAAGAAGAAGATAGATTCCAGAGGTTCATTAACTGGCTCTTGTTTCAACAAGATTTCTGACCACGGCATCTAGCCCCGATATGGAAGTTGGATTATTTGAGGAGTCCAAAATACTAGAAGGACAATCAGTTTATAGAGTCAATGTGATGCCTATTTCAACAAGCTGTTAAGTTAAGTTGACCCACCAAGCAGGATGCTCGTACATAAGGAAGAGTTTTTCAAAAGACAGGCCTTATTCATTAAGGAGCAGATTAAGGCCCTGATTCTCAGTGGCTTGAATTATCCCTGTTAGTCCCCTTCCTACCCTGATGTTACCTATATTGGGGGTACCTCAGGGAGTGGAGCTAATGCTGCCTACTGGTGGAACCCTATGGTTTCCATGATAAATGTGGAATTATCAGACGGATCAGTAATTCTGGGTTTTGATTCCACTAGCAATTTCTTATTTTGCAACAGAGCAAAACTAAGCTGTTCTGCGTTGTTGCAGCAGATCTCATAGTTCTGATGGGGCCAGTAACTGTTGTCATCGGCCCTATCAGGATTAAGTGGCCACTCAATGAGGGCGTAAGGCGGTTCTGTTTGGAAACGTATTCAACAACATAGCAACAAATCGTGAACAGCGTATGCCACTTGATGGAATAACTAGAACATTAGAAATTCTGACATGTTACTCAGTTTCAATGTAAACTCGCTGCAATTGAAGATGCAAATGTGGCATTTTACAGTATGAACACAAAGGTGGTAGTAATTTTCAGCTTCTAACATTTGTGCACAAAAGATCAATTCTTGATTACATGTGGGTATTCCAGTGGTGTACATTCACAGTGTTGTGCCTGTGTTTCATATTGGCTGCTACTGTAACGCCTCATGCATTTTTTCTGCCTGGCCTAACCGAGTGGAAAAATCGGGTATGGTTCTCCTACACCCGGAAAGAATGGGTGTGAAAAAAACCATTCTTTCTGAATCAGGAGGTGCAAAATTCCATGTGGTAACTTTGCTCCACCAGACTCAGAATCGGGGCCTCATTGGCTAAAGCAGAGATACAAAAATAGGAGCAAAGCGCTATAGAGGACCCTCTTGTTTTCAGGGTGCTGTACACATATAAATGTCAGAGAAAGGCTTAGTTTGCTGTTAAAGTGATTTTCATTTTCTCAGTATAGACAGTTCCCTGTTTACCTATAATGTGATGATCCCACATATAATGATTGCATGTGGGGTACTGTTTACAATCACGTGTGCTGAGCGGTTGTATGACAGAGGCACGCATGGCTAAACCCCGCATGCCTCTACAACACTGCCTGAACAACAAATGTGTCTGAACAGCGCATTCTTTTACTATGCATGGCTTTACCATGCTTTTTTGTGGTAAAGGCATCACTGGTAAAGGGATGTGTGTTAAAGATCACACCCCAGCCACCCGCCCTGAGCCCTAAAAACTACACAAGCCCTAGAAACTACCCCAACCCTTCCCCTGAGCCCTAAACACTACCCTGACCCCCCTGAGCCCTAAAAATGACCCGACCCCCCGAGGACTAAAAACTGCCCTGACTCCCCCGAACCCTAAAAACTACCCTGAGCCCTAAACACTACACCGGCCCCCCCCGAGCACTGAAAACTATTCTGAGCCCTAAACACTACCCCAACCCCCGAGCCCTAAAAACTACACCGACCTCCCCTCAAGCCCTGAAAACAACACTGACCACCTCTGAGCTGTCAAAACTACCCCCAAACCTTGAGACATAAAAACTACCCCAACCCTTAAAAACTACCCCTCAGCCCCCCAAAACCCAGCCCCAGCCCACTTACCAGACCGCGTCCTCTCCCGATCCTTCTTCTTCCGGTGCCCGCCCATCCCAGCATCTAGACCGTGCACTGCCTTAACCACGCATATGCCTAGTTAAGGCAAGCGTAGTTCCACCTGCAGGAAAACAGCAGGTGTGCCTCTGTTATGTTCCATATGGGTACCCTAATATAGGCCCGGGTAACATCATACCCCTTCACCTACATTACCTCCCCTACATTACACTGTAACAGACCTTTTAGGATTGAGCCTTTACCTAGTTCCAGTCCTGGGTGCAGAAGGAGGGTTTCTCCTAACAATAGAGTCCTATAACTCCATCAATAGACTCACACAGTATGAATGAATATTCATAAGGGTTCTTAGAAACCAGGCTGGGGCTACACCACCTTCCTCCCCATATCTACATACACGGTTCATCCCATACGTCATCCTCACATCCAACAATGGCTAATACAAGCAACAAGGGACAAAGGACCCCTAGATACTTTCTGTATAAATACAGCACATCTTGCTAGTATTAGTTAGAGGGAACCAAGACTTCCAGGCCGACACACTGACCAGAGACGCTGAGGCTCCTGCATGCAGACGCTCCAGCTGACAGTGGTTTGAACATCCCTCGCGGGGTGTCCAGCTCGAGACCAAGAAGGGCTCCTACATTCTCACTTCAGGTAATGGGGTTCGACTAAATCCTAGAGGGATTCTTGGATTTACACCTACTCACATGCTAGGTACACTTAGGTACATCTAGATAGGCATCGTAGGAGTACGCGCTTTCTTTTATCAATGTATTTTATATTCATGTATTTATTCATGCGTATTGCAAGATGGTAGAACTGTACTCTCCATTTATATTCATTGTACTGCTAATCATATATCTCTGCTACTGTCTAATGGTTGTTGCAGCTCATATATTCTACACAAGAATAACGACTGTTCAATAAACCCTTATTGAAACACCCAGGCTGTTTATTCTGTGTATCTCTGAGACAAGATAAGTGAGCACGAGTGACTGAGCGAAAAGTAGTACATTGTTTCCACGATCCTGAGGGATCAGGGTTGTCATGTTCTAAGGTTGCCAGAAACTATTCTCTCCCCGATAAGAGGAGACACTAGTGGCACTGTGAGCTAGCTTATGCAAACAGGCCAACATTTCTCGGTGGGGGTGCTCAGAATCCGTCTGCCACCAAACCCACAGTTTATGTTATCCGAACGCGCATGTCCTGTATGGGTAATATAAGAACTACACGACACCTCAGCCCACATTGTAAAGGCCGTTTCATGTGCTGAGCAGATGGAACAATGATGCAACACTGGAGATTACTATTTTATAGTACAACGAGGAACATCGACCAAAGTTGTTGCTCTGCATTGCATTAGGAGGAGAGAGTAGGGCAGTGCCAGGGTTACTTAGATATGGCGCTGATGTTCTCTTCCCCAGCGCAGGTCCTCTTTGAGCTTGCCGATTGCCATTGGAGTGAGACAGGGTTTTGAAGCAGGTGCTACATGCGGCTCAACTGTGAGGTGAGAAGAAAAAGAGAATGATGGTTTGGAGTTTATACTTCCTTCTTAGTGGAGGGAGATATGGAGCTGGTAGCTAACCATGGGCGGAGCTCGCGTAGCCGTGCTACGCAAAATTGCAAAAAAACTCAGTGAGCTACGTGGAGTTCCGCGAGCGCGCGGAGTTGCTTGTTCCGCCCGTTTGCAATGTGTTTTTGACGTTCGGGATGCTTATTGCGTGTTCGGGAACTGTTATTGCTTGCTCAGGGGGAAATACCGCGCAAAATTAACCACGCGGTCGCCGATGGGCACGGCCATCTTGTTTTTCATGTTTGCTATGGTTCTGGGCCTGTTTTTCTATCCTCCCTATATCTTTTCAATCCTTTGTTTCTAAAAACTTTTTTCTGATCTTTTTTATTTATTATCTATCCCTCTCTATTCCTGAGTGTATATTTTGCGTTTGTTTCTACTTTTTGTGTGTTTTAGTGCGTTTTTGACTGTTTTTCTATTACTTTCTTTTTTATTTTTTTTACTTCCTTTCTTACTTCCTACATTTTCTTTTCCGCCCCCGTCCCCCCAGAACCATGGTGAAGACACTGAAGAAGAGTAAGAAGGGCCAGGGGAAGAGGAGGAGCGAGAGCTGCCACCGCCTCCCTTGCGGAAGGCGTCGCCCGGAAGGGGTGCAGGCCCGGGCCTTGTTTTCTGAGGTGGAGGTGGAGGTGGAGGAGGCTGCACTGTTGTTTTTTGTCCAGCGCCACCTCCCCTAAACCCTGGCAGCAGGCGGCAGGCCTGGGTCCGGGTCCTGGCTCCGGGAGCGTCACTGGCGGTGGGAGAGGGTGCGCCGGGCAGTGTTTCGCTGCTCTGGGGTCCGGTGCACCCATAACCAAGTGACGCACCGGTGGTCTGACATCCTGGACCGGGAGCAGCACCTGCTGGACCTGCTAGGTGTTGAGGTCCCGGGGCTTGGTGAGTAGCTAATTATAATACTATTGTGTTCTTCTGTTCTGTGTTATTGCGAAAATTATTTTTTTCCCAAATAGCAAGAATGCTGCTGCTGCTTACATGCAGGTAACTTACGTTTAAAAATCTTATATTATGTGATTGTTATTCTTCCAGACAGGTGCTCGGCGCTACTAATCGTACTTGTTTGCAACTTTGCGCTCGCTTGGGCTGGTTATGTAAGAGAGGTTAGAGAATTTAAGTTAGGTAATGCAGATAGGAAAGACTCCAGTCCTTTCCTTTGCCCTGTCAGGCTGTCCTGTCACTAAGATAGTCGTAGTGGTTAGTTAGTTAGCATTATTTGGTAATTTAGTGGCCTGCGTGACGCATCCTCTCACATGACTTCAGTCCTAGTAGAACCTTTTGTAGTTCGTATGGTGAGTGAATACTAGCAACCAACCAATTTGGTGTATGCAATATGCATGCGTCCATCTATGCATTTAAAAAGAATAAATGCAGACTTATTAATTGGCCCGTCAAAGGGGGTTGGAGTTGAGACTGAGAGATGATTGCGAATGTGATCGGAACTTTGAAGCAAATATAATTTTTTTGCAATTCATTCCAAAGTCTGGAATAGGCGGGCTAGGTATGTTTAGGATTCAGGAATCGGAATGGAACTGTGGAATAATAAAGCTAGGATGGTCCGCGACTGCAATACTAGTCTAATACTAGTCGAACCGATTTAGGATAGGTCAATGTTATTGCCGCTTCCTGTCTAAAAAACTTTTTAGAGCGATTATTTAATATTTATTTATTTAACACAAATCATTTTTTGTCTCTTTAATTATGTCTTACATGATCAGCATCCAGGGGCAAGAAGAAGACTAGGGGGGATATTCTCAAGAACGTACGATAATCTTCGCCAAAATATGTTAACGCAATTTTTCACATCGCCGTCTATCGCGGGAAAATAACTCTGTGTTAACGTCGTATTCCCAACACGGCGGTAACATGCGATAGTCTCCCGACAACGCGTCAAATGTCCGCGATAAAATTACCTGGACGGCGATAAAAATCTAAACCTGAACGTGAAAAAAGTTGCGATGTGCCCAACTGCGATAAAAAATTCCGCGATAAGCAGCGCCAGGCCTGCAAGTCACACAAGTCAGGCGGGAAAAACCACTATAAAACCGGCAAACAAAAACACAACCAAGACACAAACAACCGCGAAGCACCATGGAGGTAGCCGGAGCAAGTACAGAGGACAACCAGAACCCCACAAGCCCCACGGAGGACCAGCCTGGGACCATGATTGGGGAGACGGTGGCAGGATTTGGGGGACCGGACACTGCACAACATGACCTGACCCAACAGCAACAGGGTGAGTAACGACCAGGGACTGGGGGGACGGGGGGAGATGGGCACAGTGGCACACATGCACAATTAAGTATAGCACATCTGTGGACAAACCATGCCCAAGAGTCACAACTCCGAACAAGAGACCAATTTACCCAAGTCCGCAACATCTCAACACTGTATAAGCACAGAAGTGAAAGGCACAGCGCCTGAAAGGGATAAGGGCCAGCCAAATCAGAGCTGAAGGGGCAACTCACCCACAATGCAGCACACACACATAAGAATCAGAGCACCTCAACATTGACAACAATGTGGTACAAACTGCAACATTCACACAACAGAACAGAGGACACAACTGCTGCCGCTTGTGTGTAGAAAATGGCCATTCGCATGTGGCATAGCAGGAAACTGTGAGATGATAATGTACAAGTACACCCTCACATCCCTGATGGTGCAGAAATGTCAACTGTCCCGCATCAAATTGGCATCTCCTCACAAACAGTCACAATGTACATTGTCATGCAGTCTGTATGTAAACTTGTACAATGCGTGAACATACATGTGAACACAATGTCAATCTGCATCTCCCCTTCACATTGCAGAGGTAGAATCAACACCTCCTGCAGAGCAGACCCAACAACACAGCACTGATGATGAAGAGGACCACACCAACATCTACACCGACGCCCTCCAACAGCTCATGGACAGCTCCGGCACCCCACCTCCAGCAGCAGGGCAGCCCAGCTGCATCGATGAGACCCCACCCCTTGCACAGACCACACAGCAGGAAGCACCCACCACCACGGCTATCTCCCAGGACCCCCACAACCAACACATGGCATTCCAACGCTGTGTGTTCGGGTGCCAGGAGAAGATGGCTGACCAGCTGCGGGTGGGGTCCGAACTCATGTCAGCCAAACTAGATGCCATACGTGGGTGTCTAAGTCCCATCAGGGACGACTTACAGTCCCTAACGGACAACCACTGTCCGCTCCATGCTCTCCAACAATCCATGGCTGACATCGCTGGAGTCATGACTCTGAGCCAAGAACAACTGTCTAGTCAGAGTGGCTCCAGTGATGTCAGCCGGGAGTTGTGACACATAAGGAGAATGACGGAGAGCTTGGAGCGGATGCAGGCGGAAAGAATGTTTGCCACGGCTGCACACCAGTCAGATGTAGCTGTGATCCTCCATGCCCTGCAGATCCTCGTCATGGCATTGCCACCACAAGGCCTGGCGTGGATGAATGCTGCTGCTACTACTCCATCCACATCTCTGCCCCCTGAAGTGTCAGTGCCACACACTGCAGCAGACATTCCACCTCCGGCCCCTGATGTGTCACTGCCACACAGTGATGCAGACAAAACACCACCACCCACATGTGAGGCACCAGACACATCAGAGGACGGAGATATGATGAATCGGGCTTTGTGGTAAGAATGAAGTGGTAGCATTCATCTCTGCCATATGGCCTGTTTCAGCTTGGTTCTGCCCTATGCATCATGCCCTGGAATAACACCTTCCACCGTCCCCCGATACACTCAGCGACACTCACCTTGGACCTCGACATGGACTGCCATATTTGGTTTGGTTACCAATGACACACAAGCACACTGCGGACTGAAGTCTTCCACTCCCGATGAACTTGTCAATCCCTAAAGGACTCCGGCTGGCCCTCCACGGGGCAACATTGCAAAGTGGGGTTTGCATGGCCCTGTACTGGTCCAGCTTCAACACTCCACTGAATGTAAATAAAACATTCTAATTCACACAGATGTGTCATGGCTATGCTCAATCAAGTATGAAAGTATGGATGAATGTAGGGACAAAAAAGGTACTCCCTGGGTAATGCTATCTGTGCGCATGTATGGCCGTGACCCAGATAGGCAGTCAGACACACATTGTCATTCAAACCAACACTCATCACAGTTGAATACAAGTGAAGGTGCGTTGACTTTATTAGCATATGCGTGTCAGTACGGGCAAGATCAGTGCCACAACATGCAGACCAATGCAGCAGTATGTCAGAATGAGGAACGTTGCCAAGCGCCTCTGACCACTCCGGGGGAGTGCCTCACCTTTCACAGGTGTGTGTTGTTCGGCGTTGTTGTCCGCTCATGTATTCGGAGTCCAGGCGAATGCAGCCATGTGCACTGTTGTCGTGGGATATGTGACCAGATCTCCAAGATGCAACAAGGTGTTGGGACATGTGCAATGGGTTCCAATCTGTTGTGGCTGCAGGTACGTAGTTACTCGTTCATAAAAGCGATTGCAGCTTCGTAGGCTATCATTTCCAACATGAGCTCGTTGTCGACTTCATCAAACAGGACGGCGAGGCCATCCATTAGCAGGTCCGGACAGATGTGCTGCGTCCACCACCTTTCACCAATTAGCATTACAGCCCGATAGGGGAGCGGTTCAATGTGGTCACTGCACACGAGGAGTTGTGCAATCTCCCAGGTCCAGCTACCAGCATGTATGCCAAGTATCAAGGCATCCCATAAACGGGTATCACGGTGACACTCCTGGTCCTGGGCCAACAGGGGGCGCACACACATGTCAAAATCCAGTTCAGCTACCGTCCTGTTGGATAGGCAGACATCCATGGACCACTCGAATATGCACGATCGACAATGCAACACAGGCTGAATGCAGGTGACGTTGGCAAGGCGGAAGCTTAGCCGGTAACTGATCCGCAGCACTGCCAATGGCAGTACCCCCAGTAAATGCAGCATACGGGCACGGTACAGTTCCACGTGACAGGGGTTGTGCATGTGTCCGGGATGTTCTGCCATTGCGTTAGTGGCTCTGGTTGAAGCGGCACTGTTCTGACCTGCGCCAGTTCTGTGGATGAAATGCCACAGCTTGGATCAATGAGTTGTTTTAGTGTGCAACGGTTGTACGCCTGGGATGGTATGGGAGTAAGTGTGAAGGCCATTCCATGCAAGATGACTTCGAGCAAGGACTTCTGTGTGTGGGGTGTGTATACTTTGGTCTTTCGTTGGGCTGTGCGTAGTGTGGGAGTCGACATCAGCTGCTATAGTATCTGTCAGGGGGTGCCGGGCACATGCAATTCCGAGGTCGGAGGTGCAGATGTGCTTCCGCCTGATAGTTCAGACAAAGGAGCTTTCATCCCTTATGTTAGTTTCTCATCTGCTTGCATTCAAGAAATGTGAAGTGGCTTGTTGGGGGTGGGGTGGGATGTGAGCGACTTTGGGATTCATGTTTGACATGTCTTGCATGTGGCAAATGTGCGGCATCACTGTGTGTTACGTTGCCTCACTGCTGCTCCTCCTTCCCCCGAGCCTATTTACTTGTGCGCGCAGCGTGGTTGCATCACTTGCACTCCTACGGCACACCATTGTCATGCCTGTCTGTGCATGTCCACAAGCCTGACAATCACACTGTGATGTTGTCCGTTGAAGGTGGGCGGCCACGTGAGTGTAGGCCTATGGTAAGGATAGGACGGACACAGATGTAGAGCCCATGCGTGGCTGAACTCGCGCTGCGAGTAGGTCTAGGCATTTGGCTCTTACTGCGGCATTACAGATACACACAACACTTGGCATGTATGAGTCAAGACCCCGAGCGGACTTGCGCTCCTTCATTTCTCTGTTCGTGCGAGCCCGCCCTCAGGGTGCATGCTACATTGCAACATTGTCGATTGCGGGCAGGGTGGTGCCGACACTACAACAGAGACACACGCATTAGTTACTTCCTTGTCCAGGCCAGAACCGAACCACGCCCAGAGCCCCGGGCAAATCCTTCACACCCCTACGCTGGCCTGGCGTACGCCGGCCCTGCCCACTCCGCTTACGCTTACAGGGGGGGATGACAGAGCTACATGTCCAAGGTCTTAGACACTGCCTGAGGTGACATGGTTGCGTCTGCAGTCCACAGCACAAGGTAAGGTGGTAGGGCCCTGGCCCATCATGCATACAAAATGACCACAAGGACACACTTAGATAGATAGTGGAACTGGCTATGGGCACATGCGCCCGGCCACTTTATATTGCCAGGGTCACATGTCCAGTGACGCCTGTGCTGGATGGGTGTGGGGTGAGTGTAAGCCAGCACTCAGGGAGTGGTTGGTGCTGGCAACAACTAGAACAGTGATCTTCGTATTACACACACAGATTGAATCATAAAGGGTCCATGACTTGCAGTGCACTGAGGTAGGAGCACCAGATCTGGAATCACACACAAAAGATTCAATCATAAAGGGTCCATGACTTGCAGTGCACTGAGGTAGAGGCACCAGATCTGGAATCACACACAAAAGATTCAAACATAAAGGGTCCATGACTTGTGGTGCACTGAGGTAGGGGCACCAGAGATGAGCGTGCTCATGTGAAGTGATTGTTAATCATTGTGTCCCTTCGGGATATTCCCGCTGCAGCTGCAGTGGGGTGTGGTACACCTGCCTCATCTTCATCATCATCGTCCCAGGTCTTCCACACTGCCTGAGGCGACATTGTCGCGTCAGCTGTCCACAGCACAAAACTCAATCATAGAGGGTACATGTGCTGTGGTGCACTGAGTTGGTGGCACCTGAAGCGCTCAGCGGGTGCGCAGCCTGCGATGATGCATCGTCCGGGCGGGCCGCACTGATAGCAATGTCTGTTGCCTACTGGACTGCGCCATTAATAAATCAAGTCTCAATTTGAATTGTGAGCCCTGCTGACTGCAGTGTAGGCCGGAGGCAGCGGTCAGAAAGGGCCCACAGCCATGTGGCGATGACTTGTGGTGCACTGAGTTGGTGGCACCTGAAGCGCTCAGCGGGTGTGCAGCCAGAGATGATGGCGTGTCCTCGCAGGTCAGGATTGGATTTGATTTGAGAGCCCTGCTGACCGCAGTGTAGGCCGGAGGCAGCGGTCAGCAAGGGCCAACAGCCACATGGTGATGACTTGTGGTGCACTGAGTTGGTGGCACCTGAAGCGCTCAGCGGGTGTGCAGCCTGCGATGATGCGTTGTCCGGGCGGGCCGCACTGGAAGCAATGTCTGGTGCCTACTGGACTGCGCCATTAATAAATCAAGACTCAATTTGAAATGTGAGCCCTGCTGACTGCAGCGTAGGCCGGAGGCAGCGGTCAGAAAGGGCCCACAGCCACGTGGCGATGACTTATGGTGCACTGAGTTGGTGGTACCTGAAGCGCTCAGCGGGTGTGCAGCCAGAGATGATGGCGTGTCCTCGCAGGTCAGGATTGGATTTGATTTGAGGGCCCTGCTGACCGCAGTGTAGGCCGCAGATAGTAGTCAGCACACACATAACTCCGCGGTGCAGTGCCGCTGGGTGCGCTGGGGGCCTGTGTCACGGACGCCAGCGATCGGCTGAGGAGGCTGGCGGTAATGGCGGTGGACTCGTGGCAGGGTGAGGGGCGCCTCCCTGGCAGATGCATTGGGCATCCGTGAAGTGAACCACGCCCAGAGCCCCGGCCTATTTATTCACACTCCTACGCTGGCCTGGCGTACGCCGGCCCAGCCCTCTCCGCTTACGCTTACAGGGGGGACGACATGGATACATGACCGGGGTCTTCCCCACTGCCTGAGGTAACATGGTTGCGTCCACTGTCCACAACACTACAAACACCAGCAGTATATGTCCACATGGACATGTCTGTGCTCTGCATACTGTAGTCTGTCCAGCACATCACCGCCACACTTGGCATTGTGTACATTCTTATTCATGGGTGACTTGCCTCCTTCACACATACTTGGTTCCCACCTCTCCCCACATTCTGCAATTGTGTGGCTGAGGGGCCATGCTGTTTTGGGAAGGTCAGCTGTCTTGTTCTGCACTGCCTCGGTGGTAGTCCGGGGGGGGGGTCCTGGGGGTGGTGGCGGTGGCTGTTGTGGCCCTCTTGGGTCTCCGAGCTGCATGGTCAGTAGCTCCATGACATGTGTTGGTCTTCAGATGTGGCTCTGGGCTGGGCTCCCTTTCCTGCTGCAGGTTGTTGTCCTGCTTTACACCAGTAAAAGGCAGGTGTTAAATCCCTGCTGCTAACGCGCCTTATCGCCTGTTTTTGGGTCGCATCGCGGATCTGGCTGGTCGTTGAGAATATCGCGAAGTGATGTTTTCGTGTGTTTGTGCACGGGAACGCCTGCTCTGCATATCATTAGTGTTAGTTGTCGCTCTCATCCGTGGCGATGGTTTTTGCGGAGGATATCGCTGGGAAACTGGCGATATCGGCAGTTTGCACCAGCTTGAGAATAGGGTGATAAGTCTATCGCCACTTTTGCGGCGCTAAAGTGCTGGTAAGTCGGCGATAAGTCCTTGAGAATATGCCCCTGGGTCTGCTGAGGCGGGTGCAGGAGCCGGAGGGGCCTCCCGGGGACAGCAGGAAGCGGCCTCAGGCGCAGATGGCTCTGCTGGTCCCAGTAAGTCCTCCTGGTGTTATATTAATATTTCCCTAACTTTTACCGCTCTATAATTTCCATTTCCTAATTTAAATTTTTCCCAAATCCTCTTCGATCTATCCGTTTCTAAATTCTTGTTTTTGCTCCATTACCTACTAACATTGTTTCTAGTGTCTGTTTTTGTGTGTTTTTTTTTACATTAAATCAAACTGCCCCTGACTCTGTATTAGTCTGCTTGCTTTCTTCTGGTTTTCCACTCAGCTTTCCCTCTCCCCTTATATATTTTGTGGATTGCCTAGTAGTGGTACTGTAAGACTCAGAGAACCCATTGGTCCTAGGCTACTACTAGTACTAGCTAGTAATAGTAAGGACTCCTTACTACTACTAGTTCTAGTAGCACTAATCTGCTGTGCAGGTTGCATGCCCAAGTAAGGTATTCTACGCAGATTTGTTGAGATGAGAAGGCTTTCTTTTACTGTCTCATGCTCAATCAGTAAATGGTGGTCACTCATGTTGGACACCCCAAAGTGGTGTATTTTACTTTTTCTAATCCAGGCCTAGTACTTTTTTTATTAGCAGCAGTTGATGGTGAATACTGAACAACTGATTACCGTGCACCATGGCTGGAAGGAAGTATGAGGAGGAGGATGGCACCATTATTTTCCAACTAAGAGAGACCTCATGTCCGCCCAGTTGGCCATTCTTTCTTCTTTTAAAAAATGAGATGCACCAATACCTCTAGCCACTGAGTCCAGTCCTTTGGGTTGTCCTCTTCTTGAGAGGCTTTTCAAAAATTGCCACCAACAAAATCCCAACCGGATATTTTGTTATTTTTGATAGGACATACTGTCTACTCTACTCTAGTATCCAAATTGTAGATAGTGATGTGTGTGGTGTATGTATTATTATGTATTTTCAATCTTGCTAAGAATAAATAGGGGAGGCGTATATGGCAGCTAAAAAATGTGAAATGTTTTTTCCAGGCGTACTGACCACCAGTGCCGAGGCCAGCGGTGAGGGCCATGCCAATCTGGAGGGAGCGGATGCCGCAGCTGCATGGGGTGAGCCAGCAGCAGTGACAGGCAGTGGTAAGTCATATTCCTTACTTATTGAGAATGATGAATACAGTTACACTTGCTGCAAGGGTGTACACTCAGTACACTGTACTTCTGCTGAGACTAAGTTGTTGTGAACACTGAACAGTTGAAGAAGACACCCTTTACTTAACATTAGCATTAGCGGGGGTTGAGTAACTAATGGCCTATATTCTATTCTATCTTCAACTCAGCAGAGAAAGTTTTATGACGAAGATAAAGAGTGAGACGACATGTAATATATGACTGGCAGAGAAGGATGCATATGTGAAGGAAGGGGCCCCGGGATGCATATAGGTGGCTGATAGGATGCATGGGTGGTTGAAGGATGGGTGAAAGGTGAAAGAAAGCAGAAAGGATGCCTGCCTGGGTGGGTGAAACTGTATGGGTGAAAGGAATCCTCCAGGGGGTTTGAGGGGTCAAACTCAAAGGCAAGCAAGGATGCATGGGTGGAGGTTAAATGACAAATGTATGTTGTCGGTGAAAGGTTTATGTGATAGCCATGTTTGGATGGATGGATGCCTGGATGGTATCATAGTAGGTGAAGAGTCAGACTGGATGAAGAGAATGTAAAAGAAAAGAAAACCGTGCCAGAGTACCAAAGCCAAAGGTGTAGAATAAAATAATGCTAGAAGAGCAATGCAATGATAAATAAGCCCTGGGAAGAATAAACAAGGACTGTTTTTTTTTCTCAAGATTTTTGATGCAAAGGTTTGAGGTTGTATTTCAGAATGGAATACTCCCTTGACTCACAGTAGTTTGCAAGCACAACATATATATTGTACATGACTATGTATTATGTACCCTACCCACCCATCATCAATCGCCTCCCTCTGACTCCGAGGCCCACTTTCGCTCCAGTCCCTACCCATGTCATTGACTGTGTCAGCCATGGGTGGCCTATCAGCTGCATGGTTAACTACTTACAAATCAGTATGTCATCATTATCATGTGAGTGACGTGACATTGTGCCGTATATCATCATCATTCATATTAAGCATATGTCATGTGCCTTATTGTATTAGTCAGGGTGAAAGTGAAATTGAGCATTTGCCATTGATTTAACAGAGTATGGCCGTAATGGAAAAATAGATAATTGTGTAGTACAGCTGCCCCACCTGCAGAGTGCAGACAGTAGTAAAGTAACGTGAGTCTGCGACACAAGTATGTCTGTCTAGGGCACAAGCTGACTGAGCTGGCATGTCTACAAGATTAATTGTGCTAAACAAGAGAGAGAAGAAGAATACTTGTCTACTCCATAGTGCCTAATGCCTGAAAGTCTAATCATCAATCATCACATCCAAATCTTAGGGTCCTAGGAAGTGAGGATACCACAAATGTTATGTACTGCTAGTGCTACTGTGCCACTGTGCCACTATAATATTATGTGTATAATTTTGTGTTACTGTTTTGCAAAGAGTATTGGTTACAATTGTCTTTTTAATTTCTTGAGCTAGCTACTTCTTCCCAACCCAACAGGCAGGAGTTAGCAGCAAGGGCACGACAACGCAAGCTGGAGGACATCTGGGAAGAATATTGCCGGCTGGTTGTCCTGGCGGAGGAGGAGGAGGAGGCGGCAGCTGCAGGTTCTTCCAATGCCCCGGGCCCCAGCCAGGCCTCCCCCGTGCCTTCGGCGGTGCGGCGCCATGTTCTGGCAGCCGCCCGCCGCACCTCGTCATCATCAACCACTGCTGCCCATCCCTGTTGTTCCTGCAGGAACTTTCGGCGCACATGCTCCTCCGCATGGCGCGCCTAGAGGCCATGCTGGAGGAGGTCCTGGAGCATACTAGCCGGCACGCCCGCTGCTAGACCTCAGTCTTCTTTACCCTTACCCCTTTTTTAATCTTTTTTTTTGGTGGGTGGGATGTTGGGAGTTGGGGAAACTTTGGGTGTTGTTCTTGGATATTTATTTTGGACTTCTTGGAGTGACATTTTGGAGTGGACAATCATGGACATTTAATTTACTGGACATTGGTTGGGGTTAGGGAGAGGGGTGGGTCAGGTGTTGTGAGTTTCTTCTAGTTTATTTGTTAGGATAATAAATTATTTATAGTTTTACAATACATATGATGTAAATCTTTTCTGGGGGGGGTTACTCTTTTACGTCGCCTTGTTTGTTTCCTCCTTTGCTGCAGGGCCGCAGCCAGTTTTTTAAAATCTGCCAATAGTGTAACACACCAACAGATAGATGCGGTACCCTCACTTGTCCTACTACTGTCAGTCTCTCCTCCTAGTCTATGCATTCTGCAACTAAATCCCCTATGTAGTATGTACTCGGAAGCATGTGGGTGTGTGAATTAATTAATTTCCATAGTATATACATTATTGCCTCCCCACACTTCTTCTCTTACCTGTGATTGTTGTTTAGGCGAAGCGAAGGCTGCATGGTGATGGTTAGGTTTCCCAAGGTGCCATGGTGGGTGGTGGTAGCAGTAGTAGACAGTTGCATGTGCAAAAAAAGAAAATGAGACAGTCAGTCACCTGAAGGAGACTAGGGAACGAGTAGTAGAAGTACAGTACACAAGTAGAAGACTGCCAAACAAGAAACCATGATGATGATAAGCAATGCTAAAGTATACAATAGTGTCAGGGATAGCCTAGTACAAGTTACAAACTGAAGTTGACTCGACCTATGAAGTGGACAAGCATAACCTTTAGTGCTGGAAGGATGATAAATCGATGCCAGCAAATAATAATTATGATGGATTATGTTCCTCTGGAAAAAAAATTAAATAGCGAATACTGAGCATGGTTGGGCAATCTAATCTATATGTTGCCAGAGTGGGCTATATATACTTAGAGTAGAAGAAGATCCTCGCCCTGTCTTGAGTTAGTGTTGCTTTCACCACATCCGCCCCAGCAAGTGTGTGATCAATTATTGGTGTGAATTTATAATTTAGTCACCCCTCAATATAAATCACACAGCCCGAGGGAAGAGGGTTAGGGTATGATGAATGGTTGGGAAGGGGTATTTGAGGGAAAGGTTTGACAAAGACAAACACTACACATGGACAACACACAATCTTGGCAGACGACCATCATAAATCTGTTAAGGGAGAAAAAGGAAATGCATGCATGATGATGACTTGATGATGACGAGTAGTACTAGACTAGTAGTAGTACAGGGCAGCATTATATTATTAATTATTATTATTATGCAATTGCCTTGCCTGTCTGCCCCCAGAGAGACCCAAGTTACATACATTTTATGTTATCTTGTACCGGGCTTCCTTTTAAAGCTAGCAAAGAAGATTAAAAAATATCTGTAGGAGTCAAATATAAGCAAACATAATAAACAACAACACACACAGTCGTAATTATTGAAGAGAAAAAATGAATCAAATGAAAAGATGATATATAACTATGTTATGGTCAAATTGGGAGTTGCATCTCAGCAGTCGGCATTCCTCTTGGTCCTTCCTTCCATGGACGCTCCGTTCGTCAATCTTGGGTGCCTGCCTGGCGGATGCAGATTGGTAAGGTAAGTGTGAGTTGTTTTTCCCAGTATAGCAGAGGGTAAAGGCCGGCCTGTAAGTGTAGATGGAAAAACAAAAGGGATATTGAAAAATCAAGGAGAAAAGTAAAGTTAAACTGCATAAATTAAGGAGGAGTGCAACAAGAAAACTTTCAGAGGCGGCACGGCTAAAGCATGTCTACTCTGTTTCCAGCATCTACAACAACAACAGGAGCAGGCCCGCGGCGCCCACCCAACCTCCACTTAGCTTAGATTTTGAGCCAGACAGCACTGAGCACACAAACACAGCAACATAGCATTTTCCAAATTAAGTAACTAAATCAATGCACCGCTGTCAGTCATACCACTACACTCGCCTCCACCACTACACAGACATGTAGGTCTGGTGTTGTTGTTGTTGACTTGTTTAACTTTTAGGCCACTTCATGAAACGCCCCGAGTTATTCCATCAATCATCTCCGATCCTACTGACTGACTGCGAGTATGGTACGGTCATCATGGTGTCCAACTCTGTAGTGTACCGAGTGAGTCCAGAATCAAAAATGCAATGGATCGGCCTGCAGTAGTAAACTTTTGTTATTGAACAACAAGAAGGGAGACATTGACTTGAGTCACTTTTTTGTGTGTAGATTAAATACTAGTAGACTAGACATCATGCACAACAACAACACAAACACCAATAACTCAGAGTCAGCATCCAATGCCTGCCATAATTTACCTGTTCTTACAGGGCAGTCCCTCTAGGCTCGGAAAGGAGGATAGCTAGAGTCAGGTTCTTTGGAGGGACTCAACGAGGCAGGCACACATTTCACATTTCTTGTACTATTCGCCATCCAATGTCTGACTTGAGGGAAATGGATTTAGAGCGAGTCAGGACTGGAGCAGGACTCGGGGGAGTGGACTTACTTCTTCACTGACTGCACACAATTGCAACTCCAATCCGGCAATAAAAGAGTAAGACGGTGGTGATGGATTTGTTGTGATTCGAACCAGAAAGACAGTGACACACACAAAGAATAAAAGTAAATAATATTCCTTAGCTGTATCTTTTTGGGGGACTTTTTTTGGGGCGTCAAAGCAAGAAAGAAAGTAACAAGTGAAAAGCCTAGTTGTTGTCAGGGAAGTAGAGTTCGTCCTCAAACTCTGGTGGTTCACCCAGAAGTAGGTCATTCAACACATTACTTCCATCATGACCTATGTCGCCGTCTTCATCTTTCTGCTGTGCTACTTCAGGTATGGTGTAATCCGGTGGTATAAAGTGCTAATTCATTTTGATCATGGTTAAAATCTCCACGTTTTGGGGCGAGAGACTGGTCCTTCTCACTGTCAGAACGGCACCAGCAGCACTGAAACACGCTCAGAAGAGACACTTGCACAGGGCAAGCCAGATAATTATTTCGCCAGCCTGCTGAGCACTGGCCATTGGTGCCTTTTCCCATACCAATACAGCAATGGGTTTTGATCAATGAAGCCCTCTGTTGGGTCATCCAGATAGGCCTGGACCATCCGCTCAATGCCCAGGGGTGCTCCGCTTTGCTCGGCCTCTTTTGCCTTTGCCTCAGCACTGCTCCTAACAAGCCCTTGCTGTAGAAACCATTCCTGTGTCGATTTTAGTGGGGCTGATGCTCCTGTGCTTGTTGTTGTTGATGTTGTTCTTGGTGTTGTTGGTGGTTTTGGCTGCTGTGAGCCAACCGCACTGCCCTTGTGCTCTGAAGTTGAACTTGACGCCGGCTGCCCTGCAGTACTTGTTGTGGCCTGGAGTAGCGGGCCTCTAATTCCCGGCCGTTCTTTTTCTAAGTGACTGGCTTCCGCAGCTATCCAAGTTTTGTAGCTGGCAACATCCCCTTCTGAAAAGGAATCAATGTGTTCAGTACTTGTTTGTACCGTGGATCCAGAATTGTGGCACAAATGTAATGGTTGGATGATGCAATGCCTCTTTGCACCCTTGTATTTTCAGATAAGCGAAGGGTTAAGCTCTCCACCAACTCATATGCTTCTTTTTTTCCTCCACACCTGCGTACATTGCAGACACCCCCTTCAGCTGTTCCTGTAGCATGTGCAACAATGGGATAGCTTGGCCCATAGTACAGTCCTCCTTGCTGACTTCACGTGTGAAGAGCTCGAAAGGAAGTAGCATCTCTGTCAGGCATTTAACTAGGCCCCATTGGTCCATCTAAATGATCATTCCTTTCATAGTAGCATCCCCTCTTTGCATGACATATTCATTGATTGGTCTGTATTGCTCAAACAGATGTTCAAGCATGTAATAAGTTGAGTTCCAATGTGTTGGCACCTCCTGGATGAGTGCTTTAACTGGCATTCTATGCTCACATTGAATGATCCTCAGCTGCTTCCGGGCTTTAAAAGAATGGCTGAAATGTGTTCAGATTCTTCTGCAGGTGGTCAGTAAGTTGCTGACTCTGTGTTATTTTTTCAGAAAGTCTTGAACTATGATGTTAATGCAGTGTGCCAAACACAGGACCCTGAAATAGCCACCATCTGCCATGGCCTTAACTATATTACTGCCATTGTCCGTGGCAACGAAACCAATGTTAAGCCCTCTTGGGCGCAGCCATACAAAGACCTTACTGTCAAAGTCTTCCAAAATGTTTGCAGCAGTATGAGATTTCTCCATGGCGAACGTGGCTACAGTTGCATGTTTCCGAGTGGCATTAAAAATCTTAGCAGTGTCAACAACACCTGCTGCAGATATCTTTTCTCTAACCCCCACAAAAGAGATCCAGTGTGCAGTGCTGCACATGTAATCAGTGGCTTGGCAACTGGTCCATATGTCTGTTGTCAGGTGCATAGTGTGAACAACACTCTGCTGCAAAGCTTGTCCAAGCAATTCCAGCACGTCGTGATGTAGTGCTGGAACAGCAACTCTGGCGAAATAGTACCGGCTGGGAACCTTCCATTTTGGGCAGATGGCTGTCACAAATTCAAGAAAACCCACCACTTCCACAAAAGAAAAAAGGAGGAGGTCCAGCGCTAACATTTTAGCCAGCTTCGCGTTGTACAAATGTGCCGTTGGGTGGTTGCGTTCGTACTGACCCTCCGAACTAAACATGCTCAGAATGGCAGCCTGTATTTTTTCATTTTCTGGTGCCACTGATGCAGGTGACTTCTTGACGGCAGATGTTGTTAGGCTCAACGCACGTTTTTTCGTTGCGGTACTCTCTTGCCTGGGACACCCTTGGTGTCTCAGCCTGACTCTTACTCTTGTGCCACTGCGATGTTGTTGATGAGGATGTGGGCGGTACCACTGCACTGCTGGGGACAGGGCTACTTTGTGTACCAGAGAAAATGTCTCCCTTTTGTTCACCTTCCACCGCGATCGGATCTTCTACTTCTTCATCCCCACCAACAACAATGGGTGCAGTTTTTTGGCCGCTAAGGTGCACCTCCCACTGGATCAAGTGGTGGTTTTTCAGATGGGTTGTTTGGCCTCCGGTACAGAGTTTGTACCAAGCTTACCCCGACTAACACCTTGTCCACAAATGGAGCATATAGCAATGTTCACCTCCTTCCTGCTAACTGAAAAGAAGTCCCAAATTGGGGAGGTCAACTTTCTAGCGCTGCTGGTGCCACTTGCAATGCCGGATGAACTGGTTGGTGGGCGTGAAGTTTGACTCTCTGCAGTACCTACTTCTGAGGTGGTTGTGGTGGATGTAGGTGGCTGCCGGCGAAATATGGAAGCTGGAGGTGGTGTTGGTGGTATGATGATCTGTGTTGGTGGTATCCATGCCACATCCCTCACAGCAATTTGGGATGGGGTAATGTCGGTCTCCAGTGGGGCGGGACTAATGTCCATGATGATTGGCTCATCATCATCCTCCTCTTCTACATCTACCTCCATAACTCTAAGGCTTTTTGGAACCTTCCTTTTCCCTAGCCTTGTCTCGTGGCATGTCTCACTCTCAGACCGAGCTGGTGGCTGCCAAGTGGCGTCTAGATCATCAGAAGGGGGGCTTGCAGAAGAAGTCGATGGACTAACCCTCCTTTTTCTTGCTGGGGATCTGGAAGACAGCGAATCTTCTGAAAGAGTGGCTTGCTCTTCTTCCTCTGCAGGAAGCTCGATTTCATGAACTGCCCCTACTTTGGGAGGAACAACTACTATTGGGGACGGTGGTTGCGGCTGTTGTTGCCCACTTATCTGAGTCTCCTGCTTTGATTGGGCAACCCCTGACCTTGACTGGTAGGTCGCTCCCCCACCACACAGCTCCGTCTGTGTGCCCTGCTGCTGCCCCTGATTGTGCTCGTTTTTCCTTTCTGTGCCCCCCCTTGCTGCCCCTGATTGTGCTCATTTTTCCTTTCTGTGCCCCCTTGCTGCCCCTGATTGTGCTCGTTTTCCTTTCTGTGCCCCCCTTGCTGCCCCTGATTGTGCTCGTTTTCCTTTCTGTGCCCCCTTGCTGCCCCTGATTGTGCTCGTTTTTTCTCCTTTCTGTGCCCCCTTGCTGCCCCTGATTGTGCTCGTTTTTCTCCTTTCTGTGCCCCCCTTGCTGCCCCTGATTGTGCTCGTTTTTCCTTTCTGTGCCCCCCTTGCTGCCCCTGATTGTGCTCGTTTTTCCTTTCTGTGCCCCCTTGCTGCCCCTGATTGTGCTCGTTTTTTTCTCCTTTCTGTGCCCCCTTGATGCCCTGATTGTGCTCGTTTTCCCTTCTGTGCCTGTTTCCCGCCGCTGCGCCCTGCGGCCCCGCCCCCTCACTGCCCATTCGCTGCCCCATTCCCTGCTCTTCCCTCCCACCTCCCCATTTATGGCGGCCGCTGCGTGGTGAAGAGAGCGACCCATGACCTTGACTGGTAGGTCGCTCCCCCACCACACAGCTCCGTCTGTGTGCCCTGCTGCTGCCCCTGATTGTGCTCGTTTTTCCTTTCTGTGCCCCCCTTGCTGCCCCTGATTGTGCTCGTTTTTCCTTTCTGTGCCCCCTTGCTGCCCCTGATTGTGCTCGTTTTTCCTTTCTGTGCCCCCCTTGCTGCCCCTGATTGTGCTCGTTTTCCTTTCTGTGCCCCCTTGCTGCCCCTGATTGTGCTCGTTTTTTTCTCCTTTCTGTGCCCCCTTGCTGCCCCTGATTGTGCTCGTTTTTTTCTCCTTTCTGTGCCCCCCTTGCTGCCCCTGATTGTGCCTCGTTTTTCCTTTCTGTGCCCCCCTTGCTGCCCCTGATTGTGCTCGTTTTTCCTTTCTGTGCCCCCTTGCTGCCCCTGATTGTGCTCATTTTTTCTCCTTTCTGTGCCCCCTTGCTGCCCCTGATTGTGCTCGTTTTTTTATCCTTTCTGTGCCCCCTTGATGCCCTGATTGTGCTCGTTTTCCCTTCTGTGCCTGTTTCCCGCCGCTGCGCCCTGCGGCCCCGCCCCTCACTGCCCATTCGCTGCCCCATTCCCTGCTCTTCCCTCCCACCTCCCCATTTATGGCGGCCGCTGCGTGGTGAAGAGAGCGACCCATGACCTTGACTGGTAGGTCGCTCCCCCACCACACAGCTCCGTCTGTGTGCCCTGCTGCTGCCCCTGATTGTGCTCGTTTTTCCTTTCTGTGCCCCCCTTGCTGCCCCTGATTGTGCTCGTTTTTCCTTTCTGTGCCCCCTTGCTGCCCCTGATTGTGCTCGTTTTTCCTTTCTGTGCCCCCCTTGCTGCCCCTGATTGTGCTCTGTTTTCCTTTCTGTGCCCCCTTGCTGCCCCTGATTGTGCTCGTTTTTTTCTCCTTTCTGTGCCCCCTTGCTGCCCCTGATTGTGCTCGTTTTTTTCTCCTTTCTGTGCCCCCCTTGCTGCCCCTGATTGTGCTCGTTTTTCCTTTCTGTGCCCCCCTTGCTGCCCCTGATTGTGCTCGTTTTTCCTTTCTGTGCCCCCTTGCTGCCCCTGATTGTGCTCATTTTTTTCTCCTTTCTGTGCCCCCTTGCTGCCCCTGATTGTGCTCGTTTTTTTCTCCTTTCTGTGCCCCCTTGATGCCCTGATTGTGCTCGTTTTCCCTTCTGTGCCTGTTTCCCGCCGCTGCGCCCCTGCGGCCCCGCCCCCTCACTGCCCATTCGCTGCCCCATTCCCTGCTCTTCCCTCCCACCTCCCCATTTATGGCGGCCGCTGCGTGGTGAAGAGAGCGACCCATGACCTTGACTGGTAGGTCGCTCCCCCACCACACAGCTCCGTCTGTGTGCCCTGCTGCTGCCCCTGATTGTGCTCGTTTTTCCTTTCTGTGCCCCCTTGCTGCCCCTGATTGTGCTCGTTTTTCCTTTCTGTGCCCCCTTGCTGCCCCTGATTGTGCTCGTTTTTCCTTTCTGTGCCCCCCTTGCTGCCCCTGATTGTGCTCGTTTTCCTTTCTGTGCCCCCTTGCTGCCCCTGATTGTGCTCGTTTTTTTCTCCTTTCTGTGCCCCCTTGCTGCCCCTGATTGTGCTCGTTTTTTCTCCTTTCTGTGCCCCCCTTGCTGCCCCTGATTGTGCTCGTTTTTCCTTTCTGTGCCCCCTTGCTGCCCCTGATTGTGCTCTGTTTTTTCTCCTTTCTGTGCCCCCCTTGCTGCCCCTGATTGTGCTCGTTTTTCCTTTCTGTGCCCCCTTGCTGCCCCTGATTGTGCTCGTTTTTCCTTTCTGTGCCCCCTTGCTGCCCCTGATTGTGCTCGTTTTTTTCTCCTTTCTGTGCCCCCTTGCTGCCCCTGATTGTGCTCGTTTTTTTCTCCTTTCTGTGCCCCCTTGATGCCCTGATTGTGCTCGTTTTCCCTTCTGTGCCTGTTTCCCGCCGCTGCGCCCCTGCGGCCCCGCCTCCTCACTGCCCATTCGCTGCCCCATTCCCTGCTCCTCCCTCCCACCTCCCCATTTATGGCGGCCGCTGCGTGGTGAAGAGAGCGACCCCTGACCTTGACTGGTAGGTCGCTCCCCCACCACACAGCTCCGTCTGTGTGCCCTGCTGCTGCCCCTGATTGTGCTCGTTTTTCCTTTCTGTGCCCCCCTTGCTGCCCCTGATTGTGCTCGCTTTTCCTTTCTGTGCCCCCTTGCTGCCCCTGATTGTGCTCGTTTTTCCTTTCTGTGCCCCCCTTGCTGCCCCTGATTGTGCTCGTTTTCCTTTCTGTGCCCCCTTGCTGCCCCTGATTGTGCTCGTTTTTTCTCCTTTCTGTGCCCCTTTGCTGCCCCTGATTGTGCTCGTTTTTTTCTCCTTTCTGTGCCCCCCTTGCTGCCCCTGATTGTGCTCGTTTTTCCTTTCTGTGCCCCCTTGCTGCCCCTGATTGTGCTCGTTTTTTCTCCTTTCTGTGCCCCCCTTGCTGCCCCTGATTGTGCTCGTTTTTCCTTTCTGTACCCCCCTTGCTGCCCCTGATTGTGCTCGTTTTTCCTTTCTGTGCCCCCTTGCTGCCCCTGATTGTGCTCGTTTTTTCTCCTTTCTGTGCCCCCTTGCTGCCCCTGATTGTGCTCGTTTTTTTCTCCTTTCTGTGCCCCCTTGATGCCCTGATTGTGCTCGTTTTCCCTTCTGTGCCTGTTTCCCGCCGCTGCGCCTGCGGCCCTGCCCCTCACTGCCCATTCGCTGCCCCATTCCCTGCTCCTCCCTCCCACCTCCCCATTTATGGCGGCCGCTGCGTGGTGAAGAGAGCGACCCCTGACCTTGACTGGTAGGTCGCTCCCCCACCACACAGCTCCGTCTGTGTGCCCTGCTGCTGCCCCTGATTGTGCTCGCTTTTCCTTTCTGTGCCCCCCTTGCTGCCCCTGATTGTGCTCGTTTTTCCTTTCTGTGCCCCCTTGCTGCCCCTGATTGTGCTCGTGTTTCCTTTCTGTGCCCCCTTGCTGCCCCTGATTGTGCTCGTTTTTTCTCCTTTCTGTGCCCCCTTGCTGCCCCTGATTGTGCTAGTTTTTTTCTCCTTTCTGTGCCCCCTTGATGCCCTGATTGTGCTCGTTTTCCCTTCTGTGCCTGTTTCCCGCCGCTGCGCCCCAACGGCCCCGCCCCCTCACTGCCCATTTGCTGCCCCATTCCATGCTCCTCCCTCCCACCTCCCCATTTATGGCGGCAGCGGGCGCGCCGCTGGCGCGCCGAAGGCGTGCCTAAGGCAAGCCCGTCTGCGCCCGTCCGCGCCGTGACCGCGCCCAGCGCCAGACCCCCTGGTCCGGGCATCCCCCGCGCCCGCCACATCAACAGGCGCCGGTACGACGCCAGCACCCTCCACGCACTGAACCCCGGAAAAGATCACGCCTGCTACCAAGCCACCCCGAAGCGCACCCAAGGGCCCTTCACCTGCCGGAACTGCAGCTTCGCCAGCACCCGCCCCGCCAAACCACCACCCAGGAAAGAACCCAACTACCTCAGATGCATCCTCCTCAACACCCGCTCCGCCCGCAAACACGCCATCGAACTCTGGGACCTTCTCGACTCAACCTCCCCAGACGTCGCATTCCTGACGGAGACCTGGCTGAATCCCGCTTCAGCCCCCGACATCGCCATTGCCATCCCGGACGGATACAAGATCACCCGCAGGGACCGCACCAACGGAGTCGGAGGAGGCATCGCCATCGTCCACAGGAACACCCTCAGAGTCTCAACCAACACCGACGACACCCTCAGCACCGCCGAACACATGCACTTCCAGATCCACACCGATCCCAACACCACCCTCAGAGGAACCCTCATCTACAGACCCCCGGACCCCGACCACAGTTCAGCGATTCCATCGCTGACTTCGTCAGCACACACGCCATCGCCTCCACGGACTACATCCTCCTCGGGGACCTGAACTTCCACCTCGAGAACAACAAGGACACCAACTCCACCATCCTGATCGACAACCTCGCCACCCTCGGACTCAGACAGCTCGTGACTACACCCACCCACGCCGCCGGCCACACGCTAGACTCCATCTTTTCCGCAAGCCCACACGTCTCCTTCAACCACACCTCCGAACCCCACTGGACTGACCACCACTGCATCCACTTCACCTACAGGAAGCCCACCACGCACCCCTGCACCGAACAAATGCCTCACCGCTGCTGGAGCAGAGTCACGGAAGACCAGCTAACCACAACCCTCGCCCTGAGCCCACCCGCCGAACCCTCCGACACCGACACCGCCGCCCGCAACCTCAGACAGTGGATCGACGACTGCGCCAACACCCTCGCCCCGCTCAAGAATCCGCCCAACAGCCACACCAGCAAGAAAGCCACCTGGTTCACCGAAGACCTCCAGGCCTCCAAACGAACATGCCGAAAACTGGAGAAGATCTGGCTCCACGAACGGACAGCGGACAGCTACGCCGCCCACAAGAGCGCCACCTGCAGTCACCATCACCTCATCAGATCCGCCAAAAGGGCCTCACTCAAAGACCGCCTAGACAACAACGCACACAACAGCAAAGAGCTCTTCAACATCGTAAAGGAACTCTCCAACCCCAGCTCCAACACCAACGACATCCAGCCGTCGCGAGACCTGTGCGACTCACTGGCCACCTTCTTCCACCGCAAAATCGCCGACATCCTCGACAGCTTCAACACCACGACCGCCCCGGCAACCACCGAGACCACTGCCCCCACAACCACCAACCGCCTGCTCTCCTGGACCAACATCAACGACGAGGACACCAGCGAGATCATGAACACCATCCACTCCGGTTCACCGCTAGACCCGTGCCCTCACCACATCTTCAACAAAGCCAGTACAGCCATCGCGCCCCATCTCCGGAAAATAATCAACATCTCCTTCGAGACAGCAACCTTCCCGGAAAGCTGGAAGCACGCCGAGATCACCGCCTTACTCAAGAAACCCAAGGCAGACCCCAAGGACCTCAAGAACTTCCGACCCATCTCTCTGCTCCCGTTCCCTGCGAAGGTCACCGAGAAAATCGTCAACAAACAACTGACCCGCTACCTCGAGGAGAACAACATCCTGGACCCTTCCCAGTCCGGCTTCCGCAGCAACCACAGCACCGAAACCGCCCTCATCGCCGCCACCGATGACATCAGGACCCTGCTAGACAACGGAGAAACAGCAGCCCTCATCCTCCTGGACCTATCAGCCGCCTTCGACACGGTCTGCCACCACACACTACGAACACGCCTTCACGACGCCGGGATCCAAGAGAAGGCCCTGGACTGGACCACATCCTTCCTTTCCGGCAGAACACAAAGCGTCCGCCTCGCCCCCTTCCGATCCAAGGCCACCAAGATCATCTGCGGCGTACCCCAAGGCTCCTCCCTCAGCCCAACGCTGTTCAACATCTACATGGCACCCCTCGCCCACGTCGCCCGACAGCACAACCTCAACATCATCTCCTACGCCGACGACACCCAGCTGATCCTCTCCCTCACCAAAGACCCTCACACCGCCAAAGCCCACCTCCACGAAGGAATGAAGGCCGTCGCCGAATGGATGAGGACCAGCCGCCTGAAGCTGAACTCGGACAAGACGGAGGTCCTCATCCTTGGTTCCAACCCTTCAGCCTGGGACGACTCCTGGTGGCCAACATCACTGGGAACAGCCCCGCCACCCACCGACCACGTACGCAACCTAGGGGTCATCCTCGACCCCACCCTCTCCATGACTAAGCAGGTCAACGCCGTTTCCTCATTGTTGGACTTGGCCCTTTTTGCAGGGTCATCCCTAAACTTTTTGCCTTCCTCCTATATTTTTTCTGACCTGTTGTTGGCTGTTTTATGACTCTGGGCACTTTACCACTGCTGATCAGTGCTAAAGTGCATATGCTCTCCCTATTGTAAATTGTGTTATGGATTAGTGACTCCATGATTGGATGATTGGTTTACTTGTCAGTCCCTAGTACAGTGCACTGAGTGTGCCCAGGGCTTGTAAATCCAATGCCGCTGGTGGGCTTGCAGCACTGGTTGTGCCACCCACAGAAGCGGCTTGTAAAATGTGTCTCAGGCCTGCCATCGCAGGGCCTGTGTGCAGCCTAGGGCTGCCATGTCGACTTGGTGAGTACACCCACTTACCAGTCCCTAAACCTTCCCTTTACTGCATGTTGGTCACCCCTAAAGTAGGCCCTAGGGCAGGGTGCATTGTAAGTATAAGGTAGGACATGCCCTGGTGTGTGTGGCATGTCCTAATAGTGAATTACAGCCATTTTCGTTTTTCACTATTGCAAGGCTACCTGCTCCCCATAGGCCAGAATGGGCAGACTGACTATTACACCTTATAGTCAGAACTGACCCAGGGAACATGGTAGAAAAACGAATTTAGTATGCCTGAACTCAGAATGATAAAAATACATCTTTTAGTAAAGTTGGTTTTAACATTCTGTGTTTGAAAATACCACTTTTAGAAAGTGGGTATTTTCTTGCCTAAACTTCCAAGCCTGCCTCTGCTAGGTTGTGTATTCCTTGTCTGGAGATTGAGTGACAGGGGCTGGGGGTGGCTACAGGAGACAGGGTGAGTCAGCACAGGGCTGAATAGAAAGATCTGCATCCAGAGTGGAGGGAGGAGTTGCACCTGGGTCTGAATAGGGCTGTGCCTGCCTTCCACAATGCTGGCTCCACCCCCTGCCGGGCGGCTGAGCACTCTGCCCCACATTCTGAAAGGAAAGAAGGAGTCAGGAAAACAAAGTGCTCCAGGACTGACCAGAACTGGTTTTGGACTAGGCAGAGGCCTCTCTGCCTTCAGAGAACAAAGAAAAAAGGTGTATAAAAAGGGGACCCAGACCCCTAGGAAATTAGATCACTTTGGGAAACAAGAAGAAACCTTTGCTGAGGAGCGGAACCAAGAAGGAACTGAGGAGAAGACTATCCCTAAGCTAGAGGGATCTGCCTGCAGTGGTTGCCTGACTGCCAAAGGAAGGAGAAAGGACTTTGTGTGCACTTTTATTCAACTTGTAAAGTATCTCCAAGGGCTTGAGAAAAGAGCTTGCCTCCTGCTGAAGTCTCAGGGACAACAGACTTCAACCACCAGCTCCCCAAGAATCCTTTGGAAGTGCCTGCTGCTGTTTTGGGGCCTTCTGAAGGGACTGCGTGTCGCAAGGAGCTGGAAGCGCGACTCAAGAGGAAGAAGCGTGTCGCCGTCGCTGCTGCTGCCGTCGCAACTCCGAAGGAGGGTGTCGCCGCTGTAGCTGCCGCATTGCACCGCATCAAGAGAAGA
This sequence comes from Calotriton arnoldi, assembly GCA_963921515.1. NCBI lineage: Eukaryota > Metazoa > Chordata > Amphibia > Caudata > Salamandridae > Calotriton > Calotriton arnoldi. The sequence goes on from CAWUFW010000893.1 coordinate 727,058, forward strand.
GTCTTGCATCGAGGAAGAAGCGTGTCGCAGCCGCTGCCGTCGCAACTCCGAAGGAGGGTGTCGCCGCTGTAGCTGTCGCATTGCACCGCATCAAGAGAAGCGCCTCGCATCCACGGAGAAGCGTGCCGCCGTCGGAGCTGCTGCCGTCGCATCACGAAACAAGGGTGTCGCCGCTGCAGTTGTCGCATCGAGCGGAAGCGTCTCGCAACGTTGGAGAAGAGTGTCGCAGCCGAAGCTGTTGCCGTCGCATCGCTGAACAAGGGTGTCGCCGCTGCAGTTGAGGCATCGAATCGAGACTTCTCGCAACCTCGGAGAAGCGTGCCGCATCAGGAAGAACTTGACGTCTTTATTTCTTTGCACCAGAACTTTGTCGCATTTCCATCGCTGCAACATTGCTTGTTGTGGAAGCGTCCCGCATCGTAAGGTACATTGACTTAAAGTGTCGCATCTTAAGAACTGAACTGAACTAAGCTAAAACTACCATTTTAAGTACAGTATTGTGGATTTTTGTCGTTTATGGTCTTGTGTTAAAACTATATAAAGAATACTTATTTTTGATATAAACCTTGTGTGGTGTCCATCTGTAGTGTGTCACTAGATTACTGTATGTGTTCACAAATGCTTTACACACTGCCTCTGAGATAAGCCTGTCTGCTCGTGCCAAGCTACCAAGGGGGTGAGCAGGGGTTATTTTAGGAGTGTACCCCTTTACCCTGACTAGAGGCGAGGGTCCCTATTTGTCACAAGTACCTACCTGTGCCAACTAGAGACCCCCAATTCTAACATTGGTGGTCAGCGGTGAGGATTTTGGACTTGCATTTGGGACTCATGTACAGTGATTGGTGAACACTACTAGTGAGTGCAGACCAAACGCGACCACATACTGTTTTTCTGTTTTATGGTGTCCTCCTGGAGGTATTTTTGATACCATGACTCTGGTTAGTTGTTGCAAAATGGAACTCAACTTCTGGCACATGTTTATCTACACAATGAAGGAGCTACGTGTGTTTTGCAAGGAAAGAGGGCTGCCTGTGAAGAGAAGGTCCAGGGAGGATCTAGAGGCATCCCTATTTCAGTGTGAGTTACCCCGCTGGAAGGCAACACTACCAGTTGAGTCTGAGGAGGAGGAATTCCCTAGAAGTGAGGGAGAAACAGAAACAGATAGCTGGCTTCTGGCTTATGAGCAGAAGCTGAGAGAAATTGACGAAGAGCTGAGAGAGATTGATGAGGCTCAGAGGGCCTTAGCCCAAGAAAAAGAAATTTGGGCAGCTCAGGAAGTGAGCTTTGCTGAGTTGGAGGTGGAGTCCAGCTCAGATGGTGGCAGCAAAATTAAGTTATTCAGTGCTGAGAGAGTAGTGCACACACCCAGAGATGTGGCGCCTGACTTGAAGGAGGGGGTTAACATACACCAGGAGGTTCAAGGACATGAGGTAGCTCCAGTAGTGCGCAGTGTCCCTGAGAGGAATAGGGAAACTGACGCAGGGATTCATGGTCCTAGTGGTGGGAGGGACACTCTACTGACTCTAGATGAGAGGTGCAGGGAGAGGGGTTCCCCCATGGTTGAAGTCCTGGTATGTGAGTGTGAAGACCGCCCAGAAGAGTGTGGGTTGAGTGACAGAGACAGTCAGATACTGTCTTGCCAATCTCAGAAGAGTGGTGTGGGGTACGTGTGCGAGGCACTGGATGGTGAGGTGAAGGATAGTTTGGTTAACCCCTGTGGGGGACTGTGTGATCCAATTGTGGGAGAGCATATTGTAAGTCCCTGTTTTCCAGAGCTATGCCAACACCTGTTGGAGTGTGAGTTCTCTGACCTCAGGGAGCTCACATTGGAGGCGGACCTTTTGGTGGATTCCAGAGGGTCTGAAGAGGCATTGGGGAGTGACCCTAAGAGGAGTGGCTCAGGTGTCTTCCAACCCAGAGTGGTGGGAGAGGTTCAGTGTAGCCCAGCTAGGTCCCGTGGTAATGGGAGGGGTGTAGGGACTCACGTCCTGTCTCAGTGGAGAAGGAGTGAGTGTGGGGCTGCGTGTCCCAAGGTGCCCGAAACCCAGTCTCAGAGCCTGGATGGTTCTTTAAGGGAACACCAGGTAGGGAGCCTAGGCTGTCCTGATGGGCCGCCTGTTGAGGAGGATCTCCTAGTGTCTAGAGAACCTGGAGCGTCTGTAAATGGAGCTCCAGTGTTTCTGGTGTCTGGCAGTGCCGCTCCACTTGGGAGGGTGCAGAAGTCCAGAGTGAGGGGTGAGAGGGGGAGAGAGTCCCCAGTGGAAGAACCAGTGGGTCAGGGACCAGCCAGAAGGGCTGAGTCACCAGTGAATGACCATGGTGACACCACTTCTGTCCTGGGGGATCTTCTCGCGCTGTCAGATGGACAGGGGTTGGGAGATCTGCGCCAGGCGGACGGTCACACAACACATGAAAGATGTGTTACCCTCTGGGGGGGCATGCGTGCTCCCCGGGAAGTCCTGGGTTTCCAGGCACAGGTCCAGCCTAAGGGTACAGACCCTGGGTTGGAGGGCCAGGTTCAGGGTGTCCCCCCTGACCTGGAGGAAGGGGCAGCTGCTAACAGTGCCCCTACCAGTTTGTCTTCTGGGGGCACCGCTCCAGGTGGGAGGGTGCAGGACCCCAATAAGGGGGGCGGGGAAAGGGCAGCCTCCCCCCTGGCCTCTACCCAGTCTAAGGGTACAGACCCTATGCTGAAATCCCAGTTGCAGGATAGAACCCCTGAACTGGTGGGCGGATTGTGCAGGACACCTGCCACAGGTGCCCTGACAATTCTGGAAGGGGGTACCGCTCCTGATGGGAGGGGGCAGTACTCTGGAAGGGGGTGCAGAGGGAGGGAGTCCTCGCCTCTGACCCCGGTTCAACTGGAGGGTTTAGACCCTAGAATGGAGGACCAGGTTCAGGGTGTCCCCCTGACCTGGACGCCCAGTTGCAGGATAGAACCCCTGAACTGGTGGGCGAGCTGTGCAGGACACCTGCCACAGGTGCCCTGGCAATTCTGGAAGGGCGTACCGCTCCAGGTGGGAGGGTACAGAGCCCCAAGGAGGAGGACCGGGTGTGGGAAAGCCCACCCCAGTCTCCAGTCCAGCAGCCGGGTACAGGCCTGGGGCTGGTAGGTCAGTGTCAGGATGTCATACCTGACCTGACAGGAGGGAGAATGGACAAAGGGTGCCGAGCACCTGGGGCTACTGCCCCCCGCCCTCTGACGCCACAGAGGTTTGAGAGCCCTGAGAGGCATAAGGCCTGGGTCTCATCCCTGACCACTGTCAGTGGCCACTGTGGCTTGCTGTCTGTCTGTTGGGACACACCTGTGAGCAAGTTAAGGTTAGGTGCTGCACAGGTGGTGTCCACTGGTGAGGAGAAGGGTTCCCCATGGATTAGCTTGGTGGGCCCTGAGAGTATGGACAGAGGGATCCAAATAGGTTCAGATTGGCGTAGAACTGGAGTATGCCCCTGCTGTTGCGGGCCAGGGTCCAGGTTCTATCGCCCTAAGCAGGGAAGCCCATCAGGGTAGTGATTGGTCTCCCCTGCGTTTTGGCTGGAAGGGGTTGTGTTGGACTTGGCCCTTTTGCAGGGTCATCCCTAAACTTTTGCCTTCCTCCTATATTTTTCTGACCTGTTGTTGGCTGTTTTATGACTCTGGGCACTTTACCACTGCTGATCAGTGCTAAAGTGCATATGCTCTCCCTATTGTAAATTGTGTTATGGATTAGTGACTCCATGATTGGATGATTGGTTTACTTGTCAGTCCCTAGTACAGTGCACTGAGTGTGCCCAGGGCTTGTAAATCCAATGCCGCTGGTGGGCTTGCAGCACTGGTTGTGCCACCCACAGAAGCGGCTTGTAAAATGTGTCTCAGGCCTGCCATCGCAGAGCCTGTGTGCAGCCTAGGGCTGCCATGTCGACTTGGTGAGTACACCCACTTACCAGTCCCTAAACCTTCCCTTTACTGCATGTTGGTCACCCCTAAAGTAGGCCCTAGGGCAGGGTGCATTATAAGTATAAGGTAGGACATGCCCTGGTGTGTGTGGCATGTCCTAATAGTGAATTACAGCCATTTTCGTTTTCATTATTGCAAGGCTACCTGCTCCCCATAGGCCAGAATGGGCAGACTGACTATTACACCTTATAGTCAGAACTGACCCAGGGAACATGGTAGAAAAACGAATTTAGTATGCCTGAACTCAGAATGATAAAATACATCTTTTAGTAAAGTTGGTTTTAACATTCTGTGTTTGAAAATACCACTTTTAGAAAGTGGGTATTTTCTTGCCTAAACTTCCAAGCCTGCCTCTGCTAGGTTGTGTATTCCTTGTCTGGAGATTGAGTGACAGGGGCTGGGGGTGGCTACAGGAGACAGGGTGAGTCAGCACAGGGCTGAATAGAAAGATCTGCATCCAGAGTGGAGGGAGGAGTTGCACCTGGGTCTGAATAGGGCTGTGCCTGCCTTCCACAATGCTGGCTCCACCCCCTGCCGGGCGGCTGAGCACTCTGCCCCACATTCTGAAAGGAAAGAAGGAGTCAGGAAAACAAAGTGCTCCAGGACTGACCAGAACTGGTTTTGGACTAGGCAGAGGCCTCTCTGCCTTCAGAGAACAAAGAAAAAAGGTGTATAAAAGGGGACCCAGACCCCTAGGAAATTAGATCACTTTGGGAAACAAGAAGAAACCTTTGCTGAGGAGCGGAACCAAGAAGGAACTGAGGAGAAGACTATCCCTAAGCTAGAGGGATCTGCCTGCAGTGGTTGCCTGACTGCCAAAGGAAGGAGAAAGGACTTTGTGTGCACTTTTATTCAACTTGTAAAGTATCTCCAAGGGCTTGAGAAAAGAGCTTGCCTCCTGCTGAAGTCTCAGGGACAACAGACTTCAACCACCAGCTCCCCAAGAATCCTTTGGAAGTGCCTGCTGCTGTTTTGGGGCCTTCTGAAGGGACTGCGTGTTGCAAGGAGCTGGAAGCGCGACTCAAGAGGAAGAAGCGTGTCGCCGTCGCTGCTGCTGCCGTCGCAACTCCGAAGGAGGGTGTCGCCGCTGTAGCTGCCGCATTGCACCGCATCAAGAGAAGAGTCTCGCATCGAGGAAGAAGCGTGTCGCCGTCGCAGCCGCTGCCGTCACAACTCCGAAGGAGGGTGTCGCCGCTGTCGCATTGCACCGCATCAAGAGAAGCGCCTCGCATCCACGGAGAAGCGTGCCGCCGTCGGAGCTGCTGCCGTCGCATCACGAAACAAGGGTGTCGCCGCTGCAGTTGTCGCATCGAGCGGAAGCGTCTCGCAACGTTGGAGAAGAGTGTCGCAGCCGAAGCTGTTGCCGTCGCATCGCTGAACAAGGGTGTCGCCGCTGCAGTTGACGCATCGAATCGAGACTTCTCGCAACCTCGGAGAAGCGTGCCGCATCAGGAAGAACTTGACGTCTTTATTTCTTTGCACCAGAACTTTGTCGCATTTCCATCGCTGCAACATTGCTTGTTGTGGAAGCGTCCCGCATCGTAAGGTACATTGACTTAAAGTGTCGCATCTTAAGAACTGAACTGAACTAAGCTAAAACTACCATTTTAAGTACAGTATTGTGGATTTTTGTCGTTTATGGTCTTGTGTTAAAACTATATAAAGAATACTTATTTTTGATATAAACCTTGTGTGGTGTCCATCTGTAGTGTGTCACTAGATTACTGTATGTGTTCACAAATGCTTTACACACTGCCTCTGAGATAAGCCTGTCTGCTCGTGCCAAGCAACCAAGGGCGTGAGCAGGGGTTATTTTAGGAGTGTACACCTTTACCCTGACTAGAGGCGAGGGTCCCTATTTGTCACAAGTACCTACCTGTGCCAACTAGAGACCCCCAATTCTAACACTCATCCTGCTTCAACATCCTCCGAATGCTCCGCAGGATCTTCAAGTGGATCCCCACCGAAACAAGAAAAACAGTCACCCAGGCCCTCGTCACCAGCAGGCTGGACTACGGAAACGCCCTCTACGCAGGAACGACGGCTAAGCTCCTGAGACGGCTGCAACGCATCCAGAACGCCTCTGCACGTCTTATCCTCGACATCCCCCGACGCAGCCACATCACACCCACCTGAGAGACCTGCACTGGCTCCCTGTCAACAAGAGGATAACCTTCAAGCTCCTCACCCTCGCACACAAAGCACTCCACAACTCCGGACCAGCCTACCTCAACAGACGACTCAGCTTCTACACCCCCACCCGCCAGCTCCGCTCGACCAGCCTCGCCCTCGCCACAGTCCCCCGCATCCGGAAAACGACCGCCGGCGGCAGATCCTTCTCCCACCTCGCCGCCAAGACCTGGAACACCCTCCCCACCAACCTCCGACAGACCCAAGACCTACTGGCCTTCAGAAGACTCCTCAAGACCTGGCTCTTCGATCAGTAGCAGCACCACCCCCCTCTTCCCCCAGCGCCTTGAGACCCTCGCGGGTATGTAGTGCGCTTTATAAGTGACATGATTGATTGATTGATTGATTAATTGATTGATTGGGTACTACTTTGCGATAAGTCACTTTCAACATCACTGCTCGTCGGCGTTGGACTCGTGATTAGACTGGCTGCCTCTGCGACAGACATAGGCTTAGGCCTAGGTTGGTGGGGTGGGTCTGTTGATGCAGGGGTGCTGCTCCCAGCTTGCTCCCCGGACGCCGCTGCTGCAGGCGCAATTTTTGTTTTCCCAAAAAACGTCTTGGGCGACAAACCGGTCTTCTTGGTAATAAGTGGCAGGGCCTTCTTCTCACTGTCACTGGCAACTTTCTCGGTACTACTGGACCTGCTACCTTTCTTTAGGGCCATCTTCAAGATCTCAGCAGCACTCAGTGGCACAAGTTGAAGAGATGTCTGTGGTCACACGTCACATGATGTCGTGCGCAGCAGGACTTCTGTCTGGCAGTACAATGGGTGATGTTGTCTCCTCCTCTTTGGTGCACCTAAAAGCAAAGAAGCAAGAAGAACATCAGTGAAACGTGGTATTCATTGTTGTGGTTCAATTACTACTAGTACAAACAAACAAATATAATATATAACTTAGTGTGGGGTCACACTTGTTAGTGTTATTAAATTTATTACCTCAGTTATTAAAAAAACATAACAACAGTGTAGCCATTTCTGAGACTTTGACAACAAGGGCTTTCATGGTGTACTGTACACTCAGGAAGGATAGGAAAGAAGAAAAACAGCAACAAAAATACAAATGTAACGGACCCTGTTTGGCATTGTGCATCACATGGGATTCAGCATTCAGGGAGCTGCAGCTGACAATGGATAGAAGCAATAAGCCAAGAGGAACAAAGGAAAGAGAAAGACATGCAGGCCTAATGCAGAAGCACATTGGATGCCTTCACAAAATGGCCGCCAGCCACATAGCCAGGCCACAACAACAAGAAAGGGAAGACAGACAATGCAGGCCTATGGCAAAAGCACACTGGCTGCCTTCACAAAATGGCCGCCAACCACATGGTCAGTCACTCACAACAACAAGCAGGAGGCCTGGAAAACAATGAACTCAAGCAGGCCTATATGGACACAGACTTTACAAAATGGCCTCTGGCCACACGGGGAGGCTCAGCCAAGGCAAATGCTGGCCAGACAAAGGAGGCATGCTAAACAACACAGCTTTAATACAACAATGCCAAAATACGAAAATCCACAGGGCTAAAAAAGGTTTGCAAGTTACACAACAACCACACACATCCAACAAAGGCATTTATTTAACACACATAAAAAAAAGTGAAAAACCCCCAAAAAACAAATTTTGCATTTCAATCCAATGCCATCCATGCCTTATGAAATGAAATGAAATTTGTACTTGTAAAGCGCACCCATACCCCCAAAGGGGTGTCCAGGCGCTGTACGCATACCGCTGTGGAACCCTTCCTGGCTTTTCCCTGTGAAATGTCCACTCCTGGGCACCCCCAGGGTGAAGCCAGGCATCCCAGCGCTGTTGGGGCCGTTGTGGAGATTAAGCAAGCTATTGCCCAGAGTTGCAGAGTGGGACCCATGATTAGAATAGGCACCGAGGCGAGAATTATCAGGTCCGAGGAAATTGAGCCCAAGACCCGCCGAGGCGGGAATTGAACCCTGGTCCCGGGCCAGATCTCTGCATCAGGGTCTGCCTCTCTAACCATTGAGCCATGCCTTAAATGATGTTTTAAATTCAACAGACGCCACAGAAACATTTGTTTCATGCACCCATGAGTAGCTCTGGGCCTATTGGTTTAAAAACCCATTGTCAGACTAGGCCACATAGTGAATCAATTTAAATCAATAATATTGCAAATTTATTCGAAAATGTAGTGAACTGTGCTACATTTTTTGCTGGATAAAAGATGAAAAAATTGCATGCAAAACAACAACCAGCAAGAAGGCATGGCCACCACAAAGAAGGCTTGCAGGCCTAATGCAGAAGCACACTGGCTGCCCCTTCACAAAATGGCCGCCAGCCACATGGCCAGGCCACAACAACACGAAAGTGAAGACAGACAATGTAGTCCTATTGCAAAAGCACACTGGCTGCCTTAACAAAATGGCCGCCAGCCACATGGCCAGGCCACAACAACAAGAAAGGGAAGACAGACAATGCAGGCCTATGGCAAAAGCACACTGGCTGCCTTCACAAAATGGCCGTCAGCCACAGGGCTAAAAAAGGTTTGCAAGCTACAACCTCACAAATCCAACAAAGGCATTTATTTAACACACATAAAAAAGTGAAATACCCCAAAAAACACATTTTGCATTTCAATCCAATGCCATCCATGCCCTAAATGATGTTTAAATTCAACAGATACCACAGAAACAGTTGTTTCATGCACCCATGAGTAGCTCTGGGCCTACTGGCTGAAAGGCCTATTGGCAGACTACTGGGCTAGTGAATTAAATAAATATTGCAAATTGATTTCAAAAGTTGGAGAAAATGTAGTGAACTTTGCAACATGTTTCCTTTATAATCTCTGCATTGTATCTGCTGTAAAGCGCTCCGATACCCTCGGGTCAGGCCAGCGCTATATAAAACTTCTTAAATAAATAAATAAAATAAATAAATAAAAGTAGAAAACTTACTTACAAAGAAACAACTAGGCCCCTACTGAAACTACAGGCCACCCACCACAATAAATGTTCGAAAATTGATGAAAAGTACAAAAAATGTAGGTGCAATGCCCCAATCAAACAAACAACACCAATTTTTTAACTTACTTGTGAAATCTCAAATTCAAAAGTCCTCAAATCCAATGATATATGATGCAGCAGACACAAAGAGGGATCCTTCCAGCTCCAAATCCAAATGAAAAGTGAACAGGAGATGGACAAAGCACTGGGAGGAGCCTGCTGGACAGGAACAGGAAGTTGAAGACACTGGGGCACTTCCTTCCTCTTAAAAAAAAAGTAAAAAAATATAAAGGACTCCTTGCACAAAAAAGTACAGCCAAATATCAATATGAGGAGTTTTTTTAATCCAAATCATCATTTCGAGGAGGTTTTGATGCTGCTCGAGAGAGATTCTTCTCCAGATTGCAAATTCTGCATGTTCGTCCGCCGGAAGTCCGATGGCGCGCCCGAATGATATGTTTCCGATCGCACACTCTCACGGAACCGTGCGGCCGGCTACCAAATCTCGTGGCACTCGCGAACGGTTGGGAAATCTCATCGCGATCGCAGGCATCCCGGTAAGTCACTCCTGTGCGCGTGAAAACGCATTTTGAGCGCGCGAACACACAAAAAACACTACTCCGGTGCGGAGCGCGGAGTTTTCGGTAACTCCGCGTTCCACGCGGAATGCGGAGTTGCCAAAAATCTGCAAACTCCGCGAGCGGGGCGGAGTTTTACGCCCAGGGTTACTGGTAGCACTGTAGGAGCAGAGGGAGGTCTTACCTATGAAATGGTTCTTTTTTGCATATCATCATTGAATTTTTTATATTGAAAAACATAGTAACAGTGGACATTGTAACAATAGATTAAACATCAGCAAACAGCGAGCTATCAAGAAGACCAGCATATGTTGTGGTGGAAGGCCTAGGACAACATTGGAATTGTAAGCATTCAGCATCAGAGAAGAAGAGGGAGCAGCTGGAAATCCAAGCAGGGTAGAGATTGTGGGGACTGGCAAGTGTGAAGGAACACTGACCACAGCAAAAACCTATTGATGTCCTATGTCCTAAGTGGTTACCTGTGGATCAAATCCACCACTTAGTAATCACTACTACATCCAGGAACTGCGATCAAGGGTATTTGTGGAGGGGAGAGCATGTGCATCTACAGATGTCCTTCATGCAAAAATAGGGCTTGTGACAATGTGGTCGGGTGAGAGTCCATCAAAAAGGAGAGGCAAACAACAATAGTCTAATAGTGCAGTCTTGTCTAATAATCTATATGTGGTGCGTTAACCATAGAGACCCAAAACTATGGCTCAGTCCCCTCCCCATTTCTTTAATGTGTGATGGGATTGGTGACCCTGGGTGTCTGAGAGGCCCTGGTCCAAACACAATGGTCAGGCAATTTGTTGGTTGGCTGTAATTCCAGCACTGAAAAGGTGGAGATGGACTCGAGGCACAAATCATGGAATGATTTCCAAGTGTCAATCAGGGCCGTAAAACCGGAGTGCCCATGGGGGCACAACGGGCGTTACCGCCAGCTTTGCGCGCCCCTGGGGCACTTTGGTATTACAGAAGGGGCTGCAGGCGCTTGTGCGACCCCTTTTGTAATACCGATAGCAATGGAACACATAAATCTCCAGCGCTATCATCAGAGGGTGTTCCCTCATTTGCATGGGGGCATGGCCCCATGCAAATGATGGAATCCCTTTGCCTCTGTGCCCGCACCATATTACAGACACCGGAGCAGAGGCGAAGAAGCTGCCACTAAACACTAAATTTAGGAGTCCAACAATGTTCCAGCATACTAAATTAAGGTCATTACAGTGGTGCGAGACGGTGGCCTCCAAAGAGAGAGTGGGGGAACTGACAGCGGGGAGGGTATCAGGGATTAATGGGGAAGCATGGAGATCAAGCCAATCACAAGAATCCAGAGAGCTCAGAGGGGCAAATCGATTAACAGATGCAAAGGGTGTAGTTGTGGAAAACTTAGAGAGTGGGAGATGACCTGGAAAACCCACTTGTTTCCACAGTGCTGGGCAGACAACCTCTGGCCTGTAGAAGAAACCCAGTGGCAGTGCGTGAATTAGAGGTGGTTTGCCAGATCTGCAGGGGTTAACAGCTGCCAAAACAGCTGCCAAAGCATGCGCAGCTTCCGTTGGGCAATTTAAATTGACCACCACTGAGCCCCCCTCATAAGCTTTTACATCTTTCCTGAGCCAGCTCATTCTTCTAACCAAGTTTATCTGCTCTTGGATATAGGGACCTAAGTTGGAGTGGGAGCTAATTCAATGTGTCACCTTGTTTTTTAACTGATCGAATGACTCACTCTCACCACGGGCCAAAGGCGGTGTATTCCCAAGCACCACTACATAAGGAGTTGCGGCAGGTAGCAAATCTATAACAACATCACTCTTGACGAGTACTGGGCGAGCCTGAGAGACACATGAATGGTCAACACTCAAATCCATGGGCACAGTGTGGCTCCAAGGGTTGCTACCAACTGGAGGATGAGCAGTTTTGATGGTTTGAATGGATTTAGGCGCATTAGGAAAGGCGGAGGACCCAGCTATTGAGATGACTTCAGGCGCTGGGTCTATTGGGGAACACTTGTGATGACAATGACAAAGCTTGGAGATTTTATCGACTTCGGCATCAAGCTTGTCAAGTTTCTCTCTTACTGGACCAAGACATTCATTGAAGACAGCAATCATTTTTTTTTAAGAATGGGGGTCCATGTAGAATTGTCAGACACATTCGGGCAATTATAAGCTGGGAGGATCAAAGTACCAGGGATATGGTTATGTGTGCCATCGGTTATGGAGGTCGTATGCCTAGACTTTTGCTTACGCTTAGCGGCTGGAGTACAATTAGATAGCGATTGGGCCAGAGAATCCTCAGGAGAGTCGAGGGTAGTCTCAATAGCCAGGGGCCCTACATGTTCCCCTAAAACCTCGGAGTTAGCATCAGTGCGTGAATGAATGGTGGTGGGGCCAGACAGATCCAGGGACAGCCGCATTTCTGCCAGGTTTTTTTGCTTGGTAATGACACCCACAGCTGTTGCCAAAAAGTGTCTATGGTAGCACTATAGGGGCCCACCGTTGATTTGGAGTTTGTGGATTTCTTTTTTCCCATGACGAGAATACAGGAACCCCATAAAACTTGGACACAAACAAAATGCTAAGACCACTGTCTCAGGAAAAACTGGAAGGCACAGATAACCAGTCGAGACGGAGTAAAGATAGGGAAGCCACCACTTACTTCCTTACAAATGTATCCAAGCAGCATGCCAGGTACTTCCCCAGTCAGAAAACCAGGGTCTCGGCTCCAAATCAGACTTTCCAACTCTGCAGGAGCTGACGTTGTCTTTTTAAGCGCCCACCTGGTGCTGATGCTCACAGTGGCTCCTGCCACTTCTCAAGGTCCCCTTGGGGCCTCGGCTACAAATCAAGCTTTCCTGCACGGCAGGAGCTGGCACAGTCTATTCAAGCACCCACCTGGTGCTGAACTGCTCACAGCTGCTCCTGCCACTTCTCAAGGTCCCCCCAGGATCTCGTCTCCAAATCAGTCTTTCCCAGCCAGGCTCATTTGTAAAACCTTTAGCTCAACCCTGGGAAACTGTGGCTTCGAGCAGCAAGGCTTAAACAAAGGAGCAAGTGTAAAGCATTAGGAAGCACCAAACAACAAACTAAGACAGTCATACAACACTGAAGAAATTGAACACCAATTTCTAAAAATAGATTATATTTTTATAAATGTTTAGACAATAAGATCACCCATCCGGAAGCCATTGCCTCTCCCGGAACTGACCCCACACCGAATCCACGGTGCAGGGGACAACACTATCACTGCTACGAACCTAAATAGGTATCGACCTTCGGGTTCCTCCACTCCATTGCTTAGCCTTTGCTCCAGGGTTTCTGTATTGGGGACGGATTCGAGCCTTGCCTCTCCTTTCCCGGTGGCATTGACATACCTGCATCCGGTTTCCCACCCAAAGTTTATTGCATTCTTGCATCCGGAGTCCAGGTCATTCATTCTTAGACGTTCGCTGACCCCCTCAGGTCTGTTGTTGCCTGCAAGCAGGCACATTCTGCCAAATAATGTTTTTCTCAGGCTAGACATTCTTTTAGTCCTGTTGATGATCCCCTTCTTTGCTGCGGGATCAAAACGCCGTCGACTTTAGCACCCTGACACAAAATATTGTATATTAAGTATTTCTGTATAGGTGAGATGGTGCTCCCAATATGTTGTTTGGCCTAATTATTTGATTATATCTTGGCCACGTTTTTGTTTTTCTTATGCCTGAGTTTTTTCACTTTCTTTCATTTTTTCCCTTCCCTTAATACTGTAGACACTGGCAAACATTTTCCTATGTTTGTCATGATGTTTATTAAATATTATGTTATCTTATAACAGTACTGGACACAGTCGTTATTATATTCCTGTGTTGATTTGTTTCATTCATATAGTGTTGAAAGGGGCCGCTGTTTCCTTATAGTTACTTGTACCCATGGTCCCTCTCTGATACAATGGGTTCCCTTTTTATTATTAAATAATAATATTAATAGACAATAAGATGAGCATAAACCACTGGAGGGTTCCGGAGATATAGATTTTAAAGTAAAACGTGAATCTCAGCTTTTTAGTCCAAAGCGCAAATAAGCATTGGTAACCGTAAAGTTTGCAATCTTTTGAAAAATTTGAAAGAGTTGTGTTTGACTACTTTGCCCGAATGGGATGGCCAAATCTGGCAGGGAGAATGTCAGGAGGGCAACTAAGGAGTATTTTGGACAGTTACCTGGTCACCAAAGCAGGCTCAAGTCTAGTTCCACACTTTACATAAAAAATGCCATAGACTTTAAAGGAGTGGTCCTGATGCAGGGGATGGGGGATGCTGAGGATGCTCTGTGTGCTGTGCGGTCAAGGGGGGGTGTCCTTGCGGTTATTCCCCAGTCCATGGATGGGGTGAGGCGACTTTAGCCATAGAGGTCGGTGTCCCTCGAAGTCCTCCTTGAGCCAGTAGAAGGCCAGCTGCTGCTGTGCTACCGATCTCAGTACGCAGCGAGTCTAGTGGAATCATTTAGTGGAGACTTGTGTCCATTAGGAGTGACCAATCTGGACTCAGATGACACTCCCGGGTCTAGTGGACTCAGGTGCAAAATTTGACCATCGAGTACCGGTCTCCCGGGGTGCCCAGAGGCAGTTGGCGATGATTCCAGTAATGTGGCTACCAACTTGCCAGATGGGGCTTCTTCAGTTTTGATGGTCCTGGTGCTGATCCCAGGGGCTTTGTTCTGGGGCTCAGGAGCTTCTTCTCCTTGAGACAGGAGCCAGAGACACAGTCCACTCTTTGCTAGCCCAAGGTGTGGCAGGTGCAGTTCAGCAGACGGTTCAGCCTCTTTTGCCAGAACCAGGGGTCAGCAGAGCAGTCTTTCTTTGGTCCTTTCTCCAGATCCATCATGATCTGAAGTTCAGGGTGCCAGGGGCACCATATTTATGCCCGGAAAGTGCTCTGGAGGGAATGAGGGGATCACTAGCCTATGAGCTACCAGGATCCCTCAGGCCTGTGATGACCTCTGGCTATGTGTGGCATCTAGCAATCCCATGGGGCACTATTCTGCCCACTCCCAAGATTTCGGAACCCTTCCTTGGATGTTAAGAGCTTGGTAGTCCACCCTAGAGGTAGCCCACAGTGTCCACAGGAAAACCAGTTTGGGCACTGGCCTCCCCTCTCTGTTCCCGCCGCCAGCCTGTCTACCCGAACAAAGGGACAACCCTTCAGGAGCATGATCGCCATTTGCCCACCAAAGGCGGCTTCGCCTTTGAAGCTCACCTTTTGTGCCAGTATCCTGAGTGGCTTCTTGGAAGGGGGAGGTAACACCTCCCTCTGTAGCAGGCTACCATTGTTCCTAAGCTTGGGAGTTGTTCATACAACTCCCTAGGAGGGCATAAAGCTGTCTGGTGGCCAGCGAACGTTTGAGGCCACTGGACAAACTGGGATACAGAGTGGTAACTTTCTAAAAGTTGCTTTTCAATAAAAGTGACATTAAATTTGACTTGGGAATCAAGTCGTATTTAATGCCATGATTAACTTGAAGTATCCATTTTAGTAGTGCCATTCGGGAGTTAGCCAGACTGAATGGTCAGTCGGTAACTCTGTGTTAGCCAATAGGGCTACTAACTTTTCCACAGCAAAAACGACACTTTGGAAATTTTGTTGTTAGGACATATAAAAGTATATGTCGTACTTGTTAATACACAGTTCCTTGCCTTGGGGCTCCATAGGCCTTCCTTACGGGAAATGTACATGTATTGTTAAGGGACGTGTGGGCTTTGCTGTCGGTTAAAATGGCAAAGCTGAATTATCAGTTTTAAAACTGCTCTTTCAGGCTGCACTGGCAGACTGAGAGCCTTTTGTACTTGCTACCACACAAGGTGGGACAACAAGGGCTGCAGCCCTGGGGAGACACTCTGTCTTACATGCCCTAGGTAGCCTTGTTCCCATATAAGAGAGACTTATAAGTAAGTCAGCTTCTGCCAATTCACTTTGTAATGGGTTAGGACACTGGCACTGAGGTCTGGTTAGCAGGCCTCAGTGCATTCTCAAAATAAAAAAAAGAGGCATCAGTCCAAAACTTTAGGGGTGATTAAGCAAAAAGAGCGTGGCGATGAATAAGGATAAACTGGGGGGTTTGGTGGGGTTCAAGAACGTGGATCTTTTGATATCCCTATAGGATGTATTCAGTGCCCTACAATTTGTTACTGGAAGAGCAGGCATGTATAGATGGAGAAGATCCTGACTATTCGGTGTCGAAAATCCCAATCTACAACTAACTTAAAACCAACTTTACACAGGCAAAACTGGCCCCCAATAACCTGCCACACTACACACCAGTATCAAAATGAGACAGTGTAAGATTGAAACATTGCAACATTCATACATTGGTGCTTGCTTTCAAAGAAGCTATATCCCAAGGGTCACCCCTCCTGTCATTTTGTGAGTGGTCGATGAAACAACAGTCAAAAATTTCGAGGACCAAGGTAAGATAGTCTATCACGGACAAGACCCTGGAAGGTAGACATGTTACAGTTATTCCCTCAGTTGGCTTTCAGTGTCCAGAGACTAAGCATGGAGGCATCTAAGAGATGGTCAGCCAGTGAGGAAAAGAGAAAGTGATTGGTGAGCCACAGTCATCATATAGGAAGTTCCATTTCAGTCGATGTAGCCCACAGAACTGAAGTAGTACAGTCTTGACCAGAGTGAACATGCAAAGATTATTGGTCAATAGGCAGCTGACTTGGAGCCTTAACTTTCAATGGAGACCAGGACTTGCCTCTATCTCTTGATGAGGGTTCAAAGCTGTGAGGGTCCCTTTCAGCCTATTTCCTTGTGACAGCCACCAGCCCTCATTATAGAACCTCAAAGACACTTGGTGGATTCTGTGACACTCTCTCCGGTAACATCAGGTGTCTCTAAAAAGTCCTTTTACTTTTGAGGTGGAGGTATCCATGACAGATACATCTGTTTTCTTTAGAAACAGCTCCAGATCTTTACGTTCATGAAATTCCCTATTCTTCCAATTGATGGTCAGAAACATTGTTGCTGGCGCTAACACAGCATATCTAATGACTCACTTACAGAGCTGTGGGCATAGCGCCAGAAATGTCCACATTTGCAAGCTGGCTTCGGTGATAAATGCAATGAAACTTACATTTTGTGGGAGCCATGGAGAAGGAAACCTAACAGGCTATAATGAATGAGATTTCCACAAAGTTTTGGAGCAGAACCTGTGGGCCCTCTGAAATGTCAGGGATGGGTCAAAGGGCTGCTTTGTCCTTTTCTGATAGGAAGGTCAATAAAAAGGACAACATGACACTAGACTCAAGGACATTGTTCCTGTGTCACCTGTCTTCCATATCCATCAATTTCTTATGTAGGTGCGATACTTCCTGACCTACAGAAGGTCTGCTATTCAGGTTTCGAGTGCATCCACTTTCTGGTCCTTTGAATACAGTCTAAAGCGGAAGCAGGTCAGGTCTGCACCACATAGACTTTTTTTTTTTTAACATCTTTTTATTGAACATAAATACAGGCTTCAGATCAACAGCACCACATAGACTTAACCTGCATCACTGTCATCATTGTGTCTTCTTGAATTGATTCAATTTCCATTTTGATGGAAGTAAGTTCTTTCAGCAATAAGTCCAGGGCAAATTCAGCTATTTTTTTTTGGTCACATTTCAGCTTACCAGCCTGCCTCCGAAAACATTTGTTAGCGTGAGAATTTGGGCTTTGACGTGGTGTGATCAATTAGACATAGGGGATAACAGCATGCATGTACTGATTGCAACCCTGAGCAGTCCACTGCCCATGTAAAAGCATTGTGAACAGGGTCAACTGTAGAACAAAACAGAACAGAACAAAACAGAAAGGACTCTACCGAAACGTCGACCAGGAAGAATTGGAAGGGTACAGATCACCACACTGGCCACCCTGGTGTGTATCAGTGGAGGTTGGGTACCCATCAACCCTTTTAAGTACATGGGTGATGCACAGAAACTCTTTAGTAAAGAAAGATAGACAACAGTGTCAGTGGCAGTAGGTGGTGCCATGAGGCAATGTGTGCTCCGTGGCAAGTTAGGTCAAGAAAGTTGTTGCCTGGGCCAGCTGAGACAATGCACTGGTATGTGTTCGTACATCGTACCAGGGATTACCAGGCCCGTCTTACCTTGATACAGGTGTCTTATCAGCCGAACTGTGGCAGGGAGAGTGGAAAACTAGCTCATGCCCCACCTCCTTGAAATGATTCTTGATTAGCAGACTTGTCATCCATCTCAATAAGAGTATGAAGGGTAGTTAACAATGCAACAGAAGTGGTACAGGTTAACAAATCCAAGGGGCATTGTCTCAAAGTCTTTGTTTTCTTTGAAGACTTGGGTTTGGGTTCCAATGGAGCTGAGCAGAGAATGTGAACCCTTCAGAGATGTTGACTTTGTTCTCCAGATTCTTTTGAGAGTTTAGGCCTGGGTTTTGTAAATTAATCTTTAAACATGCATTTAGGGAGACAGTTAGGGTGCTTTCCAGTGGACAGGCTCGTAGTTTGGCTGTGCTTCTGTGTCTGGGTGTCATCTCATGATGACTGTGTGTGAGGGTGTTCTTGTTTCTTCAATTTCTGTCTGAAAGGAGTGAGAGTTATTGTATTTAAAAGCTTTTTAGGTTTGCAGCATTTGCTTAGAATGGTTGCAGATCCTTACACTCTATAGGGCACTCACTACCCTTATTCACTATAGAGAATTTTCAATCATGCTGGAGGGCAATATCAGTGAATATTTCGAGACGTTCTGAGACAGGTGGTCCACAGGATTGTGTAGCGGGTTCCTTCTAGCTGAATCCTTAAAGTGAAGTTATCAACAAACAGATCTTATCAGTGCTTGTTTAACCGAAGTGTTTTCAGGTAACGTTTGAGAAGATCTACTCTGTTCCTTTGCTAGCCTTGAGAAGCATGAAGCTGTGACTTGCAGGAGGTCATCTCGCCTTGGATCGAGTTGGTTGGAGCATCCTGGTTCTAGGCAGTTGGTGGAGTGTTAGTGAATTTTCAGGGGGTGTTAGTCTCCAACCAAATAGCAGCTTGATGACACTGGTGACAGGAAGTAACACTGCTAGGCACAGGAGTTTCTATGTTCGTTTGGGATACACTTTGTCTCAGGCTCTTGCTCTGATTCCAAAAAGCAGGTTGTTGTTGGCAGGTATAGCTCATGGATTATTGTCTGCGTAAAAAAACAACGTTGGTGAAAACTGGAAGGTAAGGCTCATCTGATTTCATAAAACTTTTCACTTACTGAACAGAACTTTATGAGTGATATAATGGAGGGCAAGAGGAAGCATCGCTATTTAATTGTGTAACCATGGTGCATAGCTCTCAGCTTCCAAAGAGGGTGACGTCAGAAGTTTATGTAAGGTTGGGCCTAGTGAAATTTTAAGGGGGCTGAAGATTGGCGGCACATTACCACATGCACAGCTATGCTTGTGAATAAAAAGCTGTAAAGTACGAACGTGAGAAAGTATCACTAATGCACAGAGTACATTATTAGGCTAATTCTACACCTTTGTGAATTCGCACAAGTATGTTTTCTAGAACTTTCTATGATTACAATTTTGCCACCAAGCCGCTAATTGTGGGAGTAAACTCTTGATGTGCCCAACATGGTAATAGAAACTAAGGGGCATATTAACAACGGCCAGCGATAATTATCGCTGGCCGTGCTTAGCGATAATTATATTATCGCAGGCTATCTCTGGCATTTATCGCCCTGGTAGCGCGTTATTAACAACGCGTTACTCCAGGGCGATAAAAATTCCAGAGATAGCGAGGTTATCGCCCTTTGCAGGGAACATCGCTGGTTTTCCAGCGATGTTCCCTGAAAAAGGGCGATACTCTGCTGATACGACCCTGTGGTCGTATCAGCAGAATCCACCTCCTATGCCTAACATAGGTAAGTCAGGATTATAGCAGACGTTAGATTTTGGCGAAAACGGCCGTTTTCGCCAAAATCTAACGTCTGCTATAATCCTGTGGGCTGCCTTGTAAATATCGCGATGTGAACATCGGCGATATTTGCAACGTAGCCCATCCGGGGTACGCCCAGTAACGCCCACTTTGCATCTCATTAGAGATGCAAGGATGGGCGTTGGGGGAAAGGGCGATAGTGCAAGGATTCACGCGATAGCGTGACCTTGCTGATTAGGCGATAGAATTATCGCCGCTTTCCGTCCGAAAACGGACGCTAAAGCGGCGATAATTGCTTATCGCCTCGTTGTTAATATGCCCCTATGAGATCAAATGGTGCACATGAACTTTTTGATGACGAGGGAATGAGAAACTGAGCTGTTAGTTCATGATTATTCCTCATCCCATGGTGCAAATTGTGCACCCTCTAATTCGTGAATTTTATGCAATTACACATTTTGGGGTGCACAATTTGCACCCGATTAATGAGATCCAATGGTAAATATGTAGTTAGTATAAGTGGGCATTGGTCTTGCTTCGGAATATTTGCTATCTAGATGTGCTTAAAGGGGACGCAGTTCTTTCATTTACTTCTCTGCCTGTTTGTATTCATCATTGTCATTGTTGAGATAACGAGTAATTGTTCAATACACTGCCACTCATGCAGTGCTTTCTGCGCGGCGGAGATGTGTTTCCTTCCTATGGAAATTGCCTGTAGATCATGTCGGATGAAGCCTCGTGCCCATACACGCATGCCACGGACTGCCTTAAGGTTTTATAGTATACAAATGCGGCCTACTCATGCGTGTTCGGCAGATTTTTTCTGCACGTGCACAGATTTTCTTACTATCATTCTAAAAATATCAAGGCGTAGTGACATTTCACCCTGTATTCGTCGAAGCTTGTCATTGGTGGGCTTCTAGCTTTCCTCAGCACAGAAATTGCTCACGCAGAGCAGGCCAGAGACAGGTGCTAAGTGTAAGACTGGGGAAAGTCTCAAAATGTATATGTTTTCATCAGTGGCTTGTTTGTGCGAGCTGAACGGATTTATTTCAGACCTCCAAAGACGTAGAGAAGCAGGCATTTGTGGAAGTGCTACAATAGTGACATTTGTACACACACAACAAAACAGGGTTCTCCCGTAATCCTCCCCCCTGAATTACTAATGCCCAGAGTATCGATAATTTCAGTTGTTGTCGGGCCAATTATTGACCCATGTGCAGTGGGACCCTTTAAAAGGTGTTCACGAGCTATACTCGAGAATTAGGAACCTTCTCCTATAGGAAATATGACTATCTCCCACCCTAGCCCCACCTGGGCACAGTGGGGTAGCAAGGTGGGGGCGGGCAGTGTTGTCCACCCCAGGCGGCACGAGTTTTGGGGGCGGCGGCCTCCCCCAGCTCTCACCTGCCGTCTCGGGCAGCATTAGCCAGCACCCCCCACTCTTCAGTGCGGTGCCGTCGCGGGGCAGCAATCCGTGGATTCGCCAGCACCCCCGCTCTTCAATGAGTCCCGCCGCGGACGGCAAATGCAGGTACCGCCCCGGGCAGTCTCAGGTCTAGCTTAGCTACGCCACTGCCTGGGCAACAGGGTCGGACTGGAACAGAAAATAGGCCTGGGCACCAAATAAAAAGTGACCCCATTGGTGAATTACATAGTTAAAAAAGTGACCCCCTTTGCAAATAGGGGCAGTTTTGAATTTGTGAAGAATTGCTGTATAGTTGTTTGTCAAGGTGTAGGAGTCTACATGCGTTTGTTCTTGCTGCAGGTTACATTTGTGGCAATATCAGGGGTATAAATAGTCAAAACTGGACCACCAGACCATAAAACAGGCCCACTAACAGCTAAAATTTGACACGCCATGCGTGAGTGCATGGGAGACCGTCTTTCTGGACTTAGTGGGGATCCACATGAAGATCTTTCGGAGCAGGCGTAGCGTGTGGAAGCAGGATGATGAAACAGTGTTTATCTGGTGGTTCATGGTGAGCGAGAAGTCCAAGATGATGCCCAGACTTCGTGCGTGGTTTGTGGGTGAGGGGGTGGGATTCAAGATCTGCGGGCCATCAGGAGATGTCCCAGGCGGAGGGGGAGCCTAGGATGAAGACTTCGGTTTTCTCTGAGTTTAGCTTGAGGCAGCTGTCTTTCATCCAGGTGGTGACAGCCTTCATCCTGGGGTAGAAGTCGTTCTTGGCAACTGTGGATTCGTTGGTGAGAGAGAGTATCAGCTGGGTGTCGTTGGCATAGGAGACAATGTTGAGTCCATGGTTCCTGACAATGGCTGCGAGTGGGGCCATGTAGATGTTGAAGAGAGTGGGGCTCAGGGAGAAGACATGAGGCACGCCGCAGCTGATCTCTGTGGGTTCAGAGTGGAACAGTGGTAGCCTGACTCTCTGTGTTCGTCCGGTGAGGAAGGAGTGGATCCATTCCAGGGCTTTTTCGTGGATGCCGGTGTCGTGCATAGGGTGCGGTGGGAGACGGTGTCGAAGGAGGCCAAGAGGTCCAGGAGGATGAGGGCTGCAGTTTTTCCTCGGTCAATTAAGGTGCGGACGCCATCTGTGGCGGCAAGGAGGTTGGTCTCTGTACTGTGGTTACTTTGGAAGCTGGATTGGGAGAGATCCAGGATGTGGCTCGCTTCGATGAACTCCGAAAGATAGGTGTCGATGACCTTGGCTGAAAGGGTAGCAGAGAGATGGATCTGAATTTCTTGAGGTCTTTCGGGTCAGCTGAGGGTTTCTTCAGCAAGGGGCTGATCTCTATGTGTTTCCAGTCTTCCGGGAATGTGGCAGAGTTGATGGAGCAGTTGATGGTGTGGCAGAACTTGGGGGCAATGGAAGTGCCAGCTCTGTTGAAGATGTGGTGTGATGTGATGTGAAGATGTAGTGTGAGATACGAGGGTGATCCGGAGTGGATGTTCTTCATGATCTTGAGAGTGTTGTCAGTGGTGAGGGGAGTCCAGCTGAGCATGGTTTGCTGGAGTCCGGTGTCATTGGGTGTGGTGGTTGCAAGTGGGGTGAGAGGGTCTAGGGTATCGAGGCCGTTGAAGCTGTCGTAGATCTCCTTAATCTTGTGGTGGAAGAAGGGGCTGAGGTTGTTACAGAGGTCTTGGGAGAGTGGGATGTCTGCTATTCCTGTGCTAGGTTTGGCAAATTCTTTGACCACAGCAAAAAGTTCTTTGCTATTGAGTGCATTGGTGTTGATCCTTTCGTGTAGGACTGTTTTCTTTGTTGTTCTAAGGAGGTGGTGATGTGCGGTGGCAGCGGTTTTGAAGGCCGAGCGGTCTTCCGAGGTCTTGGTGCTCCTCCATCTCGTCTGGAGCGGTCTACAGCTGCGTCTGTACTCATGAAGGATGGGAGAGAACCAGCTGGCTTTTTTGGAGTGTGGCTTGCCTGGTGCTTTCTTGAGGGGAGCCAGTTTGTCAGAGCAATTGGAGATCCATTGGTGGAGGTTGCGAGCTGAAGTATTTGCGTCCGCAGAAGTCGGAGGTGGGGTTTTGCTGAGGGAGGTGGTGAGCTGTTCTTCTGTGACCTTGTTCCAGAGGCGCAACGAGGAGAAATATCTTTATTTCCCCTTGTTGTTTCCTCTTTTGACGTGTGCTGCATTCTGCAGCACACTTCGAAAGAGGAAAAATCCTCCAAGGATTGTTTTTGTGCAGGAAGGTGTCCCAATCCTGGGTGTAATGCAGGTGCCCTTGAACCATGGAGCAAGGACGCTTGAGTTGCCACTAGGCTGCGCTTAGTGAGACAGCGAAAGGAGAGAGCATGAATGTGCCATATCTTGACAGATATGACGCATTTCTGCCCTCTCAATTTGACGCAGCGTCACAAGTTGTCTTGCTGAATTGCACTGCTTCAACGTTTAATAAATATGGCCCTCTATGATCAGCTACTTAGAATGCTGTAAAATGAACAACTTGCACTTGGAAAACATTTATTGGAAACAGCAATTCCTGCTTGCATTTTTTATTTGTGCTAATTTGTATTCGGTTCCATCGTCTGCATACTATCTTATTTTCTCCTAGTCAAAGCGCCTATAAGCAGCTTCCAGCGAATTGTGGTGTTTTATAAATTAAGAAAAAATGTATAAACATGAATATTATATGAATGTTGGAAATGAATCATATCCTGCTATCAAAGGGTGAAGAATTCATATTTTTGACAAATCCAGTATTACTTGTTGACATCCCCAGGGACATCCCAAATCATAAGACAACCGAAAGCTCGTGAACGTTTATCCTGAAAAAAGCATCACGTTTGCGAAATAGGTCTGCTGGTCTTGCTACTGTCCGGTGAGGGGGACTACAAGCCCCAAAGTGCCATGCTGTTACTCCTGGTGAGGGGAGGAGGAGGAGACTCTCTCACCTGCGCTGAAAAGCGCCGAACCTACACCGCTGCGCGGGACGCGCTGCTGGTCTTGCTACTGTCCGGTGAGGGGGACTACAAGCCCCAAAGTGCCCTGCTGTTACTCCTGGTGAGGGGAGGAGGAGGAGACTCTCTCACCTGCGCTGAAAAGCGCCGAACCTACACCGCTGCGCGGGGACGCGCTGCTGGTCTTGCTACTGTCCGGTGAGGGGGACTACAAGCCCCAAAGTGCCCTGCTGTTACTCCTGGTGAGGGAGGAGGAGGAGACTCTCTCACCTGCGCTGAAAAGCGCCGAACCTACACCGCTGCGCGGGACGCGCTGCTGGTCTTGCTACTGTCCGGTGAGGGGGACTACAAGCCCCAAAGTGCCCTGCTGTTACTCCTGGTGAGGGGAGGAGGAGGAGACTCTCTCACCTGCGCTGAAAAGCGCCGAACCTACACCGCTGCGCGGGACGCGCTGCTGGTCTTGCTACTGTCCGGTGAGGGGGACTACAAGCCCCAAAGTGCCCTGCTGTTACTCCTGGTGAGGGGAGGAGGAGGAGACTCTCTCACCTGCGCTGAAAAGCGCCGAACCTACACCGCTGCGCGGGACGCGCTGCTGGTCTTGCTACTGTCCGGTGAGGGGGACTACAAGCCCCAAAGTGCCCTGCTGTTACTCCTGGTGAGGGGAGGAGGAGGAGACTCTCTCACCTGCGCTGAAAAGCGCCGAACCTACACCGCTGCGCGGGACGAGCGCGGGCCGCGCCCGGGCGAAGCCCGGGCCAAGGGCGGGCCCGTCCTGCGCCCGTCAACGCCTGGAGGAGGCTGGGCTGGGCCACCCCTCTTTTATCGCCCCGCTGGGCTGCTTTGCCTTTTGGAAACTCACTTCACAAGGTACTGTGCCCCCTGTCTATATGGGCCCATTGACTTATGGCTGAACCTTTTGAGTCCTCTGTAAAAAAAATTTGCCTCTATCACTTGGCTAATTCTAGTGTTGATTTTGCTGTTGTTTGGGGTTATAAAATGGGCAAAAGGAAGTTAATGGAGGGAGCAGGGTCTGCAGTACCAGTAGGACCTGGGAAAGGGAAGAAAGCCAAAAAATTGCACAGACACTCTGCAAAAAACTGTATGATGGATAGGATAGATGTCCTCATTCACGAGTGTGAGGACATTTTGGGAGCGGAATCAATTGTGACTAGCTCCACTGCGCATTTGGTTACTCAGAATCCTAGTATATCGCAACCACCTGTCATTCCCACAATGTTTCACAAGAAGAGGAAGGAGGCAGTCTTAAATTTTGACTCTGAGCCCAGACATGATTCAGGCGAGGTAGAGAGAGCAAGCACCCTTAGTTCAGAGACACCTCTTATTATTACATCTACTGCTCCCGCGCATATTCATTCCGGAGCCCCTATTATATGTGCAAATAGGTTCTCTGTCTTGGCCCAACTTACTGATCCTTTGCCTTCATCGTCTTCTTCTCCCGCGCCCCTAGCTCAATTAGAGAGTATTGGAGAGACGGCACCATCTCTGTCTGACTTATATCAGCTTGTCAGTTCACTTAAGCAGGAAATTGGGGCCATGAGATTGAAGATGGATGACCTAGTAAATATAATCAACACACTAACCGCCACTAATATTTCTAGTGGCCAGAAGGTAATTCCATCCATAGATGGCCATCAGCTTTTACAAGTAAAAAACCACATTTATTCCCCCAGAGCGGAAGAGAGCGAGCAGGAGCTAGCTCTCCTGCCCCTTCGCATTCAACACATAATGATGTGCTGTTAATAAATCCCATGGGAACTTCGAAGCCTACTAAGCTATATTCTAGAGCTGCGGCTCCCTTGCAAAATCCAGATCACCGCATTGCTTCCTCAAGTAAACAACCTACCAAGAGTCTAACATTTGTCAACCCCCCAGTAGGATCCATCAGACGAATTCATTGGATATCGTTGGTCAGAATGTTTGTATGATTAATGTCCCTAAGTTATGTAATGGGGGTAGTTATGAAAATGAGGAATCATTGATTAATAAATCTATTCACTGGATACGGCAGGTTAGGGGATGTCGTTCATTTATACGGGAGGACATCCTCAGAGCTAGAAGGTGTACATCGCATTCGCTCTTATGGGATCACATTGAGCTCACTTTGAGCAATGCCGATCTGGCAGAGAATCTTATCCTATTAGAGTTTCGCACTTCTTCTCCTGATTCCTCAGCTATACAGCTGAAGCGATGTCCCTCTATCGCAAAAAATACACTCGGGGCAGGCCAAAGCTTAGGTTCTTCTTCGTTAGATTCTAATGATTGACTATATAATGTAACTCCTCTGACAAGCATAACCCAGGCTCCCCCCCCAGCGTCTGCCCAATCACCCACAACCGGTCTAATAGACTCCATTGATTCCAGCATAGCCTTAGCACGTGACCTACCACTTTTAAATCACTTAAAAATTATTTCCTGGAATATTGCTGGCCTATGTAATAAACTTTCACTTCCAAATTGGAACAAGCAAATAGAGGGCTACGACATATGTGTTTTCCAGGAAACATGGAGTCTGGTCCCATTATATAAATCTGGCTACAGCTGTTATCATATCCCGGCCACTACTGTAGGCAAAGGTCGACCATCTGGAGGGTTGATTGTGTGGGTTAAAATCGCCTTAAATTTTAAAATAAAACATTATGCAGCACTATGCCCTGACATCTTGAGGCTTACAATTAGGGGACAAAGAGGGCGGGAACATATTGACTTGTTTAATGTTTATGCAAGGGGATTAGTGGGAGGTAAAGCTTCCCCTATTATTACTCTGCTTGAACAAGGCCTGATAAATTGTTCAGCCGAATCTAGGATCATAGTGGCAGGCGACTTGAATAGCACCTTTGAGCCTCTTAGTGCTGAGGATCTAACTGGGATAGAAGAGGAGGACAGGAAATGGGGCATACCCTCGCTAACTTTACCCCCGGTGAAAAGATGGTCTGAAAGGGCCATCCAATTAAATGCTTTCGTATTGGAATATGGTTTAAGAGCAGTGAATGGCAGGACAAAATCAGACTTGCAGGGAGCTTTCACTTATAACAAAGTATCTTGCCCTTCCCGCATCGATTACATATTAATAGATGTTGGTTTCTGGGGTCACGTTATAGACATGGTAGTGGGGAGCACACTTGAAAGTGATCACAACCCTCTATGCTTGTCATTAAGATCGCCTTGGCAAATTGTATGCCCATCATTGGTCTCACCTACGCCCCTAGCAACTAAAGAAGTCTCACCTATCAATTCAGGAAGGGCACTAAAATGGCACAAGGTTGCCCTCCAGGATACAAAGCTACAGGCCATTAGGCAAATATTATATGATAAAACCATTAAGCTTAGAGAGGGGATAGTGGAAGATCCCACCTACGCTCTTGCCATATATACCTGTACAATTGAGGAGATCAGGGTACACTTTCAGGCACCATTTAGATCACACGGCCCTGCTCCTCATGCACGGAAAGTCCAAACATGGTTTAACAAAGAGTGTAGACTTAAAAGGAGGGCACTAGCCGCAGCGATTAAAATAAAGAAGGGTGCAGTAATCACCTTGGCTAGGAAAGAATATAGGGAGGTGCAGCACAGGGCAAAGCTTGATTGGGATGAAGCCAGATGGCAAGAGTTAAAGAATGCGAGCCTTGCAAGAGACACTAATCTTTTCTGGACATTGGTCAGGAGGGCAGGTAGGGGTGAAGTAGACCAAATGCCCAACCATATCACCCCTGAAGCTTGGTGTGCCCATTTTGGTAACCTTTACTCAGGGCCAAATAGCCCAGGTGTGGATGGTCATCCTTCAATTGAGTTTAGGCCCTTTGTTATGACTACTGGTGGTGAATCTCTGCTTCTCTCTGGGCCTATCGAGGGTGATTCTTTCACGCAAAAAGAAGTAGAGGAGGCCATAGGCAAGATGGTTCCCGCCAAGGCTCCGGGACCAGATGGCCTTCCTAGCGATCTGTTTTTAGTTGATCAGGATAAATGGGCTGAGTATGTTCTGCTCCTGATCAACTCGATCACTAGAGGATGCCCAGTCCCGGAATCATGGAAGGGTGCAGAGGTAGTGCCCATTTTTAAGAAGGGAGAACGGGAAGACCCTTCGAACTATAGACCGATTAGTCTTATCGACTCAATGCAAAAGGTGGTTGGGAGGGTAATTTTGCAGCGAATCCAGGTATGGGCTGAGGAGGAGAAAATCCTCTCCGAGTACCAGGCAGGTTTTCGGACTAACATCAGCACAGTGGACCAGGTCTTTAGGCTCCTCATGATCTATGGGAAAGTGGTAACGATTGGCAGGGGCAGTTTGTACCTTGCCTTTATTGATCTGAGGACGGCTTTTGACCTGGTCCCCCGTAATAGACTGTGGGACATATTGCGAGAGTTGGGCATCCCCCTGATACTTCTTAATCTGTTGGAAAGGCTTCATGAGGGTAATTACGCCCAGATAAGATGGGGGTCTCAAGGACAGGTCACTA
This sequence comes from Calotriton arnoldi, assembly GCA_963921515.1. Classification (NCBI taxonomy): domain Eukaryota; kingdom Metazoa; phylum Chordata; class Amphibia; order Caudata; family Salamandridae; genus Calotriton; species Calotriton arnoldi. Next base: position 755,493 of record CAWUFW010000893.1, read on the forward strand.
GGAGGATTCCTGTAAACAGGGGAGTTCGCCAGGGCTGTGTGATGGGACCCACCCTGTTTTCTTTGTATGTGAACGGGGTGGTCAGCTACTTGCAAGAAGTACCGGCTGATGCTCCGGCCCTGGCAGGAAAAAAGTGCCAACTCTCCTGTTTGCCGATGATACGTTGCTTATCTCTAAGACCCCAGCAGGCCTACAACTTCTTTTGAACAGGTTTCAAAATTTTTGCCATTGTCGGGGGTTAACTATAAATACTACAAAGACTAAACTAATGACTTTTAATCCACACAAATCGTTTAGGAACAATCTTACGTTAGATGGGATTAGATTAGAAAGGGTTCCCACTTTTGATTATCTGGGGATCCGTCTATCTGAAAAAGCACATTGGCGACCCCACCTTGACAAAATGCTCTTAAATCATAAAAGGATTACGGGGGCACTGAGCCGAGAACATCGCTCATCTTATAGTAGACCTGTTGCTCCGGCCCTTACTGTTTATGGAGCCAAGGCCGTTAGCTCAGCACTTTATGGTGCGGAGTTATGGGGTTTCGAAAATCTTGACGAGATTAACAGATCAGAAAACAAATTTTTAGAGATCTGCTTATGCTTCCACGAGGAGTTCCTTTAACCCCGTTGTTTAGTGATCTGGGTAGGCGCCATTTTAGAGACTTGGCCAAACTTCGACCTCTGCTCTACTGGGCCCGCCTCAGGAGGACCCCAGAATTGGCGAATTATGCGGAGACACTCACAGAATTAATGTGCATTGATAGCAGAAAAGAGATCAAGTGGATCTCTAATGTTAAATCACTGTTAATTGCACTTGACCTAAAAGATTCTTGGGACACCCAAATTCCACCAAGCAAAGAAGACCTCAAACGGTCCTATTGGGCCTGGATTGATGCTAAGGAATTAAATAACCCTGATAAGGGAAGACTCACGGAGGAGTTCTTCTTACATAAGCACCATAGAAGTCTAGAACCATATATGGATATTATTCAGGTCCCAAGAGATAGGTCATTGTATATTCAATTTAGGATGGGCACCCTCCCTGTGCGTGAATTTACTGCAAAGTGGTCTCCACCCCACCGCACCACCACTGAATGCCCCTTGTGTGGTTCAGTAAAGGAGAGTGTTGCCCACCTTCTGTTTGAATGCCCTGCACACGCTAGTGCTAGATCTAGGTGGCTTGTGCCCATATGCAAACAACTAGGCACCCTAGATCATAGAGTTGCTTTACGCATATTGAATTCGGACCCTAGCACTCTGTATGTCTGTGGAGTTGCCAAATTTTGGGGATGCGCATGGTTAAGTAGGTGCAGGGCTTTACAGAGGGTAGCTACCTCTGCTAATGAGTAGTTGATGTCTTTGACGGGTATGCCCACTGTCCACCAGTATAGAACATCAGAGTGCGCTATTGTTTAGAATATGTACAATTGTATTGATTTTAAATTACATTTTATGGATTTTAGAATTATGAGAAAATAGCTCCATGTTTAATTGCTATCAGAATTTTATCTTTGTCTTTCTATTGACTGTGTGTGATCAAACTCTGTTTTATCTTTATTTATATTTTGATACTTCTGATGAACTGGTCGATGCTTTTATGATCTTTGTATCGAAATAAAGCTATTAATGGAATGGAAATAGGTCCATCTTTTCTTTCCGTAAAATATTTCCGCTGCAAAAGACTTTTGTCGGTTTCAATACATAAGGTGACTAGGGAAGCATTTCACTTTCATGACAACAGCCTATCATTTGCCTTCGATGGGGCGTTTAATCTGCATGGAGTGTTCTTTTCAGGGAGAATCAAGTACCGGAAGGGTTCAATAGTTAAGGGTCAGTGAGTCAGAAGAACTCGCTGGCAGTACAATATGGTGGGCCTTCGAGGCACGTACATCAAGCAGAAAAACAAATGAAGTGCAACATTTAGGCTCCACAATCTTCAGGCATATATTTACAGAAGGATATATGCAGAAATATACTGAAAAAAACAGCTCTAAAGAATTTAAAAGTCTGATAACAACCTAATGGAAATAAATATACTTACATTCGTCGCAAGAGCAGGTTCAGAGGAGCGTCTTCACAGTATATCGAGTGCAGCTCCACGACAAAAAGTTCAGCACATTTACAGGGTAAACACAGAAGAACACACATTAATTTATCAAAGCGCATTAATTATACAACCTTTGTGAATTATACATTTATTTTTTACCTGAAACATGCCCAGAGGAAGGTTCAAATTACAGTTGCACGTTTATCAATATAATGCTTTAAATATCTGGCCTTTCATTTTGCTGTTTCACGTAAAATTGAAAACACCATATGGCGAATGGGAACCTTCCTGAACCCACTTAAAAGCTGGTCTGCTAATAAACATCTCATAAACAAGCAATGCCACTAGGTCTGGCTTATGAATGAAAGTGCCTGTTGTGTCACTGATGGGTTTAGGCACTCAATAGGTCATCATACATGTACTCTTTCTCTCATCTTTACACTCATGCATCCAGTCATCCATCCACTTACTCATTCTTGCATTCACCCTTTGACACAACCGCAATAAAACATAGACAAATCCAACAACATATTCACAATAAATTAAAAGAACACAAGTAGAAAAATGGAAACCTGAAGCTCTTGTTATTGTAAATAGTCACTGTTCAGAATGAAGTGGGTCCATATTCACGGAGGGTTACAGCAGTGCATTATGGGTATGGAAGTTTTTGAGGACAGACAGTGTAAGAGTAGGTTTAATGCTACTGGTTGAATGAGAGGGGTGGAGTTACGACGTTCAAATTGAAAGAGAGGAAAGTAGGAGTAACGTTTTTGAAACGCCCCTTTCAGCAGAGAAGACCGTGCTGGGAAACAGATTACATCGTGTGAAATGACTCAGGTATTAGGGGAGGTTTGAGGCATGTTTTGCTTAAGGAATGTGGATTAAGAGGGCAGTGGCACAAGGCAAATTGAGGGTTTACATGCTAGGGTGGTTACCTGTTGATGAGATAGCGGAATGAGGCTAGGTTATGTATTATCACAAAGGCTGGTGCAGACGATTTTGTTGTTGGAGCAGAATTAGGTTAGAGGGAGAACGCTGAATTGGGTTAACAAAAAATACGACATGACATATGTATAAACAGTTCCTTTTTAAGATGGTATTTTAATACTTTGTTCTTTTTACTCACAGTGAACCCCTGAAGAAGGGCCAATTTCGGCCCGAAATGCATTGGGTACAAGAAGTTCTGTGATTGAGGATGTACGTTGTATTTATTGCGTGCTCAGAAAAAGGCCTGGATGGGCATATCTGTAGCATAAGAAGCTGTTTAAATTCGACTGCATCTTACGTGTAATCGTGAAAGAGAAATAAAATCCACTCATGAAACGCATTTGGAACATTCTGGAATGATTATTTTGGCTAATTTGGACTGTTTGGCAAACATAACATGGTGAACGATTCAACAGGCTGTGCACCGGACTGGAGTGGAAACTTCGCTCCTCGTTTTGATGTTGTACATTAACGCGGGATGCCAGGGTGGATCCTGCTGTCCTGGTTGCACGCAAAATCAGTTAAAAGCAGAGATGATGTTTGAACATGGTTAAGAGAAGTTTAGAAAATAATGGTGTGCACAGTAACATTTCTTTTGCGTATGCAAGTTTCTGCCCTACCTACTTGCTGCACCCGTCGCCAAATGGATTGAATGGACACAATCGCACACGTAGGATGCTTCATCCTGTCAACAAAGTTATAAGAACTGTGTTTCTACCATTTTGGATTACGAACATTTTGAGATTAACATGTGTATAATTGCATGTAATCACGGACTATCATAATTATGTGCCATATTTAAGTATCAGCGTTTTTAACATCTTGAGGGAGGGCGGGTTATAGGGACATCTTTGTCTGGAGAGAGGTTCGATTGAAGCTCTTGTTATTGTAAATAGTCACTGTTCAGAATGAAGTGGGTCCATATTCACGGAGGGTTACAGCAGTGCATTATGGGTATGGAAGTTTTTGAGGACTGACAGTGTAAGAGTAGGTTTAATGCTACTGGTTGAATGAGAGGGGTGGAGTTAAGACTTTCAAATTCAAAGAGAGGAAAGTAGGAGTAACGTTTTTGAAACGCCGCTTTCAGCAGAGAAGACCGTGCTGGGAAACAGATTACATCGTTTCAAATGACTCAGGTATTGGGGGAGGTTTGAGGCATGTTTTGCTTAAGGAATGTGGATTAAGAGGGCAGTGGCACAAGGCAAATTGAGGGTTTACATGCTAGGGTGGTTACCTGTTGATGAGATAGCGGAATGAGGCTAGGTTATGTATTATCACAAAGGCTGGTGCAGACGATTTTGTTGTTGGAGCAGAATTAGGTTAGAGGGAGAACGCTGAACTGGGTTAACAAAAAATACGACATGACATATGTATAAACAGTTCCTTTTTAAGATGGTATTTTAATACTTTGTTCTTTTTACTCACAGTGAACCCCTGAAGAAGGGCCAATTTCGGCCCGAAATGCATTGGGTACAAGAAGTTCTGTGATTGAGGATGTACGTTGTATTTATTGCGTGCTCAGAAAAAGGCCTGGATGGGCATATCTGTAGCATAAGAAGCTGTTTAAATTCTTACGTGTGATCGTTAAAGAGAAATAAAATCCACTCATGAAACGCATTTGGAACATTCTGGAATGATTATTTTGGCTAATTTGGACTGTTTGGCAAACATAACATGGTGAACGATTCAACAGGCTGTGCACCGGACTGGAGTGGAAACTTCGCTCCTCGTTTTGATGTTGTACATTAACGTGGGATGCCAGGGTGGTTCCTGCTGTCCTGGTTGCACGCTAAATCAGTTAAAAGCAGAGATGATGTTTGAACATGGTTAAGAGAAGTTTAGAAAATAATGGTGTGCACAGTAACATTTCTTTTGCGTATGTAAATTACACTCAGACAGACCAAGGGTAGAACACAGCTGACCCAAGAACCCTCTATATACCAATAGGGAGATATAAATATATATATTTATGTATGTATTATTTAATGATTTTGTTTGCTACAAGATCCTGGCAGACCACTCAGAGGAGAATCTAGCAAGAATTATTACAGCGCAAATCTTCTCCCACTAGAGTTTGTCAGAGATGGTAACCAACACCAAAATCCTTTCATACAAAGGTAATTTGTGGCATTTCATTTAACAAAATACTTAGCCGTAGGTTTTATTAGAGAGAAATAACAATCCACCCTTAAATAACTATTTACTTTGACATATGCATTTCCCAAACAATATGTCAGGTCTACAGTGTTTATCATAACTTTTCATAATAAACATATCAGATCAAGGGCATTCGAAATATATTTTTCATAGTGAACCAATCAAGCCTTCAACTGTTATCATTGGCTTGTCACCATAGCCAACTCAGACCTACTATGTTGGTTATAAGCCTTCCCTCAAGGCAGCCATTGGATATACCATAATAAAATGACAAACATGTTCAAAATTCAGTTGTCAAAACAATATAAAATCCCTACTAATAGGACCTAATGAGGATTAGAATAGTGCAAATCTTCTATCCCCATGGTTTGTTCGGGTGGGTCACCAACACCAAAACCTCTCCCTAGTAAGATAATCTGAGAGATTCAATGTAACAAAAAACCTGCCTCCAGGCTTTAGCACAATGTAATATACTTCACCCTTAAAAGCACATTGTCTTTAACACATGGTCTTCACAATAAGTAATGCCTCCTTGCTTTGTTACAACTTTTAACTATAAACAGATTACTCCTAAAGATTCTGACATAGCTTTTTCCAGTAAACCAGTAAGGCCTCTAGCCTTTACCAATGCCTTGATACTATATACAACACAGGACTACTGAAGTGTGCATCAACTTGCATCCAATATTCGTACAGTTGTAAAATTACAAATATGTACAAAATTACAGTAGCAAAACAATATACAACTTCTATTAATAGGGCCTAAAAGGAATTTGGCACAGTGAAATTCTGCTTCTTGGGCTTGTCAGAGTGGGTGACCAACACCAAAACCCTTGCCTATTGTAGAAATATGTGAGATTATATGTAACCAAATATCTTTCAAAAACTGTAACATAATGTGGCAACAATCTACTGCTAAAGGCCTATGACATTTACCATATGTTTTTCACAATAAATATGACAGGTCTACTGCATTTGTATTAACTTTTCATAATACACAGGCCAGACCTATGGCATTTCCCTGCACTAAGTCTATTGCTGTAGTTATCGTCTTGTCACCACAACCAGCTCAGGCCTACTGTACAGAGTGTAAGAGTCCCACAAGGCAAACATCAGGCACACAGTCATAAAATTGCGAATGTTTACAAAATCACAGTTGGCAAAGTGAAATACTATCTCATCAAACACAGCTAAACGAGGATTCTCACAGTGCAAATTTTTTATAAGCATGGTTTGTCAGAGGGGTTTCCAAACAACAAAACCATGGCATTCTGAGGTAACCTGTGAGACTCCATGTAAAAAAAAACAACTATCTCAAGGCTTTAATTTAGAGAAATAACAATACACCCTTAAATGCCTATTGACTTTAACATATACTTTTCACAGTCAGTATGCCAGGCCTACTGCTTTTATTGTAATTGTATTTGTAATTGTAATTGTATTTATATAGCGCTTACTACCCCTGACAAGGCGTTGAAGAGCTTTGCGGCAAGTAGCACGCTACTGCGGAACCCAAAAAGACTTAGTGGTGGATTAGTATAGGAAAATATGTGTCAATATGAGCGGTGGACATGCGCGTCTGTTAGTTGGATTGAATAGGATAATGGAGGGATAGAAGAGGGAAGAGTCCAGAAAGTGTATTGGGGAGATCATAGTAGTAAGATGAGGTTTGGGATGAGTAAAAGGAGAGCTAGAGGAGGGAAGAGTCTCTAGAAATGGATTAGGGAGCTCATAGCAGTAAACTGAGGTTTGGGATGAGTCAAAGCAGGGACACGTGAGAAAAGAGTTTAGAAAGGGTTGTTTTGGACATCATAGTAGTAAAATGAGGTTTGGTGTGAGTCAAGGAGGTAAGAGTTTAGAAAGGGTTATTTTGAAGATCATAGTAGTAGAATGCGGTTTGGGATGAATCAGAGAGAGGAGGTGGAGGATATATTGAGAGAGATATAGGGTGAGAGAGCAGTGCATTGGAAAGAGTCAAAGTTTTTTTTTTCTTCTACAGTAGGAGTAAAGTAATAAATATATAGATACATGAATACATATTGTGATAGATAATAAAACAGAGACCCATAAGCATCTAATCAAATAACTTATATGAAAACTATGCAGTGACATATATGCATGTTAAGCATAGAATAATATGTATATGTTTAATTATAAGTAATTTATACATTTGTTAAGCCGACCTAAAGGTTATCTATATATTTTAAAAACCATAGTTATCATACATATTTGTACTAAGAAATACACATATCTAGATACATACATACATGTAATCACATTATAAATGTTTACATACACAGGGATATGCTGTACATTAGTGTATGAGTATGGTGGCTGTGTAGGTAAGAGCCAGCGCTTGAGTAGTCTTCTGAAAATAAGATAGTTATTCATGGATCTTATGTTTGGGGGTAATGAATTCCACAGTTTGGCTGTTGAACAGAGAAAGATGTACCACCTATGGTTTTTTTCTTGTACAGTGGGCTCTTGAGGCGAGGTCCCAATTTGGAGTGGAGGTTCCTTTGTTGAATATATTTGGTGATTTTATTCCTGATGAAAAACGGTCCTGTCCCATGTATTGCTTTATGGGTGATACAAAGCAGCTTGAAGATGGGTCTTCTGGCAACCGGTAACCAATGCAGGGCCCTCAAGGCAGGGGAGATATGGGCTTGTGCTTTACATGTAGGAGTAATCTGGCAGGCAGTAGAGTTCTGAATCCGTTGTAGTCTTTCCATCGTTGATAAAGACGATCCGTGGTAGAAGCCATTGACTTAATCACGTTTAGACAGTACAAGAGAGATAGTAGCCTGGACTTTGTGTTTATCATAACTTTTCATAAAAACAATCAGGCCGATAGCCATCTCATCATAGCCAACTCAATTGAGTCTACTGTACTGAGCATAAGCATTCTAGAAGGCAGACATCCGGCATATAGTCTTAAAAGTACAAATGTATATAAAATTACCGTTGGCAAAGCAAAATACTATTTCTATAAAGAGAATGTGCATGCCTTGTATCCTCACGGTTTGTTCAGGTGAATCACCAACACGAAAACCCGTGTCTACCATGGTAATCCGTGAAATCGCATGTAGCAAAACACCTGCCTACAGGCTTAAGCACAGTGTAATAACAATCCATCCTTAAAAGCCTGTTATCTTTTACACATACTTTTCACAATAAGTAGGTCAAAAAAGAGATTAAACCTATGGAATCTGGCGTAACGTTTCCCAATGAACCAAAGAAGCCTTTGCCCTTTACCATTGGCTGTTCACCTTACCCAGCACTGGCCTATTCAAGTGCACATAAACTGGCAACCATCATCCATACAGTTATAAAATTACAAACATGTAGAAAAATACAGCATGCAGAACAATACACAATCCCTCTCAACACGTTCTAACAAGAATCATCATGGTGAAAACCCCCAGGATTTGTCAGAGTGGGAGGCCAATGTCAAAACCGTTGCCTTCTATGGTAATCGGTGTGAATACATGTAACAAAATATGTGTCGATAGCCTGTCAAACACCTTGAAAACAGCCAGCTGTTTGCCATATGCAAGTCAGTGTTGACCCTGCTCCACTAGGAACCGTCTAGCCCGGACTGCCAGAAATGTTCCTTCCTGAACAGGAATACAAACCCTTATTTGAGCTCATCAGTTGGGTAAAGCTTGGTTCTAGTGGCACTGTGTGCATGGGCATTGACTGCAAAATAATTATAAATTGGGATGCAGCCCTGATTATTAACCAGTGGCTGGGATTAATTCAAGCATTCCATTCATCACTTTTTTGTATAATTTAGTGCAACGCCCTAAGTGAGACAGGTAAGCCCAGAAGTTGTTCCCATGCACACTGTGGCACTGGAACCGACTGATGAGGCCTAATAAAGGTGAAACCAGTCTTGGGTTGCTTGTGTTCTGGTTCAGGGAGGATCTGGCCTGGCAGTTCAGGTTGGACTGTTCTCTTTGGATCATGGTCAAGACTTATTTGCAAATGACTGGGTTCAAACTGAGGTGGCTTGATTTGGAAAATAGCAATGGATTAAGATGTGGCCCCCAAGTAATTACCAGCGGATGAGATTAATTCAATCATTCCATCCATCAATGTTTTGTATATTCCAGGGACTAGTTGGACAGAAAATGGCTAAATGAAGATTGACTCACACAGAAAATGTGTCATGGGAGACCTTATCTCTTTGAACCTTGCCATTGATGGTCTGTCAAGTGCCTTTTGACCGTGATGTATGCTTTCACATTCTATTAGCTCTCAAGATACACAAAGCGCACTTTTCACAAAAAGGATGAATAATTTCAAATAATTTTCCAAAAAGTTCCTTTTGTTTTAATAACAAAAAATGTTATGGAGTTTCAAACAGCACTAATCAAGATCAGCAGGGACGGTGGAATGCTTCAGTATACAGAGTGTGGACACAAGGAGCAAATATTTCTGCCTAGGGACTGCAGAATTTGGCTCCGTAGACCTCCTTGGTTGGATGATACTATTTGCCAAGGTATTTCTCTAGGATAGCATGTTGGTCAACAGACAGTGTGACTAGTTAGGCATCGTTAGTACATTTTCAACTTTAAGTGGTGGAAGTAAAGGAACCATTTGTGTGCATGGCTTTGTGCAGTAGCTCAAAGAGAATAGAGTAGTAGCTTGGGATAAGCCTACACCATTTATGAATCTTGAAGAGAACATTATGGAATTTAGATCAGGATAGCACAATAAACTGGTTAATTTGTACACAATGTATACATTCAGAATGTAGGCACACATATAAGGACATCTGCTTTTGGTGCATACGTTTGCAAATAAAGAGTATTGAAGAAAAGTATGCAAAGATTAATTTCAGTGTAACTCTACTTCGGCCCACATGTTTTGATGTATGCAAATCCACCGGAGGTTTGGTGTATGACTAAAATTAAGAACAGAATGATACTACATGTAACAGAACATTTTTAGTTTATGTGCAGCTCTGTGGACATCACATAGGGAGAATGGTATGCAGCATTCACATATGCTCCACAAAATTTGAAATGGGAAGGAATAGGTAAACAGCCACACCAAACCACAATCACACACTGAATACAGCGAGAACAATCTGAAGAACATGAATACAAGTAACAAACACAGTCCTGGCCTCTTCTCACTTTACCACACAATAATTTGGAGCTACAGCAAAACTGATTTGCTGGAGATGCTGTCAGTGCCACTAAAGAGGAAAAATACTACGGATTAGGCAGATATTTTGTCCACCTTGTAGTTGACTACCATGGTGTACTACATAGGCAGCCTACACACAGCCTCAGTAGAGCTGAGAAGTAAGTCATGTGGTAGGATGTCAGTGACAGAGTGAATGCATAGGGCCTGGAGGAATGTTGGAGATATAAAAAAATGGCAAGATGAGAGGAAGTATGTGAAGGACAAATTTGTAAGGATCAGGTGGAGCTGCAATCCCTCACAACAAACACTCGTCTTGATCCCTACTGGTGTCATCAAACCACAGGTATGTTATTGAGATATGTTTGGGGGTCAAGGTGTCCACAAAGTGCACCTTAAACCATTTTAGTCCTTTTGACGCAAATGAAAGTTCTCATAGATGTCAATCTTTACAAAGAAAGCTTTGCCCTAATCTTCACATACATGGAGGAATAACATCTGTACCTGTGATATAACAGTACTTGCTTTTGAACATGACAGTGTCATGTCAGCAAACGTGTCACTGTGATATGCCACATCCAGCAAACCACTAAAGGAAATGATCTTATTCTGCTTGCATCATTAAGGCAGGACAGCACACCGATCATTGCTTGCGATGGGTTCCATCTTCAGTATACTGCATTTCCCATTCAAATGTCCTAATATGTGTTTTTAACAGCCTCTTAACATCCCCTGGTCACATCACATCACTGCTAGCCACCCACCAGTTTTTTATCTGGGAGACCACTGCAAGCAAGGCATGAGGCGTCTGTCAGCACTGTGTGACATCATTCAGAACAACATGAACTGACACTTAACTCATCTTTGTTACAGGCATTAGGAAGTAGTTGAATGATAAAATCATTTATGGTTCAGTATTCATTTCTTCACATCAGTCTCAGAAATATCAGCCATGGAAGCTTGCTATGCATTGTTTATTTTTTACAACAGCTGCGTCTTTCATGTCCACGCGTCTCAAACCCTGTACCTCCCAATTGGTGAGAAGCCCACACTATAGGCAATGCCCACACATAGAGCATCTGTGCACTGACAAGTTAACCTGCTAGAGTCAAAAGGCATTGTACCCATTAAAAACTCTCTGAAGCAGATACCATCATTGTGCTAGGGCATTGTTATTGTCCCATGATAAAATGCATGTCTGTATCACCTGAGTCATTACAGTTGAAAACCTATAGACTCAGTTTCATGAAAACCCAAAACGTCCGCTGAAAAAGATGTTAACATAATAAACGTTGGTACTACACATAAAATGGACCTTGCTACTTAAGACATGGCTTAATAGTCAATCCAGACAAAGATCAGCCCTAAGAAATGCACTGCATTCAAAATAGGTCACACTTACAAACTAAGGGGCCGATTCACAGAACTAATCTGAGATAAAGTCCTAAACTTACTACTTTTGGTATTCACAGAAGGCATTTAGTAGTAGTAAAGTTAGGACTCCTAACTTTACTACTACTAAACTGAGATAAAATCCTAAACTTACTACTTTTGGTATTCACAGAAGGCATTTAGTAGTAGTAAGTTAGGACTCCTAACTCTACTACTACTAAACTGCGATAAAATCCTAAACTTACTACTTTTGGTATTCACAGAAGGCATTTAGTAGTAGTAAAGTTAGGACTCCTAACTTTACTACTACTAAATGCCTTTGTGCATACCGAAAGTCGTAAAGTTAGGATTTTGTCTCAGTTTAGTAGTAGTAAAGTTAGGAGTCCTAACTTTACTACTACTAAATGCCTTTTCTGAATACCAAAAGTAGTAAGTTTAGGATTTTATCTGTGATTAGTTCTGTGAATCCGCCCCTGTGGGCCTAATTTGTGAGGCCCCTTGTGGCACCGGAATGTCACTTTTGTGACGATCCGGTGGTGGAATGTGCCCCGGCATATTTACAAGGCCACGTAAAGCCACTTTACGTAGCTTGTCATGGCCTTGTAAATATGTTCCCCTTTCACACAGAACATTGCGTGAAAGGGGCGTTCCATGGCTGTTGCTGTGGGTGTTCCCATGTAACACCCATGGAATCAGAAGCATTCCCAGGTTCACGAGAAATCGGAAACCTGGAAATGCGTCAGAATCTAACGCCACCCCAGGGTTGGCTTTAGAGAGGCGTAACTAGGAGAAATGTTTTAATTTCTCTTCATTTTTTCATTTTTTATGTGTGCTGTAGAACGAAAGAGGAAATTGCATAAATTGATTGATTTTGTGCAGGAAGGTGTCCTGCACAATCAATCAGCCCCGCAACGAAGGCACCCTTGAACCATGGTGCAGGAGTGCCTGCGTTGGCGCATGGCAGCCCATTGTGCGCCAGGGAAAAGGACAGGAATGCACCATATCACATTGATATGGCACATTCCTGCCCTTTTGTACCTCAACGACCGCATGACCTTCTACACGCCCACACGCCAGCTACGATCAACCAGCCACGCCCTCGCCACCGTACCACGCATCCGCAGAACCACCGCCGGAGGAAGATCCTTCTCCTACCTGGCAGCCAAGACCTGGAACTCCCTCCCCACTCACCTTCGGCGAACCCAGGACCATCTCTCCTTCAGGAAGCAGCTCAAGACCTGGCTGTTCGAGCAGTAACTTACCCCCTCCCCCAGCGCCTTGAGACCCTCCCGGGTGAGTAGCGCGCTCTATAAATGCTGTGATTGATTGATTGATTGATTGATTGTTTTGACGAAGCGCAGTGAAGGAAGATTCCTTGCGGCACTGCCCTAAGCCATCACCTCATAAATTAAGCCCTAAGGGCTTTATTTAAAGTTTGGAATGTGGAATATTTCATCACAAATGTGGCATATGTCCCATCCTCCATAATGCAAGTGTATTGTAGTCTATGGCATTTCTTTATTGAGGGAAATATGAATAGTACAAACTGAGAGTACATAGCATCCACAAGTAATGAAACATAACCAAAACTTAACCAAAAGCATGAAACTGCAAATAAGCATGAAATAGTGCCGGGGTCAAGGTGATCCCGAGGCATGGTTGAAGTCCAGCAACAAAGACGTTCACTACCTTTGGTGTGGTCTGTGCGAGTCCAGTAATGGAATCGATGAGAATCCCGCCTAGTCTCTGGCATTCGTAATACGGAAGATGGGATATCCACCATGTCTTGATGGAGTATCTTGTTCACCAAACTGTACACAATTTAAGAAGTAAGTTCTTGAGCTGATTTCTTGTATATCGGTATAGATACGAAAGAAAATTTCAGCCAACACGTTTTTTTATCCCTCCAGATCAGGACTTCCTCAAAGTCTAAAAATGCATTTGACATTATTATAATCTGCTATGGTACTACACATTGTTTTATGGTTATCGCTGATTGATCAAATGATGCATAGGAATAAAATTAAAAGTATTAAGTTGAACATTCATGAGGTGAAATAGTTAAAGGTCAAGGAGATCCTTGGGAGGGTATATCTCTGTGGTGAGAAAAGACTTTATATCAATCGCTACCATGTACTCAGAGACATCAGTGTCTAACCATGATTGTTGCACTTGACCCTCCCTGCAGGGCCACCTCCAAACTTTTGGCCTTCATCCTTCCTATTTTTTGCAGAATAAATTTTTGTTAGCCTTAGGGTTCTGTGCATTTTACTACTGCTAACCAATGCTAAAGTGCTTGCGCTCACTCTCTAGAACATAGTCAAATTAGCTTACAATTAATTGGCATATTTAATTTACTTATAATTCCCTAGCAAAGTGGTATACCATATAACCAGGCCCTGTAAACTTAATGCTACTAGTGGGCTTGCAGCAACTATTGTGCCATCCACTTGAGTAGCCCCCCAGGTTTGCCATTGCAGGCTGAATACAGTTTTAAACTGCAAATTCAACTTGGCAAATTAACCCCTTTGCCAATGCCAAGCCTTAAGATTCCCTTTTAGTACCAATAAGTCACCCCTAAAGTAGACCCTAAGCAGCCCATAGGGCAGGGTGCATTGTAATTAAAAGGCAGGACATGCAGTTTTACGTTTTACATGTCCTGGTAATGAAAAACTCCTAAATGTGTTTTTCACTACTGTGAGGCCTACCTCTCCTGTAGGATAATATTGGGTGGCCTTATTACATTTAATAAGTGCTAACTTGAGAGCACATAGTAAATTTGTGTTTGGTGCCTTGGAAATTGTAATTTAAAATCCTCTTCAAAGGTAAAGTCAGATTTTAAATCACAATTTTGAAAGTGGCATTTTCCTGCTCTAACTATTTTGTGCCTCCAGCCCCTTCCTGGGTCACATGACTGGGTGTACTTGGCAGTTGGACCCTGTTTATTCCTCTCAGACAGCTACAAAATAGAGGGATTAGGTGTGCCTGGATGGGCCATCATTGGCAGGATGGGACAGTGGAGCCACTTACAAATCAATATGTTGTGGCCTGCCATCATACAAAGGACTTCACACTACCTCATAGTGCCTGTATTCAAGCTAGAGCCAGGACAGGGGAGGCTGGGGAGGCAGGAAATGGCAAGCACTTCTAAGGAAAATCTCTAGAAACTTCCTCTACTTCAAAGAAGGCACCAAGGTATAAAATAGGACTCTCAGACCCACTCTTCTGTTCACTTTCTGGACCTGCGGGAAGACTCTCAGAAGACTGACTGCTGCTGTGGTCTGCTACGAACTTCAGAAGACTGCTTTGCTGCACCTGGCAGGACTGCTCTGCTGCCTGAAGACTGCCTTGAACCCTCAGACGTGTGCCCTGCTGCTTGAACCCTGCATGAGCCCTGTTTCACTACTTGAACCCAGGACTACCAGAGTGATTTCAAGGGGTTGATAACTGGCTTCCTGATCGGAGCCTCAGGGACAGAAAAGGCTCAAACTCTCCTGAACCCGCACATGGACCAATCCTGAGTGAGTCCTGACTCTCCAAGTGGTGCCTCTCTGTCCTGGACCCTTAGAAGTGCTGCTGAGGTGCCCAGATAGCCAAAATCCAAAACTTGGGATTTAAAAATGTTTTGTCTAAAAAGTGCACTGAGAACCGAGAGGAGGACGGGACCTTCCTGCTCATCACCAATCAGCCTGACTTCGCGGCAGCTCCCCCTATCTTCTACTCCACAGCAGCAAAACCTGTTCAGTGGTTTCTCGCAGAAGGGGTAAGTGGCCTCATGGAGCCGTCATTGGCTACAGCTTATAGCTGTGTCCTGATGGAGGTTTTTGACATCCAAAAAAGAGTTAGTCCGAATGTATAAATCTTCACCGCAACTTCGTCCAACGGCTTCCTGATGACGACACCTCCTCCTCGGACACTTGGTACAATCTTACCCCGCTGAACTTTATCTTCTCAGACATTTCTCTCAAAACTTCCCTCCAAGTCCAAAGGTAAGCACCGACCCAACCCAATTGACTACTTGTATCTTGCCCGTGCTCCCTTGCGGTCAGCCACATTTTTCTACATTGACACGGTCAGGCGAGGCTAGATGTCTGTGGTTAGTGCTTTGATCTTTTAAGTGCTAATTTTTACCTTACATTGTAAAAATGTATAACTCCAGCTCTACTGATTGTATTTTTACCATTTTGGTGTCAAATAATTTAACAAACTTTGCTCTACTTTTCTAAATTGGTAAGGGATTTTCCTTGTGTTATGTTTTCAGTTTATTACTGTTTAAGTGCTGTATCATTGCCTCTAAGTTAGGCCTGACTACTTTTGTGCCAAGGTGAGAGGGGAGAGGTGTTGGCCTAACGGCTAGGGCGGTCGACCTCGAACCTCGGGAACCGGGTTCGAGTCTCGGCAATGACGCTGAGCATCCTGTGCAAATCACTTAATCTCCCCGTGCCTAATAAAAATGAATGTGTCCTCATGTAATGCAACTGGTGCGATGTAAAGTGCTCTGATACCCGATACCTTCGGGTCAAGTTCGCGCTATATAAAACTCTGCAAAAAAAAAAAAAAAAAAAGGTGCCAGAGGGTTAAGCACAGGTTAATTTAGTGACTTTTCTGGTTCACCCTGACAGGGATTGTGGCTGTCGCTTGAGCAGGTTTAACACCCCACTCAATCAACATCCCAATTTTTCGCAATGATCAAATTTCAAAATAAGAGAATACACAAGCCAGTGATCTATAGTAGTCTGAATTTGAATATTAATATCCATGCAAGGTTTAGGTCACTAAAACTCTGTTTTACTTCGAAATGGAGAGTTACAGAAGATGATGTCCAGCACAAAGGCCTGTTCCCAAGCTAGAAAACTTGGGCACAAAATCTCTTACACTGCATATATTCAGTAAGTCTGAGGAGCAGTTGAGATATGAAGTATTGGTATAGCATCCCCTGTGCGAACATCACAATATGTTTGTGGTTCCTTGAGCAGTTCCCATTCCATTGACCTTTAATTTGTAGCTAAGGTAACCCATGGGTTGTATTCAGGGTGGTGCCTTGACTTTCATCATTCAGTCAAGGATGTAAAGGAACCAGTGGGTCCTTTAGTAGTAGGCAGAGGATTAGTTGCAGTAGATACAAAAATAAGTTCTGGACACTTTCTGTGGGTGCTTGTACTGGGCAACTTTTCTTGTACGTAACCCAGACTCAGACCATATGTGGAGAACCACATCAAGGTGCATTTTCTTAAGGACTCAGAGGTCATTGCATACACCATCATTCTTGCTTTTTATATGATGCTGAAGTCAGTGAGGCAGAAGGAGCTTGGGGATGACAGTAGGTTTATAAATTTCAAGGGTTTCTAAGGAGGGGGACAGACTGCATTTTTGATCCTGAAGTCAATGACCTACAAGAATGACAACAAGACAACACTAAAAGTCCATAGGTCTTGGGGTTGGGGTGAGGGTGGAGATCTCTTGGGGGTAAGTAGTTGTTATGAAGGGTGAGGAAAATATTTTGCCTATTCCTTAGGGTGGGTACTAATCCCCATTTAGAAGTTTAACATCGTTGTGAAGGCTGTGCCCATTAAGTGTGTGTTGGACTGCAGACAATATGACACATTTTTCTGTATAGAGCCAGCTGACTGAATTCTGACAGAAGGTGTGAAGATTTTGTTAGCAGTCTAATATTTTAAAAATTACATCAGCTGCTTAAAGATGTGCTGAAAATCTAAGGCAATGAAAGTGAGAAAGCCCATGATTTGCAGACTGTCTCTTAGATCTGGACGGGGTAGCATAGATCCTGCAATGCCTTGGTGCCTACTGTTAACAAAAGCGCTCAATGGTCTGTGTTACGGAGACCCAGTTCTCTATAACTACAGGTTATGGTTCATAGGATCCAAGATGCTGAGTGCATGTTTTGGCATAAATAGCATCTGACTGCTTTCTATAGTCTGAAATTCTGCTGGATACAGTTTCAAGTATATAAATGAATGAATGAATGAATAGTGCATATATTTAGCACCGAATACCTGAACAAGAGGTGTCCAGGTACTTCTAAACCACTCTCCCGACCAGGGGAGTGGTTAAGATTCATATTTACAGGTAAGCTTTTAACCCGTTTCTGAAGCTTACATAATTAGGTTGGGCACAATGGGAAAAGAGCATGGCCTTCCATGCCTTGGCTGTCAGAACAGGCAACGATTGGCCTCCCTTTGTGGTTATTTTATACTTCTGTACTTTGATCAAATGCTTTAGTATAGGGAACGCAAGGGAGAATACCTAGAAAACATGGTGGCCATGTAGGAGCCAGAAGTACTGCAGTGCAATGCTTTGTCGCAGAGCACTTTGAAGAGACTTCTTTGCAGACAGTGTATTTGTCTAAGGTGGTTGGAAATGGGTGCACTTCTTTTTAACCCCAGAATAATCTGGGGTGCAGAATTTTGTAATAACTGCACTGTATGTATGAGGTGGGTGGGTAAGCCAACCAATATTAAATTTAAATTGTCCAGCCTTGATATTATGAGGGCATGAAATAAATCAATCCTTGAGGGTGCAGGATGAAAAGGAAAGGAAAGATCTTCCTGATGACTGACAGAAGGTGAAAACAGGAAGTTGTCAGAGATTTAATATGGTTTTTTAAAATTGAGTTTGGAATCGAACATGACTCTCAGATTAGTCTAGGCTGTTGGGCGGGAGATGGTAAGGGACCAAGGGAAACAGACACCAATTGCTCATATCCTGCAAACTCCACAAATAAGGACCTTGGGTTTTATCATCATTATAACAAAAGAGTTATTTCTCATCCAACTAGCAACTTCTCCAAGGCAGGATGAACATTGATAAGATGTAAATGTTGTAGTTCCATGCTGCCTTAGGATTTGGTGGGTATTGTCAGTATAAGCATAGAGGCCAAAGCCGAAAATATCAATCAATCTGGCAAAGGGGGCCATATACAAGATCAAAAGAGTTGAAACAACGGCAGAACCCTGAGGAACACTGGTCAGAAACTGCTTACTTGAGGATTGAAAATTGGCTATTTGAATGGTTTGAGTACAGTCTTTTAAGAATGAGCCAGATAGGTTATGGACTGTGTCCGTAAATCCGATCTCTGTCAGCCGGTCCATTATATTGTGTGAGATGGTGTCAAAAGCAGCCCATACGCAGGGGCGTAGCTTGGCCAGTAAAATTGAGGGGCCAGATTTCCCAACAGTCACGCTATTTAAAATACGTTATGTGAGACGCAGGGCAGGAGGGGGGGCTTAAGGAGCAGTAGGAAGGGCTTAAGGAGCAGTAGGAAGGGAGAGGAGTTTGGATTGTGAGGGGTACTTAGAACTCAATAATTTGTAAAATAACTATGTTTTAAGACCTTTAAAACAAAGACAATAGTGTGTGTGTGTGTTTTTTTTTTGTCTGTAAGTGGTAGCAAAAATCCCAAGTGAAATCTGACAAACACCTCACCATACCCGACTGAGAGCCCCTGTACCTAACTATTTACTACAGAATACATTTAGTGAGGGGGATGTAGCACCCTAAACATCCCCCCTGAAGCTATGCCTGTGCCCATAAGTCGAGCAGGAGCAGGACCGCCACTCCTCCATCATCCAGAATCAGCAAAGAATGTTGGTGGTCTTGGCCAGGACGGTTTCTGTGCCAAATCTCTTCCAAAGCCACAATCTATCTGGGTGGTGGAGCGAGTGTGTCTCCAAAAAATGCATGACTGGCAATTCAGTCAGTCAGTCAAAATCATCTATATTCAGATAATCAAATATCCATAAAGAAGAACCACATAAACAATACATAAAAACATTTAAAGTATAAAATATGGAATAAAACACAATTCATCACACACAAAAGCAACATATAAAAGCATTACAATTTCAATGGGACAATCTTGACTGGGAAACATCATACAAAATAAGCACAATTAATCACACAAAATAAAAGCCAAGCCGTGGCGGCATGTATAATCACTACAATTTCAACAGGGCCATTTTAATCAGAAAGCAGGGTACGCCTGCCCGAACAGCCACTTTAAGAAAAAAGCCTAAATTTAAACTTGTTTCATTAGCCGGCATTTGTAAGAGAAAACTGAATGCCACCTTAAATTCCCTAATATTGTGTTTTTTAATGGGTGGAAATAAAAAGTGGTTTGTATATCTTAAATAAAATCTGCAAAAAAGTGCAAAGTGCTGCATGGACTGACCAGAACTCCCATCAAAGTGGCAAGGACATGCATCAAGGTTCGTTTGAAAACCCAGGGGAAAGCATAATAAGTATTTTAATGTGCCAGCCCTAAACTGGAACAACAAACTTCGTTCCCAGCGTCCTCTTGCTGTAAAGAGGCAACTGGTAGCAGGGCTGACTACAGCCATGTTTAAATAAGCTGTCTGTTGACTTCCCCCCATCCTCATTCAATCTAGTTGTACACTCAAAATTAAACAGGGTTTGCTGCACAAATTTCTTATTTACATTCACAATATTTTCAGGGTCTGTGAAGACACCCTGTTACCCAGTCTTTCGAAAAACAAACTCTAAAGCTGCTCACCATGGGATTTGGTGTTCCCTTTCACACCCAAGACGGACCCTAATATTATCTCTGGTTAAAGTGACTTCTGCATTTTTCCATTCTGGCAATTACGTTTGCATTTTGCGATTTTAGTGAAAAGGGTAAGAAGAGAAGTTGAGCAATAATTTGATACCAGAGTAGGGTTGAGGGTAGGTTTTTTTTTAGTAAGGGAATCATAATAATTTTTTTCCTATGAGATAGGAATTTTACCCACAGAATGAGATTAATTACAAAGGTCAGCCTGGGTGGGAATGACTGAGGCCTTTTTTAGTTTGGAAGTAGGGCACACATCGCTAAGGGAAGCGGAGGTGAGTGAGTAAATCACCTTGGCGATCGGATTTGTCATAGCCATCTCGAAAAAGGACGGGCACACCTTGCTTGTGGCTATGTGGTCACCCATATTGCAGCCATTGGTTTGTCCTAGATTTTTGTCAACTTCACAATTTTATCACAGAAAAAAATTGATAAAGTGTTACACAGCTCTTGTGAGGAGGAGACACCATTTGCTGCAGCCAGAGGATGCACCATTGTTTTATATAATTTGAATACTTCTCTGGTGGGGGTTTTTTTAAACTTAAAATGTGTTTGTGATAATACAGTGCTATTACTAATTTAATTTGTTCTTCATATTGCTGCTAAAGGTTTCCCTATACGTAGGTTTAGAACCTGCATTATACGACTTTCTGAATTTCTTTTTTACTTCTTTTACTGTTTCATTTGGCTTCTTTTAAACCCTCCGTATAGCAGAGAGCTGTAAGCAGCTTCCTCTTTGGATGGGGAAGTTTTTGGGGGATAATATTGTCCAGTGATGTAGATACCCACTCATTTATCAGATTGGATTTGACATCCGGGTCAGATGCTGCAAGTGAGTGGGAGGTGTGGCTTAAGTGCTTGAGCCACCCTGGAAGACAAGCTTCCATCAAGCTCCCCTATTAAGGGAGGCTGAAGAAGAGTATGCAGACGTTTATCTTTACAAAATATATAGAATGAGAATAAATTATGGTCAGACCATATCACCTGTGTCAGGGTGTCAAATTGAATGTTGGATGGGTGGCAAAAAACAGATCCATTCTACTATAAGATATAAACCGAGGGTGCATGTTTTTCTGTGTGCCTGATTTTTATTAATTCCAAAATCTCAGATACCACTGGATTTGTTTTTGAGAGTTCAAGATGCCAAATGCAATTTTCACAGTATACAACAGAGAAATAGAATGCGGACAGCCAACATTTATACGTACAATTGCTATAACCAAAAAGGAATTATTTGGCCATAAAAATGTGTCCTGGAGAATGTGAATAAGGAGTCTACATCAGCCAAACATGCAGCCTGAAGGCCTAAACTATGCTCTATAGAAAAGTTTTCCTTTTGATTATGGCAATTGTGCCTTGTTAATTTGGATGTCTGAGCTCTATCTTTCTGCTATATGATCATAAATATATCTCTCTAATTTCTTGTTTGTTGAATAGAGAATTTTCAAGGGCTGTCTAAGTTTAAGGCTCTATGTCTTCTTATGTAGCTACATTTCACAGATTATGTCTGCTAGATATGGTTATTGGGGTCTAGATACTGATGGAATGTTTGCAATATCAATGCAAGTTTATCATGTGGGCCACACCCCTACATTATCGCGCAATGCGAGATTCAAGCCCATACAATACTGTTTCCTCCAAAGAGTGTACATCAAGTGCGTAAACCTGATGTTCCCAAATGCTTGGGTAGGATGCCCCAAGTGTGGGGAAGATAATGCAGAGTTCTACCACATGCTTTGCCTCAGGCTAACTGCGTATTGGGACAGAGTAGTGGAGGTCATCAGGTTGGCGACTGACAGGCCATTGGTTAAGACCTCAGGGGTCTGTCTTTTGAGAGTTTCACTAGAGCGAAAGCCAATGCCATCATGACTAGATTCGCGGATATAGTGCTGTTACTAGCTAGGTGCCAGCTAACAATGAATTGGAAATCCCCAGACGACCCTAGGGTGAGGAGTTGGCTATCCGAGCTTATCAAATGAGCCAGCTGTGAGGTGGCCTTTTTGCAGATGGAGGCCAATAAGGGGCTGAGGACCATGAAATGTATCGACGCTTGGACCGTCATAACACAAGACATTCCGGAATTAGATGACATAGGACAACTGGTGCACTCCATGGTGTTGGAAAATTCATCCTAATGAGTTTGGTGCATGAGAGCCCTAGTGAGCTACGCTACTCTACCTGACATCCAGCTGGATGGACCCCCACACCCGTCCTGGCATTACTGCACGCCGTGTCCGGCACAAGAAACAAGTAGTGTTGGACAGCCACAGCACCAGGTCCTGACATGCACTGACATAAATGTATTGTTTCACCTGCCTCTGGCCGAGTATTTATTTGTTTGGGTGTAACGATTGACCTCTTTTTTTTTTCTGTTCACTTTTTGAAACGTATGCTGCTATTGACTTTACATGCTAAGAGGAGGATGGTATGGTCCCATGCACAATGTACTGGTGTGAAAATCAATAAAATATGTTTCCAAAACAAATAATCATGTGGGCTACCCAAAGTACAAGGAGCTGGGCAATAGACCCAGGAAGAACAGTTAACAAGGTGATTAGAAATGTTAGAAATCTACTGCACTTTTTCCAGTCCATGAGGCTAGGGTAGTCATCTGCGGAGAGCGCGTACAGAATCTATTGTGAGAGCGAGGAGCTCTTTGTCTTGTACCTTCACATCATTTGTGTCTCCGCTCATGTGGCTAGTGACCTACTGCTACTGACATGGTTAGGGGAGGAAGTGTGCAGAGCCAATGGGTAGCCTGGCTCCAGAAGTTAGAAACCATTGCAAATTTTGATGTTTGTTACAGATGGGGAGTGGGGAGCTGAGGGCTATGGGAGATCTGGCTGTGAAGGTTTTCTACAATTGGCTTTTGGCCTCTTCATCTTCAGTTCTGTGAGAGGTGGGCTGCATTTTCCCCTCCCTGTCGCAGTCTTCCTGTGGTTTTCAAGCATGGGTGGGTCATGGCGAGGATGCAATGTGAAACTGTTATAGATGTGCCACCCAATTCTAAGGGCCAACTACCCCTTCTGTTACCTCCAGCAAGTCCCACACAGTGGGTTTGCTAAGAGGCTTTCGGTGGCCACGCTCCCTTTCTCCACAATTCTGCAAACGCGCCTCCTGGCGCACTACTAGTTGGGGGATGAAGTCCTCTTTGCTCTTGAGGGTCCTTGAGGCCAACTAGCCCTCGTTTTATCTCCAGTAAGACCCACACAGGTAGATTGCTGAGAGGTCGTCAGAGTTCACGCTAAGCCTGGGCAGAGTTCGTACGCGGAACTCTGCAAAGTGCAAAAAAAAACTCAGCTGCACTACGCGGAGCTCCGCAAGCGGCGGAGTGCATTAGATAAATGCCTTTCATGGTGATTTTCTGCACTGTGCAATCATCGCAAATGGCACCATGCACAGCGCAAGCGGGCGTTGCTTACTTTCTGCTGCTCGAGTAGATTTTTTATTCGAGCCGCAGCTTTCTCAACGGGAACGATGGTTTCTCAACGCGAGTGGTCGCAAGCATATGCGACCACTCACAATGAGAAATCTGACCGCCAGCGATGAGAAATCTCGCCGGGAGGTTGATTTTCAACGCTTGCGCTCACCAACTTGATGTTGATGATCGCGAACGAGGAAAAATCTCACCAGGAGGTGGATTTTCCTCGCTTGCGCTCGCCAACGTGATGAGAAAAGCTTTTTTCGGAGCTCCGCGTAACGCAGGGTGTGAAAAACTCAACAAACTCCGCCCCCTTTCTCCACCACTCTGCAAACGCACCTCCTGGCACACTAGTTGTTGGGGGAAGAAGTCCACTTTAGTTCTGAGGCCCTCAAGAGTCAAGGGGACCTCATCCCCCCACCAGCAGTGTGCTGAGAGGCACGTTTGCAGAGTGGTGAAGAAAGGGGGCATGGCCTCTGATCGCCTCTCAGCAATCCCACTGTGTTGGGCTTACTGGAGGTAACAGGAGGTCTTGTTGGCCCCTAAGGACCCTCAGCAGCCAAGGGGACTTCATTCCTCAACCAGCAGCATGCCAGGAGGCGCATTTGCAGAAAGGGGTGGACCTCCGGCATCATTTTTCTTTTAACATTTTTTTTAATAAAGGAAGTGGGGCCACATGGCCCCCTTCCTGGGCTGATTTTGGCCTCGGGGACCCCATACCCCGGGGCCTTTCCTTTATTTATTTTTTAAAAACATGGAAGGGGGGCCACGCTGCCCCGCTCCCGGGCTGATATTGGCCCTGGCACCCCATCCCCTGGGGCCTGGCAACAATACTGACTGCCCTGGTCCCACCCAGGGAATCCAGTTTCTCACATTCGGGACCGTGGAGGGAGCCTGAAGGCACCTGTGGTCCCTGCTGGCTCCCCGCGTCCTGCGGGAGCCGGCATTGCTTTTGGACAGAGGGAGTTGGTAGACATGCAGCTCGCTCTGTCCAAAAGACACATAAATGATGGACGGAATGCAGAGCAAATCAAACATTCTTAGCCATATGCAAATCAGTCTTTATCCGGTGCCTCATGGGAAGACACCAGACCGAACTGCCAAGCCACGTCCTCACTGGACCGGAAACAAGCATCCTGGGACCGGTTTCGGGGCATCACCCCATATCAGCCAGGCTAGCTTGAATCCAGGGGCAGAGTGAGCCCGGGACCCATGTCTGGGCATACCAGGCGCACTTAGGGTGAGAAAGCAAAAGACACACAAATGATGGATGGAATGCAGAGCAAATCAAACATTCTCCCCCAGTCAATAGATCTGGGTTGAATCTATTGTTGGTTTGCTCACCATTCCACCTCAGTTTAGACCCAGCCATATGCAAGTCAGTCTTGACCCTGTGCCTCATGGGAACAATCCAGACCGAACTGCCGAGCCAGGTCCTCACTGGACCGGAAACAAGCATTCTGGGACCGGTTTCCGATTCGTCAAGTGGCATCAAAGTTATTGACTAAACAAAAAATGCTTTTACTATGGAAACTTTTGTCCTAACTATAACTACCCACTGGCTATCGCAAGCAGGTAACAAATATATATATATATATATTCACTGAAAAAACCATAGGTTTTAGGGACAGTTATAGTTAGTTGGACATTTCACTCGTACAATACCATAGAAATTCCTCCGTTATAGTTAGTTCAGCTAACTATAACTCGCGCCCGCAATGCACTGCTGATGACGTCACATATTACATCACTCATGACATGGTCAGTAACATCACTGATGACATCACTGATGACATCTCAAATGACATCACTGATGACATCACTGATGACATCATCCAGTGACTGTGTGTTTCTGTAAAGTTTAAATATGTTTAATATATATAGGGAAAGGCGTATTGAAGAATGAGTGGGTGTATAAGTGTCTGAATGGATGATTTAGTACGTGAGTGACTGACTCTACAAGTGAGTAATTAAATGTATCTTACTGAATGCATGGGTTAGTGACTAAACTGTGTGAATGTCTGTATCCGTCTGTCTGTTGGTTTGTAAGCGGCTGCATGGCTTTCTGAATAGCTACATGAGTGTCTACATGGGTTATTGATTGATTGTCTGAGTATCTGTATGGGTGCCTGAGTGTTTGTGTGGGTGGGGTGTGTGTGACTCTGTGCATAGATGTGTGAGTTGGTGATTCACTGGGTGCATGGTTTCAAGAGTGCATCTGTGATGGACTGTATGGGTGGGTGAGTGTGTGTATGGGTGTGTTAGTGATTGAATGTATATCTCAGTGGTACATGTGTGAGTAACTACATATGTGAAAGGCAGTATATATGTGTGTTGGAGTATATAAATGGCTATAAGTGAGAGTGTGTGATTGTGAGAGTGGCTGTATGGATGAGTGTGTACTTGTATCAGTGATTGTATAAGAGCGTAAGAATGTGCTAGTATTTGTATGAGTAAGTGAGCTGGTGTGTGTATAACTGTATAGGTGAGTAAATGGGTGTGTGATTAAGTTTTTGCATGACTGACTAGGTGTGTGAGTACCTCTATGGATGAGTGGCGGTGTGTGAGTGTTTATATAGGTGTATGAGTGCATATGATAGTCCTGTACTGAGTGACTAAGTATGAGTGACTGTACGGGTGAGTGAGTGGATGTGTGTGTAGACCTAAGAATCAGTGAGTGGGTATGTAGTTTTTGGTGTTGGAGTGTCTATGGTTTTGAGAATGGCAGTCTGTAATTTAGAGTGGGTGTATCAAAAGTTATATTAGGGTGTGAGAAGATGTATGAAATTATCACATGGATGATGTCATCAGTGATTTCATTTGAGATGTCATCAGTGATGTCATCAGTGATGTCACTGACCATGTCATGAGTGATGTAATATGTGACGTCATCAGCAGTGCATTGCGGGGGCGCGAGTTATAGTTAGCTGAACTAACTATAACGGGGAATTTCTATGGTTTTGTACGAGTGAAATGTCCAACTAACTATAACTGTCCCTAAAACCTATGGTTTTTTCAGTGAATTTCAAAGGTTTTTTAAATGCTAATTTCTAACTATAACGTGTCTGAAACCTATGGTTTTTCAGTGAATTTCAAAGGTTTTTTAAATGCTAATTTCTAACTATAACGTGCCTGAAACCTATGATTTTTAAGCGAATTTCAAAGGTTTTTTTAAATGCTAGTTTCTAACTATGCCTACAGAGGTAGGACATGTGAAGAAAGAAGAAAAACGCACAGAAAGAAGCAAAAGATGTGCAGAAAGAACCAACAGAGGAGCAGAAAGAGGCCTTGTTGCAAAATCATCCTGTGCCCACAACTTTTTCAGACGAGTACTGGTGGTAACTGACTCTGACTAACCAGAGCCAGTGCTATGCTAAAAGACACTTAGAATACAGTGAAAACACCTACATACCCTAGGGAACACTATGCGTTGGGGTACCCCTGTGATTAGCATGACCACCTCTGTAAGGCCCTAGTACACCATAGGGCAGGGGGGTTAAAACTACCTCTAAGTCAGAGGTGCAGAAAGATACTTCTTTAAGTAGTAGTCACATTTGCAGAGTGGTAGAGAAAGGGTGCTGGGCCTCCGACCAGCGCTCAGGAATTCCGCTGCGTAGGACTTACTGGAGGTACCAGGAGGGATTTTTTATTTTTTTTTACAGAGTTTTATATAGCGCAAACTTGACCCGAATCGGGTATCAGAGCGCTTTACATAGCACCAGTTGCATTACATGAAGACACATTCATTTTTTTTGTTAGGCACGGGGAGATTAAGTGATTTGCCCAGAATCACAGGATGTTCAGCGTCATTGCCGAGACTCGAACCCAGTTCCGAGGTCGATCGCCCTAGCCGTTAGGCCAACTCCTCTCCCCCTCAGGAGTAAAGTGGACTTCATCCCCCATCCCGTAGTCTGCCAGGAGGCGCGTTTGCAGAGTGGTGGAGAAAGGGGGGCATGGCCTTGAAAGACTTCTTAGCAATCCCACTGTGTGGGACTTACTGGAGGTAACAAGCGGGGTACTTGGCCCTCAAGGACATCCTTGGGGGCCAACTACCCCTCCTATTACCTCCAGTATGTACCCCACAGCAGGTTTGCTAAGTTCTCATAACAGGCCACGCCCCCTTTGCCCACCACTCTGCAAACACGCTCCCTGGCACGCTCTTGGATGGGGATTGAAGTCCCCTTTGCTGCTGGGGGTCATTTAGGGGCCAACCAGCCTACCTCTTACCTCCAGTAAGCCCCACACAGTGGGATTGCTGAGAGGTGTACACAGGCCACGCCCCCTTCCTCCACTACTCTGCAAACGCGCCTCCTGGCGCGTTCTAAGTTGGGGGATTAAGTCCCCTTGAATACTGAGGGTCCCTGGGGGCCAACTAGCCCACCACGTACCTCCAGTAAGCGCCACACAGCTGGATTGCAGAGAGGTGGTCCGAGGCCATGCCACCCTTTTTACACCACTCTGCAAACGCATCTCTTGGCACACTGCTGCTCGGGGGATGATGTTCACTTGTGTCATGAGGTCCTCAGGACACAAGAGGACCTCATCGCCCCACCAGCAGTGCGGCAAGAGGCATGTTTGCAGAGTGGTGTAAAAAGGGGCATGGCCTGGGACCACCTCTCTGCAATCCAGCTGTGTGGCGCTTACTGGAGGTACCTGGTGGGCTAGTTGGCCCCCAGGGACCCTCAGTATTCAAGGGGACTTAATTCCCCAAGTTAGAATGCACCAGGGGGCGCGTTTGCAGAGTGCTGCAGGGAGGGGGCGGGGCCTCCGACAAGATGCCGGCTTTTTTAAAATTTTGTTTTTGGAAGGGGGGCTGTGTGGCCCCCCTTCCCTTAATTATTTTTGGGCCCTGGGGACCCCATCCCCCAGGGCCTGAGCATTTTATTTTGTTTTTTTTAAAAAACAAACGGGAAGGGGGCTGCGTGGCCCCCCTTCCCTGGGCCACTATTGGCCCCGGGGACCCCATCCCCCGGGGCCTGGCCTCATTTTTTGTTTTTATTTATATTTGCGAGGAGGGGGGCCGCGTGGCCCCCCTCCCCTGGGCCATTTCTGGCCCCGGGGACCCCATCCCCCGGGGCTTGGCCTCAGTTTTTTTTTTTTGATTTCGCAGGAGGGGGCCGCGTGGCCCCCCTCCCCTGGGCTACTATTGGCCCCGGGGACCCTATCCCCCGGGGCCTGGCATCGTTTAAAAAAATATATATATTTATATTTGCGAGGAGGGGGGCCTCGTGGCCCCCCTCCCCTGGGCCATTTCTGGTCCCGGGGAACCCATCCCCCAGGGCTTGGCCTTGTTTTTGTTTTTAATTTTGCAGGAAGGGGGGCCACGTGGCCCCCCTCCCCTGGGCCACTTCTGGCCCCGGGGACCCCATCCCCCGGGGCCAGCCCTTTGCATTGGGGACCGTGGTGGGAGCCCCAAAGCCCCCACGGTCCCGCCGGCTCCCCGCCTCCTGCGGGAGACGGCATTGCTTTTACACAAGGGGAGCTGCTGACATGCAGCTCCCCTTGTGCAAAAGCAATTCTGCTTTGGTTTTTGGAAGCGAGAGCAGGTTTCCTGCTCTCGCTTCCAAAAGCCAAAGCAGTGTTTGCTATGACAGGGCGGGAGCCGTGCTCCCGTCCTGCCATAGCAAACAGCAATGTCCCGGGGGTGGGCACCCCGGGACTTTGCAGGAGCTGGCCCTGGGGAGTGGCAGTCCCCAGGGCCATCAAGGGCTCCTGGAGGGGGACCGCATGGCCCCCTCCCTCCATTTGTAAAGCTCCGGGGAGGTGGTGGACCCCGGGGCCAGGGGTCCGTAACGGACCCCCGAATTTGAATAATTAGTGCCCCGGGGAAGTGGTGGTCCCCGGGGCAGTGTGGGGGGAGCAGGAGCTCCCCCACACCTATTTTATATTAATTTAAGCCCCATGGAGGTGGTGGTCCACGGGGCTGTGGGGGAGCCACGTGCCCCCGCGCATAATTAAATAAAGCCCCAGGGAGGTGGCAGTCCCCGGGGCTTGGGGGGGCCTGGGAGCCCCCCCACGTCCAATTAAGGAAGCCCCGGGTAGGTGGCGGTCCCCGGGGCTGCGGAGTGCCACGTGCCCCCGCATATAATTAGCATAGCTCCGGGGAGGTGGCGGTCCCCGGGGCTGCAGGGGCCACCGTGGGCCCCCGCTATTTAATTTTGGCCTTGCCCCCAGGACCTGGCTCACTTGAGGGCTCATTAAAATGAAGTGCGGGAGCCCGCGCTTCATTTTTTTTCTATTTTTCAGCAGGATTTGCGCACCCAGCGCAAATTCTGCCGATTTAAAAAAAAAAAGAAAATGCTTTTTTTGGCCCTGGGGGTCCCTCTGGGACCCCCTGAGCAGGCCTAGGGGGTCAGGGTGTTTCTACCATGCCCCCTTTTCTTGTTTTTCATCTTATTTTCACCCTTTTTCTTGTGACTTGGTTACCGAGTCACAATATGGCTGCCAACACTTCCTGGTTTGGAGTGTTGGCAGCCAATCAGAGTAAAGCTCATGCCCAGGAGGGTTCGCAAACCCTCCTCGGTGCTCAGATATCGATATTTTTATTTCTTGAATTTCTCAGGAACTACTGAACGGATTTACACCATTTAAAAAAAAGTGTCTTTCTAAACCAAGGGCTACCTTTTTGCCAAATTTGGTGTAATTCCGTTCAGCAGTTTGGGCTGTAACCTGTTTCAAAATTCCTATGGAAATTAACATGGGGAAATGCGTTTTGGGACCCCCCTTTTTTCTCGGCCCCCGCTTGACGAATCACCCCGAAACTTTCAAGACAGGAGCTGACCGAGCGTGCCATTAGTTTTGAAAATTTCGCGAAGCTTCGTCAAACGGCGCCAAAGATATTGGCAAAAGAAAAAACGCTTTTTGAATAGAAACAAGGTCCTAACTATAACTACCTACTGGCGACCGCCAGTAGGTAATATATATATATATTTTTTTCAAACAATGTGGTCCCAAACTCGGTGCGCTCGACAGCGGGTGCATTTGTAAGGCAGAACCAGTGGCCTGGGTTTGTTTTGCAAAATCAAGGTACGTTGCACTCACGAATCTGGAAAGATGTTTTTATTTCATAAGCAGAGCCAATCTGCCTCCACCAACGCGTTTCAGCCTCACGGCCTTGCTATATATATCAAACACGCTCCTGGCTTCCCACAGATCACTGCTGCGTCCAGACAGGTATGGACCACTCCACGCCAATCAGAGTTTCAAAGTGCTTTTACTCAAGCATAGTTTCACAAATAAAACACGTCAGGGCAATTGCCGTCCATACATATATATATATATATATATATATATATATATATATATATATATATATATATATATATATATATATATATGAAAAAACGAAGGTTGCCCTCTGTAGAAAGGCCACACCCGGGTAGATGAAACCTCCATCGTGAGGACAGCAGTGGAGCCAGCCTTCACCTCCCAGCACGCGCCAAACATGTTTCGGAATCACTTCCTTGATCACTGGCAACAGAAGGACGTACACCTGCAATGAGTGGAACACGCCTCTTTATTTGAATAAAATCCCGCCCCAGTGGGCGTAGAGGTCTCGCCGAGTAGGCGTGTGCAATGTTGCACCCTGGTCTTTGTAGTCCCGCTCAGTAAATCCAAGTGTATGCTGCTGAACGCCTCCCATTAAAACAATGTTAACCCCAGTGGGTTTGCTGAAGGGTTAAAGCATGGCGCCAATGAAGTACCAATGTCACTCACAGTTGTGTACCCCCCGGTCCAACCGGGTCTCCAAATAAAAGACCCAGGATCCGCTGTGTCTGCGGCGGGGCCTCTCTGCGACCGAGCCAGCCGCTAAACATGAAAAAACGAAGGTTGCCCTCTGTAGAAAGGCCACACCCGGGGAGCTGAAACCTCCATCGTGAGGACAGCAGTGGAGCCAGCCTTCACCTCCCAGCACGCGCCAAACATGTTTCGGAATCACTTCCTTGATCACTGGCAACAGAAGGACGTACACCTGCAATGAGTGGAACACGCCTCTTTATTTGAATAAAATCCCGCCCCAGTGGGCGTAGAGGTCTCACCGAGTAGGCGTGTGCAATTTTGCACCCTGGTCTTTGTAGTCCCGCTCAGTAAATCCAAGTGGATGCTGCTGAACGCCTCCCATTAAAACAATGTTAACCCCAGTGGGTTTGCTGAAGGGTTAAAGCATGGCGCCAATGAAGTACCAATGTCACTCACAGTTGTGTACCTCCGGTCCAACCGGGTCTCCAAATAAAAGACCCAGGATCCGCTGTGTCTGCGGCGGGGCCTCTCTGCGACCGAGCCAGCCGCTAAACATGAAAAACGAAGGTTGCCCTCTGTAGAAAGGCCACACCCGGGGAGCTGAAACCTCCATCGTGAGGACAGCAGTGGAGCCAGCCTTCACCTCCCAGCACGCGCCAAACATGTTTCGGAATCACTTCCTTGATCACTGGCAACAGAAGGACGTACACCTGCAATGAGTGGAACACGCCTCTTTATTTGAATAAAATCCCGCCCCAGTGGGCGTAGAGGTCTCGCCGAGTAGGCGTGTGCAATGTTGCACCCTGGTCTTTGTAGTCCCGCTCAGTAAATCCAAGTGGATGCTGCTGAACGCCTCCCATTAAAACAATGTTAACCCCAGTGGGTTTGCTGAAGGGTTAAAGCATGGCGCCAATGAAGTACCAATGTCACTCACAGTTGTGTACCCCCCGGTCCAACCGGGTCTCCAAATAAAAGACCCAGGATCCGCTGTGTCTGCGGCGGGGCCTCTCTGCGACCGAGCCAGCCGCTAAACATGAAAAAACGAAGGTTGCCCTCTGTAGAAAGGCCACACCCGGGGAGCTGAAACCTCCATCGTGAGGACAGCAGTGGAGCCAGCCTTCACCTCCCAGCACGCGCCAAACATGTTTCGGAATCACTTCCTTGATCACTGGCAACAGAAGGACGTACACCTGCAATGAGTGGAACACGCCTCTTTATTTGAATAAAATCCCGCCCCAGTGGGCGTAGAGGTCTCGCCGAGTAGGCGTGTGCAATGTTGCACCCTGGTCTTTGTAGTCCCGCTCAGTAAATCCAAGTGTATGCTGCTGAACGCCTCCCATTAAAACAATGTTAACCCCAGTGGGTTTGCTGAAGGGTTAAAGCATGGCGCCAATGAAGTACCAATGTCACTCACAGTTGTGTACCCCCGGTCCAACCGGGTCTCCAAATAAAAGACCCAGGATCCGCTGTGTCTGCGGCGGGGCCTCTCTGCGACCGAGCCAGCCGCTAAACATGAAAAAACGAAGGTTGCCCTCTGTAGAAAGGCCACACCCGGGGAGCTGAAACCTCCATCGTGAGGACAGCAGTGGAGTCAGCCTTCACCTCCCAGCACGCGCCAAACATGTTTCGGAATCACTTCCTTGATCACTGGCAACAGAAGGACGTACACCTGCAATGAGTGGAACACACCTCTTTATTTGAATAAAATCCCGCACCAGTGGGCGTAGAGGTCTCGCCGAGTAGGCGTGTGCAATGTTGCACCCTGGTCTTTGTAGTCCCGCTCAGTAAATCCAAGTGGATGCTGCTGAACGCCTCCCATTAAAACAATGTTAACCCCAGTGGGTTTGCTGAAGGGTTAAAGCATGGCGCCAATGAAGTACCAATGTCACTCACAGTTGTGTACCCCCCGGTCCAACCGGGTCTCCAAATAAAAGACCCAGGATCCGCTGTGTCTGCGGCGGGGCCTCTCTGCGACCGAGCCAGCCGCTAAACATGAAAAAACGAAGGTTGCCCTCTGTAGAAAGGCCACACCTGGGGAGCTGAAACCTCCATCGTGAGGACAGCAGTTGAGCCAGCCTTCACCTCCCAGCACGCGCCAAACATGTTTCGGAATCACTTCCTTGATCACTGGCAACAGAAGGACGTACACCTGCAATGAGTGGAACACGCCTCTTTATTTGAATAAAATCCCGCCCCAGTGGGCTTAGAGGTCTCGCCGAGTAGGCGTGTGCAATGTTGCACCCTGGTCTTTGTAGTCCCGCTCAGTAAATCCAAGTGTATGCTGCTGAACGCCTCCCATTAAAACAATGTTAACCCCAGTGGGTTTGCTGAAGGGTTAAAGCATGGCGCCAATGAAGTACCAATGTCACTCACAGTTGTGTACCCCCGGTCCAACCGGGTCTCCAAATAAAGACCCAGGATCCGCTGTGTCTGCGGCGGGGCCTCTCTGCGACCGAGCCAGCCGCTAAACATGAAAAACGAAGGTTGCCCTCTGTAGAAAGGCCACACCGGGAGCTGAAACCTCCATCGTGAGGACAGCAGTGGAGCCAGCCTTCACCTCCCAGCACGCGCCAAACATGTTTCGGAATCACTTCCTTGATCACTGGCAACAGAAGGACGTACACCTGCAATGAGTGGAACACGCCTCTTATTTGAATTAAATCCCGCCCCAGTGGGCGTAGAGGTCTCGCCGAGTAGGCGTGTGCAATGTTGCACCCTGGTCTTTGTAGTCCCGCTCAGTAAATCCAAGTGGATGCTGCTGAACGCCTCCCATTAAAACAATGTTAACCCCAGTGGGTTTGCTGAAGGGTTAAAGCATGGCGCCAATGAAGTACCAATGTCACTCACAGTTGTGTACCCCCGGTCCAACCGGGTCTCCAAATAAAGACCCAGGATCCGCTGTGTCTGCGGCGGGGCCTCTCTGCGACCCGAGCCAGCCGCTAAACATGAAAAACGAAGGTTGCCCTCTGTAGAAAGGCCACACCCGGGGAGCTGAAACCTCCATCGTGAGGACAGCAGTGGAGCCAGCCTTCACCTCCAGCACGCGCCAAACATGTTTCGGAATCACTTCCTTGATCACTGGCAACAGAAGGACGTACACCTGCAATGAGTGGAACACGCCTCTTTATTTGAATACAAAGACCAGGGTGCAACATTGCACACGCCTACTCGGCGAGACCTCTACGCCCACTGGGGCGGGATTTTATTCAAATAAAGAGGCGTGTTCCACTCATTGCAGGTGTACGTCCTTCTGTTGCCAGTGATCAAGGAAGTGATTCCGAAACATGTTTGGCGCGTGCTGGGAGGTGAAGGCTGGCTCCACTGCTGTCCTCACGGTGGAGGTTTCAGCTCCCCGGGTGTGGCCTTTCTACAGAGGGCAACCTTCGCTTTTTCATGTTTAGCGGCTGGCTCGGTCGCAGAGAGGCCCCGCCGCAGACACAGCGGATCCTGGGTCTTTATTTGGAGACCCGGTTGGACCGGGGGTACACAGCTGTGAGTGACATTGGTACTTCATTGGCGCCATGCTTAACCCTTCAGCAAACCCACTGGGGTTAACATTGTTTTAATGGGAGGCGTTCAGCAGCATCCACTTGGATTTACTGAGCGGGACTACAAGACCAGGGTGCAACATTGCACACGCCTACTCGGCGAGACCTCTAACCCACTGGGGCAGGATTTTATTCAAATAAAGAGGCGTGTTCCACTCATTGCAGTGTACGTCCTTCTGTTGCCAGTGATCGGGAAGTGATTCCGAGACATGCTTGGCGCGTGCTGGGAGGTGAAGGCTGGCTCCACTGCTGTCCTCACGATGGAGGTTTCAGCTCCCCGGGTGTGGCCTTCTGCAGAGGGCAACCTCGTTTTTTCATGTTTAGCGGCTGGCTCGGTCGCAGAGAGGCCCCGCCGCAGACACAGCGGATCCTGGGTCTTTATTTGGAGACCCGGTTGGACCGGGGGCATACAACTGTGAGTGACATTGGTACTTCATTGGCGCCATGCTTTAACCCTTCAGCAAACCCACTGGGGTTAACATTGTTTTAATGGGAGGCGTTCAGCAGCATCCACTTGGATTTACTGAGCGGGACTACAAAGACCAGGGTGCAACATTTCACACGCCTACTCGGCGAGACTCTACGCCCACTGGGGCGGGATTTTATTCAAATAAAGAGGCGTGTTCCACTCATTGCAGGTGTACGTCGCTCTGTTGCCAGTGATCAAGGAAGTGATTCGAAACATGTTTGGCGCTGCTGGAGGTGAAGGCTGGCTCCACTGCTGTCCTCACGATGGAGGTTTCAGCTCCCGGTGTGGCCTTTCTACAGAGGGCAACCTTCGTTTTTCATATATATATATATATATATATATATATATATATATATATATATATATATATATATATTCACTGAAAAACCATAGGTTTCAGGGACGTTATAGTTAGAAATTAGTATTTAAAAACCTTAGAAATTCACTGAAAAAACCACAGGTTTCAGGGACGTTATAGTTAGAAATTAACATTTAAAAAACCTTAGAAATTCACTGAAAAAACCACAGGTTTCAGGGACGTTATAGTTAGTTGGACATTTCACTCGTACAAAACCAGTGAAATTCGGCCGTTATAGTCAGTTCAACTAACTATAACTCGCGCCCCCGCAATGCACTGCTGATGACGTCACATATTACATCACTCATGACATGGTTAGTGACATCACTGATGACATCACTGATGACATCTCAAATGACATCACTGATGACATCATCCAGTGACTGTGTGTTTCTGTAAAGTTTAAATATGTTTTATATCTATATATATAGGCCAAGGTGTATTGAAGAATGAGTGGGTGTATGAGTGTCTGTATGGATGATTTAGTAGGTGCGTGACTGACTGTATAAGTGAGAGATTAAACGTGTCTTAGTGAATGCATGGGTTAGTGACTAAACTGTGTGAATATCTGTATCAGTCTGTTAGTTGGTGTATAAGCAGCTGCATGGGTTGGTGAGTAGCTACATGAGTGTCTATATGGGTTATTGATTGGTTGTCTGAATGGGTGCCAGAGTGTCTGTGTGGGTGGGTGGGGAGTGCGTGACTCTGTGCATAGATGTCTGAGTGGGTGATTCACTGGGTGTATGCGTTCAAAACTGCATGTGTGAAGGGCTGTATGGGTGGGTGAGTGTGTGTATGGGTGTGTTGGTGAGTGAATAGATATCTCAGTGGTACATGTGTGAGTAACTACATATGTGAAAGGCAGTATATGTGAGTGTTGGAGTATATAAATGACTATATGTGAGAGTGAGTGATTGTGAGAGTGGCTGTATGGATGAGTGTGTGCTTGTATCAGTGATTGTATAAGAGAGTAAGTATGTGTTAGTATCTGTATGAATAAGTGAGGTGGTGTGTGTATAACTGTATAGGTGAGTAAAGGGGAGTGTGATTGATTCTTTGCATGACTGACTAGGTGTGTGAGTAACTCTATGGATGAGAGGCGGTGTGTGAGTGTCTGTATAGGTGTATGAGTGCATATGATAGTGCTGTATTGATGAGTGACTGCATGTATGAGTGACTGTAAGGGTGAATGAGTGGATGTGTGTGTAGACCTAGGAATCAGTGAGTGGGTATGTAGTAACTGGAATTGGTGTGTCTACGGTTTCGAAAATGATAGTCTGTATTTTAGAGTGGGTGTATCAAAGGTTATATTAGGGTATGAGGAGGTGCATCAGAATATCATGTGGATGATGTCATCAGTGATGTCATCAGTGATGTCATTTGAGATGTCATCAGTGATGTCATCAGTGATGTCACTGACCATATCATGAATGATGTAATATGTGACGTCATCAGCAGTGCATTGCGGGGGCGCGAGTTATAGTTAGCTCAATTAACTATAACGGCCGAATTTCTCTGGTTTTGTACGAGTGAAATGTCCAACTAACTATAACGTCCCTGAAACCTGTGGTTTTTTCAGTGAATTTCTAAGGTTTTTTAAATGCTAATTTCTAACTATAACGTCCCTGAAACCTTTGGATTTTTCAGTGAATTTCGAAGGTTTTTAAATGCTAATTTCTAACTATAACGTCCCTGAAAACCTATGTTTTTTCAGTGAATTTCAAAGGTTTTTAAATGATAATTTCTTACTATAAAGTCCCTGAAACCTATGGTTTTTCAGTGAATTTCTAAGGGTTTTTAAATGCTAATTCCTAACTATAACGCCCCTGAAACCTATGGTTTTTCAGTGAATTTTAAAGGTTTTTTAAATACTAATTTCTAACTATTCCTGCAGAGGTAGGACATGTGCAGAAAGAAGAAGAAAAGCGCAGAAAGAAACAAGAGTAATGCAGAAAGAGGCAACAGAAGACCAGAAAGACGAAGAAAGGTGCAGAAAGAAGCAAGAGATATGCAGAAAGAACCAACAGAGGTGCAGAAAGAACCCTTGTTGCAAAGTCATCCTGTGCCCCCAACTTTTTGCTGACTGGTACTGGTGGTAACTGACTCTGACTAACCAGGCCCGGAGCCAGTGCTATGCTGAAAGACTTAGAATACAGTGAAAAAACCTACATACACTAGGGTACACTATGGGTTGGGGGTACCCCTGTGATTGGCATGACCTCCCCTGTAAAGCCCTAGTACATAATAGGGCAGGGGGATTAAAACTACCTCTAAGTCAGAGGTGCAGAAAGAGGAAAGAGAAGTGCAGAAAGAAGCAACAGAGGTGTCGACCGAGGCAAAAGAGGTGCAGAAAGAAGCAAGTGAAGTGCAGAAAGAGGCAACAGAGGCGCAGAAAGACGCAAGAGAGGTGCAGAAACAAGCAAGAGAAGTACAGAAAGAGGCAAGTGAATTGCTGAAAGAAGCAACAGAGGTGTAGAAAGAAGCAAGAGAAGTGCAGAAAGAGGCAAGTGAGGTGCAGAAAGAAGCAAGAGCAGGGCAGAAAGAACCAACAGAGGTGCAAAAAGAGGCAAGAGGGGTGCAGAAAGAGGTAGGAGAGGTGCACAAAGAGGCAAAAGAGGTACAGAAAGAGGCAGGAGGGGTGCAGAAAGAAGGAAGAGAAGTGCAGAAAGAGGCAAGCGAATTGCTGAAAGAAACAACAGAGGTGTAGAAAGAAGCAAGAGAAGTGCGGAAAGAGGCAAGTGAGGTGCAGAAAGAAGCAAGAGCAGTGCAGAAAGAACCAACAGAGGTTCAAAAAGAGGCCAGAGGGGTGCAGAAAAAGGTAGGAGGGGTGCACAAAGAGGCAAGTGAGGTGCAGAAAGAAGCAATAGAAGTGCAGAAAGAAGCAACAGAGGTGCAGAAAGAGGCAAGAGGGGTGCAGAAAGAGACAAGAGAAGTGCAGAAAGAGGTAACAGAGGTACAGAAAGAGGCAAGAGAGGTGCAGAAAGAGGCAGGAAAGGTGCAGAAAGAGGGAACAGGGGTGCAGAAAGAGGCAAGAAAGGTACAGAAAGAGAAAAGAGGGGTGCAGAAAGAGGCAAGAGATCTGCAGAAAAAAGCAACAGAGGTGCTGATTGAGGCAAGTGAGGTGCAGAAAGAGACAAGAGCTCTGCAGAAAAAAGCAACAGAGGTGCTGAAAGAGGCAAGTGAGGTGCAGAAAGAAGCAAGAGAGGTGCAGAAAGAAGGAAGAGAAGTGCAGAAAGAAGTAACAGAGGTGTTGAAAGAGGCGCAAAGGGTGCAGAAAAAGCAAGAGAAGTACAGAAAGAGGCAACAGAGGTACAGAAAGAGGCAAGAGAGGTGCAGAAACAGGCAGGAAAGGTGCAGAAAGAGGGAACAAGGGTACAGAAAGAGGCAAGAGAGGTGCAGAAAGAGAAAAGAGGGGTGCAGAAAGAGGCAGGAGATCTGCAGTAAAAAGCAACGGAGGAGCTGAAAGAGGCAAGTGAGGTGCAGAAAGAGGCTAGGGATCTGCAGAAGAAAGCAACAGAGGTGCTGAAAGAGGCAAGTGAGGTGCAGAAAGAAGCAAGAGAGGTGCAGAAAGAGGCAATAGAAGTGCAGAAAGAAGCAACAGAGGTGCTGAAAGAGGCAAGAGGGGTGGAGAAAGAGGAGAGAGAAGTACAGAAAGAAGCAAAAGAGGTACAGAAAGAGGCAAGAGAGGTGCAGAAAGAGGCAGGAAATGTGCAGAAAGAGGGAACAGGGGTGCAGAAAGAGGCAAGAGAGGTGCAGAAAGAAGCAAGATAAGTGCAGAAAGAAGCAACAGAAGTGCAAATGAGAGAAGAGGGGTAGAGAAAGAGGCAAGAGAAGTGCAGAAAGAAGCAACAGACATGCAGAAAGGGGGAAGAGGGGTGGAGAAAGAGGCAAGAGGGGTGCAGAAAGAAGCAAGAGAGGTGCAGAAAGAAACAAAAAGAAGTGCAGAAAGAAGGAACAGAGGTGCAGAAAGAGGCAAAAGGGGTGCAGAAAGAGGTAAGAGGGGTGCAGAAAGAGGCAAGAGAGGTGCAGAAAGAGGGAAGAAGGGTGCAGAAAGAGGCAAGAGGGATACAGAAAGAAGCAAGTGAGGTGCAGAAAAAGGCAACAGAGGTGCAGAAAGAGGCAAGAGAGGTGCAGAAAGTAGAAGAGATGTGCAGAAAGAGGCAAGAGAAGTGCAGAAAAAGAAAGAAATGTGCAGAAAGAAGCTTCAGAAATGCAGAAAGAGGCAAGAGAGGCGCAGAAAGAAGCAAGAGTGGCTTGCACACCATTAGTGCCAATTTAACACCCACAATTAGCAATCAGTAACAGGTGACCATTCTAGGTTTGCAAAGGGCCTTCCACCATGCTGTAACACTTGTCGCTGCATTTTTGGTAACGTTTGAGCCGTTTGAGCTAGAAACAAGGCTTTTTTTGTTCAAATCTGCAGATTTGGGAGCAGATGATGGATTATGTGGCTAATGTGGAAAATGTATAATTGTGCGAAAGTCGGTGCAGCCAAACAGTCGCATAATTCCAGTGGCCCTGCTCATATCTCTGACTAGGTCCACAAGTGCTCCTCAGTGATTCCTTCTTTTTTTGTCTCACTGAGTTCATAGTTGAGCTTCTATGGAAACGAGGAAGACAAAACCTGAGGTTACCACTCCACATCACAGACTACCATACCACATAATTACTCTCCATAACACATAATCCCACTCTAGATAATTCCTATACACTAAATACCACATACTTTCTATCCACATAATTTCACTGCACAACATACCACATAATTCCACTACACACAACGTATATCCACTCCACTCCAAAAAACATTAGTAAAAAACTTTTACATTACAACGCCAATAGCTCTAACTCTTGCAAATGCGAAACCTGTTACATTAAAAATGCTTCTTTAACTAGTAGTCGCTTTTGCAGAGTGGTGGAGAAAGGGGGCTGGGCCGCCGACCAGTGCTCAGGAATCCCGCTGCGTAGGACTTACAGGAGGAACCAGGAGGGCTTCTTGGCCCCCAAAGTCCCTCAGGAGTAAAGTGGACTTCATCCCCCATCCCGTAGTCTGCCAGGAGGCGCGTTTACAGATTGGTGGAGAAAGGGGGCGTGGCCTCCAAAGACGTCTTAGCAATCCCACTGTGTGGGACTTACTGGAGGTAACAAGAGGGGTAGTTGGCCCCAAAGACATTCTTGGGGGTTAACTACCCCTCCTATTACCTCCAATAAGTCCCACACAGCAGGATTGCTGAGTTCTCATAGCAGGCTACGCCCCCTTTGCCCACCACTCTTCAAACGCGCTCCCTGGCGCGTTCTTGGATAGGGATTGAAGTCCCCTTCGCTGCTGGGGGTACTTAGAGGCCAACTAGCCTACCTGATACCTCCAGTATGCCCCACATAGTGGGATTGCTGAGAGGTGGACACAGGCCACTGCCCCTTTCTCCAGCACTCTGCAAACACGCCTCCTGGCGTGTTCTGGGTTAGGGGATTAAGTCCCCTTGCCTCCTGAGGGTCCCTGGGGGCCAACTAGCCCACCAGGCACCTCCAGTAAGCCCCACACAGCTGGATTGCTGAGAGTGGTCAGAGGCCACGCCCCCTTTTTACACCACTCTGCAAACGCGCCTCCTGGCGCACTGCTGCCCGGTGGATGAAGTCCACTTTAGTCCTGAGGTCCTCAGGACACAAGAGGACCTCTTCGCCCCACCATATATATATATTACCTACTGGCGGTCGCCAGGAGGTAGTTATAGTTAGGACCTTGTTTCTATTCAAAAAGCGTTTTGTCTTTTGTCAATATCTATGGCGCCGTTTGACAAATCGTTGCGAAATTTTCCATACTAATGGCCCGCTTCGGTCAGCTCCTGTCATGAAAGTTTTGGGGTGATTCGTCAAGCGGGGGCCGAGAAAAAAGGGGGGCCCCAAAACATGTTTTCTCCATGTTAATTTCCATAGGAAACGTTTGTCACAGCTACAGCCCGAACTGCTGAACGGAATTACACAAAATTTGGCAGAAAGGTAGCCCTTCGTCCAGAGTGCACTCTTTGCTTTAAATGGTGTAAATCCGTTCAGCAGTTTTTGAAATATTAAAGGAGAAAGAAATATCGATATCTGGGCGGAGCCTAACCACACATCTCATCGTGAGATCTGATTGGCTGTCACCACTTCATCCAAGAAGTGCTGGCAGCCATCTTGGGACCAATATACATGATAGCACCCCATTAAAATGCATTGCAGTGAATATAAGGTTTTGAGGGTCACCAAAAGGAGAACGTATAAAGGGTGACAACAGACTTCAGTTACATTATAATTCATTTGTTGATGCTACCATACTAATTTTAGGAATTGTGGTGTGTTCTAAGGTGATTTTACCCTGTGAAAAATACTTTTGCTAGGATTTCATGAATCATGTTTGAGAGAAAACTATTTTCTCAAGCTTTTCCCATAGAGATTTGGAAGGTGCTCCAGAAGCTAAAATGAGAGCATATTTTCTCTAAATTCACATTATCTTTCTCAGTCATGTGAGAAGGAAGTCTGACATTCTCAGTAAAACATGTACATTCAACAAAGGCAGAGACTGTCAGTTGATTCCTTTGTGTTCTACTGCAGCTTCCCAGAGTGTTCTAAAGAACAACTAGAGCGCTAACAGTCTTACTTATGACAAAAGTACGGCACACCTGAAGCCATCTTGATTGGAATAAACTGGTACCACTTAAAACATTTAATTTAAAACGGAACAAAATGAGGGGTTTATTTTGCCATAGAAATTATGATTAGTGCTGCAGAAAGAAAAATAAGGGCACATTTTGAGTGACTTCTCAAATCCTTTTCTATTTCATTAAAAAATTCTGACATGTAGACTGAAACATGCACTTTCAATACTAGCAGCAGACTTCCAGTTAACTCCATGGTGAGCAGTAGCTTTACTACAGTGATCTAATGAGCAACTAGAGTGCTAACATTCTGAATTTATGGCAAATGTGTGACACATCTGAATGCCTTCTTGATGGAATCAAAGTAAAAAACTGAAAGCATTTCCTACTGAGGAGACTGAAGTAAATTAGGAGATTAGGAAACTTCATAACAAATAAGTCTCCCAAGATGGCCACCAGAGAAAAAAGAGCCCAAATGTAGCACAAATATTACCCAGATGTAGCCCACATATAGCCCAATGACAGAAGTGTGCAAAACACTTTTTATTTTTTGTTTTTTTGCAGTTTTATATAGTGCAGACTGGTCAGGTATTGGAGCGTTGCATCTTACTTGGACCCCTTATTGCGTATTTTGCACGAAGTACTTAAGCTTGATCTTGTGAAACATTGAATTTACTATTCTGTTAACCTGAAGTTGCTCTGAGCCGGGCTTTGTAACACCCGTTTTCACCTACTGGTCTTAATTAATTCTCATTGTATTGTATTAAGAAAGAGGATTTACTGTTTTTATGTACACTTTTATGATCTATGTTTCTAAATCAGAACGAATAAAGTTTCTTGAATTAAATTGAAATCTCCCAAGATGGCAACCAGAGAAAAAGGTGCCCAAATGTAGCACAAATATCACCCACATGTAGCCCTTGATAGCCAAATGGCAGAAGTGTGGAAAACGCTTTTTATTCTTTGTTTTTTAGCAGTTTTATACAGTGCAGACTGGTCAGGTATTGGAGTGCTTTACATGAGCATTGGTTACATCATACAATGACAAATTCATTTTGGTTGTAGGCATTGGGAGATTAAGGGCCAGATGTATCAAGCCTTTTTCCCGTTCGCAAACGGGCCGATTCTCAGAATAGGCCCGTTTGCGAACGGGAAAAAGCCTTTTGGGATGTATCATCCCAAAAGGCCATCGCAAAATAGGGAATCGCAAAATTTGCCATTCTTTATTTTGTGAATGCATTTGAGGAATCGCAAATTGCGATTCCTTAAATGCAATTCTGGAAGCACCCAAAAGTTGCGATTTGGCCTTAAGGAATCGCAAATTACCACCAACTTCAAGTTGGTGGAAATTTGCGATTTCCTAGATAAATGCACTTTTTTGCATTTTTCAAAGTGCCATGTGGCGCACATATATGCCCTTAGGGCATGTATGTGTGCCATATGTGCACACATGCATATTTCAGGGGTGCAACAGGGTGTCCTTTTGGCACCCTTGAAATTGCATTCGCAATTTGCGAGTACCTATTGAGTGCTACGCAGATTGCGAATGTCTTCCCATTCATTCCTATGGGCCTCTAGGCCCATAGGAATGAATGGGAAGGTATTCTTAATTGCGAATCGCAATTTGCGATTCGCAATTAAGGAATATGTAGGAATCGCAATTATTATTGCGAAACCTACATACATTGCATTTACGATTCCTTAATAGCGAATCGGTAAAATTCGCTATTAAGGACTCGCAAAATACAATGATGATACATCTGGCCCTTAGTGATTTGACCAGAATCACAGAATGTCGAGCTGAAGCAGAAACTCCAACCTGGTTCCCCAGTTGCAAAGTCTGCAGCGCTGGAGTAACACCACATCCTCTCCCTAAGCGTAACATTTAATCAAGTGGTCAACTGGATAAAAAAACATAAAGATAACAAATAATTCAAAAGTGCTTTGTCGCTATTTGAGAACTCAGAAAATATGTCCTCATTTTAGTTTCTTAGAGCACTAACCATAATTTCTATGCAAATAAGACCCTCTCATTTCTATAATTTCTAAAGGAAATGCTTTAGGTATTACAGTTTTGATTACATCAAGATGACG
The DNA here is from genome assembly GCA_963921515.1 of Calotriton arnoldi. Lineage (NCBI taxonomy): Eukaryota > Metazoa > Chordata > Amphibia > Caudata > Salamandridae > Calotriton > Calotriton arnoldi. The sequence continues at coordinate 800,079 of CAWUFW010000893.1, forward strand.
TCAGGCGTGCCACACTTTTGTAATAAATATAGAATGTTAGCAATCTATTTGTTCATTAGGATACTGTTGGGAGGCAGAGGTCAGGGTCACGGACACGGAAAATTGAAGGCAGGTAGGAGGGTGCAGAGGCAACAATTTGACCACACTGGGCAGGCAGGAAGGGCAGTGGCAGCACAAGATGGAGGGCAGTGGAAAGGTGGACACGGGCAACAAACCAACAATGCAGGACAGGCAAGAGAGGCTGTGGCAAAATAATAGACCATTGAGGGCAGAAGGAAGAGGCGGTGGTAGTACAGCCATACATGCCAACAGAGCTGATTCAGGCAGGAACGACCAATGTTTTTAAGCCCAAAAGGGCTTTATTTTATCTGTCTCTTGTCTACAATCTCCTCTTTTTCAATGTAAGTCAATGGGGAAAATCAATGCCCCAGTTTTTTTCCCAAAATCTCCCTCTTACCAAGTTCAAAATGTTAGCAAAGTATGGTACATTGGATCATGGAAGGCAGGAGGAATTGGGGTAAGGACATGGACTCGGATAGCAGAGGACAGGAGGGACATGGACAGGTGCACCAAACTGACCTTACAGGACAGGCCTCAGGGTTTGCAGCAGCACAATACACCACACCGGGCATGCGGGACGGCAGTGCAGCACAACAAACCATGGAAAGCAATAGGGAGGGGACAGGACCATGCACATGGACAACAGAGAACAGTGGGGAAAGAGGCAATGGCAGCAAGCTGACCATACTGGACAGACAGGAGAGAAAGCTGCAGCATAACAGACCATAAAGGGCAGGAGGGAGGGATCAGGGGCATGACAATGGAACAGACAAGCCAGGAGGGAGGGAATAGGGGTCTGCACATGGAAAACGGAGGGCAGGGGGCAAGGGGGCAGGGCAGGAGCAGCAAGCTGACCATGGAGGTCAGGCAGGATGGGCATTAGAAGCACAACACACCATGGAGGGCAACAGTGAGACTATAATGGCATACACACAGACCATGGAGGGAAGGTGGGAGGGGGTCAGGGGCAGCTAGCTGACCACACAGGGAAGGTGGGAGGGGCTGTGGTAGCACAGAAGGCCATGCATGGCAAGCGAGAGGGTTAGTGGCAGCACAATGGCAATGATTGGCAAGAAGTAGGGGGCAAGGGCATGCACAAAGGACCATAGAGGATAGAAGGGAGGGTTAGGAGCTGGGCACAGACAAGAGAGTTCAGGGGAAGGGGCCTCACAACAGACCACGCGGGGCAGGCAGGAGGAGCAGTTGCAGCACAACAGACCAGGGAGGGCAGAAGGGTGTGGCAGTAAAATGGACCATGGAGGACAGGAGGAAGGGGATAGGGGTATGGAACGTTGACAGGCAGGGTGGTGGTGGCAGGGAGAGGTTACAGTCATCTGACAATGCTAGGCAGGTGGGAGGGGAGTGACAGCTCAACAGAACACTCAGAGTAGGTAGGAGGGGCAGGTCCATGGAACATGGTGGGCAAAAAGGATGGATCAGGGGCATGCACACAGACATCGGAGGGCAGGGAGAAGGAGAGTAGGGGCAGCAAGCTAAGCACAGAGGCTAAGCAGGAGGGCAGTAATGGGGCATAGAATTGGGCAATGGAGGGCAGGAGGGGTGGACTGGGACATCATGCTAAATGGAGGGCAGTGGCAGCACATCAGACCATGCATGGCCGGAGGGAGGAGGCTAGTGCATGGATTCAGACAACACAGGATATGGAGGAGGTGGATGGGGCAGCAAGCTAACTGTTCAGAGAAGGCGGGAAGGCCAGTGGCAGAACAACGGCCACACAGGTCTGTAATGAGGGAGCAGGGGCATGGACTTGGACAATGGATGGCAAGGAGGAGGGGAGGCAGGAGTAGCAAGCCTGGGTGGGGGCAGCACAATGCCAGGCCAGGCCCTGCTTCCAACCTCCCACCATCCATTGTGATAGGCATTTTACTTAATGTTAAAAAAAACTAGAAATTCGCTGAAAAAAACAAAGATTACAGGGAAGTTATAGTTAGACTCAGATTTCACTCGTGCAAAACCAGGGAAATTCAGCAGTCATAGTTACCTGAGCTAACTATAACTTACACCCCCGCAATGCACTGCTTATGACCTCAGACATTACATTATTCATGACGTGGTCAGTGACCTCACTCATGACATCACTCATGACATCTCAAATGAGCTGTGAATGGAATGGAACTATAATCGCTAGAACTTTATTTAGGGATAGTTTGTGTATATTAACACCCCTTTTTTTTCTTATATTTCGTGTAAGAACCACTATAATACGGAACATGCCCAGATCAATATGGCCGATAGCCTTTCACTTTAAAGTAATGTGTAGTCCATTGTTTATGTTGATGTTTGCAATCATAAGTATATTTATTATGAACAAGTCACGTTGACGAACATACAGGCACGGCGGTCACGGGCAAGATATGCTGAAATGACATTGTGTGCATATTAACACTTGTTTTCTTTTCTTTATTGTATGAATTCCTGAATTTTTCCATCGTGACCAGGTCAATATGGCTCTTTGGTTTAATGTAATATGTAGTTCTTTGTTAATGTTGGCAACTGGAGGCATTTGTACATTTAAATAAGGAAGCTACAATGACGTCTTGTATCGTGATCAAGGTTCGGACGAGCCAAAACGTGTGGATCATGTCCTTTGCAGATTAAATACTTCCAAACTACAACCTGAGTGCTGATTCCTTCCTTGTAAGAGTGAGAGGAGATTGAATATATACATATATATACCTCTCTTGCCTCTTTCTGCACCTCTCTTGCCTCTTTCTGCACCTCTCTTGCCTCTTTCTGCACTTCTCTTGCTTCTTTCTGTGCCTTTTTTCCTATTTCTGCACCTCTCTTGCCTCTTTCTGCACCTTTCTTCTTCTTTCTGCACCTCTCTTGCCTCTTTCTGCACTTCTCTTGCCTCTTTCTACACTGCACTTGCCTCTTTCTGCACCTTTCTTCCTCTTTCTGTACCTCTCTTTCCTCTTTCTACACCTCTCTTACCTCTTTCTGCACCTCTCTTGCCTCTTTCTGCACCTCTCTTGCCTCTTTCTGCAGCTCACTCTCTTCTTTCTGCACCTCTCTTGCCTCTTTATGCACCTCTCTTGCCTCTTTTGCCTCTTTCTGCACCTCTCTTGCCTCTTTCTCTACCTCTCTTGCCTCTTTCTGTACCTCACTCTCTTCTTTCTGTACCTCTCTTGCCTCTTTCGGTATTTCTCCTGCCTCTTTCTGCACCTCTCTTGCCTCTATCTGCACCTCTCTTGCCTTTCTGCACCTCTCTTGTCTCTTTCTGCACCTCACTTGCCTCTTTCTGTGCCTTTCTTCCTCTTTCTGCACCTCACTCTCTTCTTCTGCACATGTCTTACCTATCTGGGTGTAGTTAGAAATTAGCATTTAAAAAACCTTAGAAATTCACTGTAGAAACCACAGGTTTCAGGGACGTTATAGTTAGAAATTAGCATTTAAAACCTCAGATATTCACTGAAAAAACCACAGGTTTCAGGAACGTTATAGTTAGTCTGACATTTCACTCATACAAAACCAGAGAAATTCAGCCGTTATGGTTAGCTGAGCTAACTATAACTCACGCCCCCGCAATGCACTGCTGATGACGTCACATATTACATCACTCATGACATGGTCAGTGACATCACTGATGACATCACTGATGACATCTCAAATGACATCATTGATGACATCACTGATGACATCATCCACTTAATCTCTGATGCACCTACTCACACCCTAATATAACCTTTCATACACCCCATCTAAAATGTACTAGCTACCATTCTCGAAACCATAGACACACCAATACCAGTTAGTACATACCAACTCACTGATTCATAGGTCTACACACACATCCACTCACTCACCCATACAGTCTCTCATACATGCAGTCACTCATCAATACAGCCACTATTATATGCACTCATACACCCATACAGACACTCACACACCGCCACTCACCCATAGAGTTACTCACACACCTAGTCAGTCACCCAAAGGGTTAATCACACCACCATTTACTCACCTATACAGTTATACACACACCACCTCACTTATTCATACAGATACTAACGCATACTTACTCTCGTATACAATCACTGACACAAGCACACACTCATCCATACATCCACTCTCACAATCACTCACTCTCACATACAGTCACTTATATACTCCAACACTCACATATACGTCCATTCTCATATGCAGTTACTCACACAGATACCACTGAGACATCCATTCTCTCACCAACACAGCCATACGCACACTCACTCACCCATACAGCCCCTCGCAGACATACTCATGAACCCATACACCTAGTGAATCACCCGCTCACACATCCATGCAAGTAGTCACACAACACACAGACACTCAGGAACCCATACAGGTACTCAGACAACCAATCAATAACCCATATAGACACTCATGTACCTATTCACCAACCCATGCAGCTACTTACACACCAACTGGCAGACTGATACAGACATTCACACAGATTAGTCACTCACCCATACATTCACTGAGACACGTATAATCACTCACTTATACAGTCAGTCACACACTGACTGAATCATCATATATATCATTCTTAAACTTTTTAGAAACACTCACAGTCACTGGATGATGTCATCAGTGATATCATCAGTGATGTCATTTTAGATGTCATCAGTGATGTCATCAGTGATGTCACTGACCATGTCATGAGTGATGCAATATGTGACGTCATCAGCAGTGCATTGCAGGGGCGTGAGTTATAGTTAGCTCAGCAAACTATAACAGCTGAATTTCTCTGGTTTTGTACGAGTGAAATGTCAGACTAACTATAATGTCCCTGAAACCTGTGGTTTTTTCAGTGAATATATATATATCTATTCACTGAAAAAACCATAGGTTTCAGGGACGTGATGGTTAGGAATTAGCATTTGAAAAACCTTTGACATAAAGAAGCAAGAGGTATGCAGAAAGAACCAACAGAGGTGCAGAAAGAGGCCTTGTGCCCTGGGCATCTTGTGCCCTGGGCACCCCCCAACCTTTTGCTGACTGGTACTGATGGTAACTGACTCTGACTGACCCTGGGCTCTGCCTAACCAGGCCCAGAGCCAGTGCTATGCTGAAAGACACTTAGAATACAGTGAAAGCACCTACATACACTAGGGTACACTATGGGTTGGGGTACCCATGTGATTGGCATGACCTCCCTGTAAGGCCCTAGTACATAATAGGGCAGGGGGATTAAAAGTACCTCTAAATCCCTAGCATATATTATAGGGCATGGCAGTTTAGAGGCCAGCAGCCCTTTTCTGCACTTGCATGTGTGCACTGCTGAGCCTGAGGTCAGTTTAAAAGTAGCCCTGTGTGTGCAGAAAGAGGCAAGAGAGGTGCAGAAAGAGGGAAGAAGGGTGCAGAAAGAGGCAAGAGAGGTGCAGAAAGAAGCAAGAGAGGTGCAGAAAGAAGCAAGAGAGGTGCAGAAAGAAGCAAGAGGAGTACAGAAAGAAGCAACAGAGGTGCTGAAAGTGGGAAGAGGGGTGCAGAAAGAGGCAAGAGAAGTGCAGAAAGAAGCAACAGAGGTACAGAAAGAGGCAAGAGAAGTTCAGAAAGAAGCAGCAGATGTGCAGAAACAGGCAGAAGTGGTGCAGAAAGAGGGAACAGGGGTGCAGAAAGAGAGAAGAGGGGTGCCGAAAGAGGCAAGAGGGGTGCAGAAATTTGCAAGAGAGGTGCAGAAAGAAGCAAGAGAAGTGCAGTAAGAAACAACAGAAGTGCAGAAGGAGGCAAGAGGGGTACAGAAAGAGGTAAAAGAAGAGCACAAACAAGCAAAAGAGATGCGGAAAGAGGCTAGAGTGGTGCAGAATGAAGCAACAGGGGTGCAGAAAGAGGCAAGAGAAGTGCAGAAAGAAGCAACAGAGGTGCAGAAGGAGGCAAGAGAACTGCAGAAAGAGGCAAGAGAGTTGCAGAAACAGGCAAAAGAGGTACAGAAACAGGCAAAAGAGGTACAGAAAGAGGGAACAGGGGTGCAGACAGATGCAAGAGAGGTGCAGAAACAAGTAAGAGGGGTGCAGAAATTTGCGAGAGGTGCAGAAAGAAGCAAGAGCAGTGCAAAAGAACCAACAGAGGTGCAAAAAGAGGCAAGTGAGGTTCAGAAGGAGGCAAGAGAACTGCAGAAAGAGACAAGAGAGTTGCAGAAACAGGCAAAAGGGGTGCAGAAAGAGGGAACAGGTGGGCAGACTGAGGCAAGAGAGGTGCAGAAAGAGGGGTGCAGAAAAAGGCAAGAGGGATGCAGAAATTTGGAACAGAGGTGCAGAAAGAAGCAAGAGCAGTGCAGAAAGAACCAACAGAGGTGCAGAAAGAGGCAAGAGGGGTACAGAAAGAGGCAAGTGAAGTGCAGAACAAAGCAAAAGAGGTACAGAAAGGGGTGAGAGAGGTGCACAAAGAGGCAAGAGGGGTACAGAAAGAGGCAGGAGGGTGCAGAAAGAAGGAAGAGAACTGCAGAAAGAAGCAGCAGAGGTGCTGAAAGAGGCACGAAGGGTGCAGAAAGAGACAAGAGGTGCAGAAAGAAGCAACAGAGGTACAGAAAGAGGCAAGAGTGGTGCAGAAAGAGGGAAGAGAGGTGCAGAAAGAGGCAAGAGAGTTGCACAAAGAGGGAAGAGGGGTGCAGAAACAGGCAAAAGGGGTGCAGAAAGAAGCAAGTGAGGTGCGGAAAGGGGCAAGAGAGGGGCAGAAAGAGGCAAGAGAGGTGCAGAAAGAAGCAAGAGGAGTACAGAAAGAAGCAACAGAGGTGCAGAAAGTGGGAAGAGGGGTGCAGAAAGAGGCAAGAGAAGTGCAGAAAGAAGCAACAGAGGTACAGAAAGAGGCAAGAGAAGTTCAGAAAGAAGCAGCAGAGGTGCAGAAACAGGCAGAAGCGGTGCAGAAAGAGGGAACAGGGGTGCAGAAAGAGAGAAGAGGGGTGCCGAAAGAGGCAAGAGGGGTGCAGAAATTTGCAATAGAGGTGCAGAAAGAAGCAAGAGAAGTGCAGTAAGAAACAACAGAGGTGCAGAAGGAGGCAAGAGGGGTACAGAAAGAGGTAAAAGAAGAGCACAAACAAGCAAAAGAGATGCGGAAAGAGGCTAGAGTGGTGCAGAATGAAGCAACAGGGGTGCAGAAAGAGGCAAGAGAAGTGCAGAAAGAAGCAACAGAGGTGCAGAAGGAGGCAAGAGAACTGCAGAAAGAGGCAAGAGAGTTGCAGAAACAGGCAAAAGAGGTACAGAAACAGGCAAAAGAGGTACAGAAAGAGGGAACAGGGGTGCAGACAGAGGCAAGAGAGGTGCAGAAACAGGTAAGAGGGGTGCAGAAATTTGCGAGAGGTGCAGAAAGAAGCAATAGCAGTGCAAAAGAACCAACAGAGGTGCAAAAAGAGGCAAGTGAGGTTCAGAAGGAGGCAAGAGAACTGCAGAAAGAGACAAGAGAGTTGCAGAAACAGGCAAAAGGGGTGCAGAAAGAGGGAACAGGTGGGCAGACTGAGGCAAGAGAGGTGCAGAAAGAGGGGTGCAGAAAAAGGCAAGAGGGATGCAGAAATTTGGAACAGAGGTGCAGAAAGAAGCAAGAGCAGTGCAGAAAGAACCAACAGAGGTGCAGAAAGAGGCAAGAGGGGTACAGAAAGAGGCAAGTGAAGTGCAGAACAAAGCAAAAGAGGTACAGAAAGAACCAACAGAGCTGCAAAAAGAGGCAAGAGGGGTGCAGAAAGGGTTAGGAGAGGTGCACAAAGAGGCAAGAGGGGTACAGAAAGAGGCAGGTGCGGTGCAGAAAGAAGGAAGAGAACTGCAGAAAGAAGCAGCAGAGGTGCTGAAAGAGGCACGAAGGGTGCAGAAAGAGACGAGAGGTGCAGAAAGAAGCAACAGAGGTACAGAAAGAGGCAAGAGTGGTGCAGAAAGAGGGAAGAGAGGTGCAGAAAGAGGCAAGAGAGTTGCACAAAGAGGGAAGAGGGGTGCAGAAACAGGCAAAAGGGGTGCAGAAAGAAGCAAGTGAGGTGCAGAAAGGGGCAAGAGAGGGGCAGAAAGAGGCAAGATAGGTGCAGAAAGAGGCAAAAGAAGTGTTGAAAGAGGCAAGAGAGGTGCAGAAGGAGGCAAGAGAACTGCAGAAAGAGGCAAGAGAGTTGCAGAAAGAGGCAAGTGAGGTGTAGAAGGAGGCAAAAGAACTACAGAAAGAGGCAAGAGAGTTGCAGAAACAGGCAAAAGGGGTGCAGAAAGAGGGAACAGGTGGGCAGAGTGAGGCAAGAGAGGTGCAGAAAGAGGGAAGAGGGTTGCTGAAAGAGGCAAGAGGGGTGCAGAAAGAAGCAACAGGGGTGCAGAAAGAAGCAAGAGAATTGCAGAAAGAGGCTAGTGAGATGCAGAAAGAGGCAAGAGAGGTGCAGAAAGAGGCAACAGAGGTGCAGAAAGACGCAAGAGAGGTGCAGAAACAAGCAAGAGAAGTGCAGAAAGACGCAAGAGAATTGCTGAAAGAAGCAACAGAGGTGTAGAAAGAAGCAAGAGAAGTGCCGAAAAAGGCAAGTGAGGTGCAGAAAGAGGCAAGAGAGGTGCAGAAAATGACAAGAGAACTGCAGAAAGAGGCAAGAGGGATGCAAAAAAGGGAAGAAGGGTGCAAAAAGTAACAAAAGAAGTGCAGAAAGAAGGAACAGAGGTACAAAAAGAGGGAAGAGGGATACAGAAAGAGGCACGAGGGATGCAGAAAGAAGCAAGAGATGTGCAGAAAGAAACAAAAGAAGTGCAGAAAAAAGGAACAGAGGTGCAGAAAGAGGCAACAGGGGTGCAGAAAGAGGCAACAGGGGTGCAGAAAGAGGGAAGAGGGGTAGAGAAAGAGGCAAGGGGGTGTAGAAAGAAGCAAGAGAGCTGTAGAAAGAAACAATAGAAGTGCAGAAAGAAGGAACAGAGGTGCAGAGAGAGGCAAGAAAGGTGCAGAAAGAGGGAAAAGGAGTGCAGAAAGAAGCAAGAGGGGTGCAGAAAGAAGCAAGAGAAGTGCAGAAAGAAGCAACAGAGGTGCAGAAAGAGGTAAGAGGGGTGCAGAAAGAGGCAAGAGAGGTGCAGAAAGAAGCAACAGAGGTAAAGAAAGAGGGAAGAGGGATGGAGAAAGAGTCAAGAGAGGTGCAGAAAGAAGCAGGAAAGTTGCAGAAAGAAACAAAAGAAGTGCAGAAAGAAGGAACAGAGGTGCAGAAAGAGGCAAGAGCGGAGCAGAAAGAGGCAGAAGGGGTGCTGAAAGAAGCGAGAGGTACAGAAAGAAACAAAAGAAGTGCAGAAAGAAGCAACGGAGGTGCAGAAAGAGGCAAGAGGACTGCAGAAAGAGGGATGAGGGGTGCAGAAAGAGGCACGAGGGGTACAGAAAGAAGCAAGAGAGATGCAGAAAGAAGCAAGAGAAATGTATAAAAAGCAACAGAAATGCAGAAAGGGGGAAGTGGGGTGGAGAAAGAGGCAAGAGGGAAACAGACATAAACAAGAGAGGTGCAGAAAAAAACAAAAGTGCAGAAAGAAGGAACAGAGGTGCAGAAAGAGGCAAAAGGGAAGCAGAAAGAGGGAAGAGGGGTGTGAAAGAGGCATGAGGGGCGCAGAAAGAAGGGACAGAGGTGCAGAAAGAAGCAAGAGAAGTGCAGAAAGAAGCAACAGAGGTGCAGAAAGAGGGATGAGGGGTGGAAAAAGAGGCAAGAGAAGTGCAGAAAGAAGCAAGAGAGATGCAAAAAGGGGGAACAGGGGTGGAGAAAGTGGCGAGAGGGGTGCAGAAAGAAGCAAGAGAGGTGCAGAAAGAAACAAAAGAAGAGCATAAAGAAGGCACAGGGGTACAGAAAGAGGCAAGAGGGGTGCAGAAAGACAGAAGAGGGGTGCAGAAAGAAGCACGAATGGTACAGAAAGAAGAAAGAGAGGTGCAGAAAGAAGCAAGAGTAGTGCAGAAAGATGCAACTGAGGTGCAGAAAGAGGCAAGAGGGGTGCAAAGAGAGGGAATAGGGGTGCAGAAAGAGGCACGAGGGGTGCACAAAGACACAGGAGAGGTGCAGAGAGAAACAAAAGAAGTACAGAGAGAAGGAACAGAGGTGCAGAAAGAGGGAAGAGGGGTGGAGAAAGAGACAAGAGAGGTGCAGAAAGAAGCAACAGACATGCAGAAAGAGGGAAGACGGATGGAGAAAGAGGCAAGAGGGGTGCAGAAAGAAGCAAGAGAGGTGCAGAAAGTAACAAAAGAAGTGCAGAAAGAAGGGAGGCGCAGAAAGAGGCAAGAGGAGTGCAGAAAGAGAAGAGGGGTGCAGAAAGAGGCACAAGGGGTGCAGAAAGAAGCAAAAGAGGTACAGAATGACGCAAGATAAGTGCAGAAAGAAGCAACAGAGATGCAGAAAGAGGGAAGAGGGGTGGAGAAAGAGGCAAGAGAAGTGCAGAAAGAAGCAGCAGACATGCAGAAAGGGGGAAGAGGTGTGGAGAAAGAGGCAAGAGGGGTGCAGAAAGAAGCAAGAGAGGTGCAGAAAGAAACAAAAGAAGTGCAGAAAGAAGGAACAGATGTGCAGAAAGAGGAAGGAGATGAGCAGAAAGAGGGAAGAGGGGTGCAGAAAGAGGCAAAAGGGGTACACAAAGAAGCAAGTGAGGTGCAGAAAGAGGCAACAGAGGTGCATAAAGAGGCAAAAGAGGTGCAGAAAGTAGAAGAGATGTGCAGAAAGAGGAAGAGAAGTGCAGAAAAAGAAAGAAAGGTGCAGAAAGAAGCAACAGAAATGCGGAAAGAGGCAAGGGAGGCGCAGAAAGAAGCAAGAGTGGCTTGCACACCATTAGTACCAATTTAACACCCACATTTAGCAATAAGTAACAGGCGACCATTCTAGGTTTACAAAGGACCTTCCACCACTGTAACACTTGTCACTGCATTTTTGGTAACGTTTGAGCCGTTTGAGCTAGAAACAAGATTAGACAGCAGATGATGTATTATGTGGCTAATGCGGAAAATGTATAATTGTGCGAATGTTGGTGCAGCCAAACAGTCACATAATTCCAGTGGCCCTGCTCATACCTCTGACTAGGTCCTGAAGTGCTCCTCAGTGATTCCTTCTTTTTTTTGTCTCATTGAGTTCATAGTTTAGCTTCTATTGAAACGAGGAAGACTAAACTTGAGGTTACCACTCCTCAACACAGACTACCATACCACATAATTGCTCTCCATAACACATAATCCCACTCTACATAATTCATATACACTAAATACCACATACTTTCTAGCCACGTAATTTCACTGCACAACATACCACATAATTCCACTACACACAATGTACATCCACTCCACTCCAAAAAACATTAGTAAAAAACTTTTACATTTACAACGCCAATAGCTCTAACTCTTGCAAATGCGAGACCTATTAAATTACAAATGCTTCTTTAACTGGTAGTCACGTTTGCAGAGTGGTGGAGAAAGGGGGCTGGGCCTCCGACCAGTGCTCAGGAATTCCGCTGCGTAGGACTTACAGGAGGTACCAGAAGGGCTTCTTGGCCCCCAAAGTCCCTCAGGAGTAAAGTGGACATCATCCCCCAACCAGTACTGTGCCAGGAGGCACGTTTGCAGAGTGGTGGAGAAAGGGGGGATGTGGCCTCCGAAGACCTCTTAGCAATCCCACTGTGTGGGACTTAGTGGAGGTAACAGGAGGGGTAGTTGGCCCCCAAGGACAACCTTGGGGGCCAACTACCCCTCCTATTACCTCCAGTAAGTCCCACACAGCAGCATTTCTAAGTTCTCATAGCAGGCCACGCCCCCTTTCCCCACCACTCTGCAAACGTGCTCCCTGGCGCACTCTAGGATGGGGATTAAAGTCCACTTCGCTGCTGGGGGTCCTTAGGGGCCAACTAGCCTACCTGATACCTCTAGTATGCCCCAGATAGTGGGATTGCTGATAGGTGGACACAGGCCACGCCCCCTTTGTCCACCACTCTGCAAACGCGCCTGCTGGCATGCTCTTGGTTGGGGGATGAAGTCCCCTTGCCTCCTGATGGTCCCTGGAGGCCAACTAGCCCACCAGGTACCTCCAGTAATCCCCACACAGTGGGATTGCTGAGAGGTGGTCTGACGCCACGCCCCTTTTTACACCACTCTGCAAACGCACCTCTCGGCGCACCGCTGCTCGGGGGATGAAGTCCACTTGTGTCCTGAGGTCCTCAGTATTTATATCTTGTGCGAGCGCTGCCTTGCGAATAAAATTGGATTACACCAGAGATTTGAGTGCTGGTCCGGTTTGTAGAAGACAAATGGTTTTCTATATGTTTAGAGTATTTTTTGTAAATGCGCTTTTTGGATTTTTCTATTTTTAATATTTTATTTATTATCTGCATTAACTAATATTTTTCTTATTTAATTGTTTATATTTCTCATGGCCTTATTGTGTATGTATGTTTTATATATATATATATATATAGGGGCCGATTCCGATTCGGGCCGGAATTCTCTCCGACCGAGCCGGACCCGGAGAGAATTCCGACCGAATCGGACCCTAGCAGTCCGACCGAACGAGTACGATGCGTTCGCATGCCATCGGACTCGATTCGGTCGGACTCCCATTGAAGTCAATGGGAGCCTGGCGTACGACGCGTACGCGGGCTCCCATTGACTCAATGGGTGCGAGGCGGTCAAGGGCGCCCCCTACAGCGTGTACGCGTCCATGCGGATCGCGGCGTACATGCACAGGTAGGGGGGACCCATGGGTCCCCCCTGTGTGCGACTCGCGCGCCTACGCATACAGGGGGGTCCGACGCGGACCCCCAAAGTCCGGCTCCGACAGCTTTTTCGAGCCGGACGGCGCAAGTCGGTCGGACTGCTCGCGGCGCGCATCGTACTTACCCGGCCGGGAAACGTCTCCATAGCGCGGTGCGAGTCGTGTCCATGCGAGTCGGTCGGAGCGTGTTGAAGCCGCGTTCGAGTCGGTCGGAGTTTTCGCGGGTGCCTGCATCGTACTCGCTCGGCCTGACCCGCGTACGATTCGGTCGGGAAACAGGGCTCCGAATCGGATCCGGTAAATCCGAATCCGATTCGGAGCCCTACCGGCCGAGATCGGAATCGGCCCCTAAGTCTTACAAACCAAGAAAGTTAGGGGCACTCGAGACGTATATTCTTCTTCTTTTATTCAGCCATCATAACGGTAACAACAAAGCCAGCCAACACATTTTGACCACTCGGTCTTGTTCACAGCTGGTAGTCCCTCCTCAGTGCTCATATTTATAGCATCCCATCCCATAGGTCTGACCTTTTGACCAAGCACCAGCAGATTGAGCACGCCATGTCACAGACCACATTTGTGCAAGGAGATATATATATAATAAGGCCATAAGAAATATGAACAATTAAATAAGAAAAAATATTAACTAATGCAGACAATAAATAACATATATAAAAAATTGAAAAATCCATAAAACACATTTACAAAAAAATACTATAAGCATTAAAATAAGTTTAAAAATAAGAACAAATAATGTAAAATATAAAAACAGAAACAATTAATGCAATCAAATCTATTTAACCAATATTATGAAAATTATTGGAGTCTAAAAAAATATGACATATACTATTCCCACTCTAGTTTATACAACGGTATGGAAAGAGTTGGTCTTCGGAATACTGTTCCTACGCCAGTTACCACAATAATAGGAAAAGTGTTGGACTTCGGAGGAGTTCGATTTACTATTCCTACTTCAGTCAGTGAAACAGTAGGAAAAGCGTTGAACTTCGGAGGGTGGAAATTCACTATTCCGACTCCAGTCTAAGCAACAGTAGGGAGAGAGCTGGACTTCAGAGGGATGAAATTTACTATTCCCACTCCAAGCTACACAACAATAGGGAAAGTGTTGGACTTTGGAGGGGTTAATTTTAATATTCCCACACAAAACAACGCACCAGTAGCAAAAGCGCTGGATTTCAGAAGGGTAAAACTTACTATTCCCACTCCAAACAGTACAACAGTAGGGAAAGTGTGGGGCTTTGGAGGGGTAACACTTACAATTCCCACTCCAATCTGTGCAACAGTAGAGAAAGCGTTGAACTTCGGATGGGTGAAATGTACTATTCCCACTACAAAAAAGGCAACAGTAGGGAAAGCAGTGGCTTTTGGAGGGGTAAAATTTACTCTTCCCACTCTAGTCTGCACAACAATAGGGAAAGTGTTGGACTTTGAAGGGGCAACATTTACTATTCCCACTCCAGTCTCTGCAACAGTAGGGGCTGTGTTGGATTTCAGAGAAGTTAAATGTACTATTCTCTCTCCAAATAGGGCCACAGTAAGGAAAGCATTGGATTTTGTAGGGGAAAGCTTTACTCTTCCCACTCCAGTCAGCGCAACAATAGGGAAAAGTGTTGGACTTTGGAGGGGAAACATTTACTAGTCATTCTCCAGTCTGTGTAACAGTAGGGAAAGCGTTGGATTTCGGAGGGGTGCAATTTACTATTACTACTCCAGTCAGTGCAACAGTAGGGAAAGCAGTGGATTTTGGAGGGGTGAAAAATACTATTCCCTGAACTGTGAAGATTTTTACTATTCTTACTGCAGTCTAAGCAAGAGTAGGGAAAATACTTCACTTCAAACACATTACATATATGAGGAACCCAATAAATGTGGAAAAAATATTGAACTGTTAATAAACAAAATATTAACTAACATAAACATATATATGTAAAAAAAAACTAAAAACAATTAACCAATTTACATAATTCAATACAAAAAGAATAAATAATTGTTATTCAATTATTAATTAATTAACTTCCAACCCTGTACCCCTACAAACCTAGTAGCCTGCACCCAAAATATAACTAAGAAAATAACTTTTCCAAAAGGTACATATTTAAAATAAATTAAATAATTAATTAACAATTAATATTTAATTGTTAATTCAATATTAGTTAACTTCCCACCCTATATCCCTGCACACCTAAAATCCTGCAACTAAAATAACATTAAATTAAATAAGTATTTACAATTTACACAATCAAATAATTAATTTACAAATAATAAATAATAGTTAATAATTATTACTTAATTAACTTCCCACCCTACACCCCTACAAACCTAACAGCCCACAATGCCATAAATTACATAATGAAAGATCAATTAAATATTGAATTACTATTAATTTTATTTTGTAAATCATTTATTACTTAAATAACTTCCCACCCTATACAGCTACAAACCTAACAGCCCATAAATAACATTTAACAAAAATACATCAGTATTACATAAATATCAATCATATAATTAAATAAAATGTAGCTAATTTTAGATAATTAACTTCCCACACTATCCCTCTACAGAACCAACAACCCGCTACAACACTATAAATTACTATAAAATGTTTAAAAAAAATTCTAAATCACTTAAAATTACAAGCTATATTTAAAAAACAGATACTAGCATATATATAAACAATACTAACACATAAAATTGATATATCAACTAAAATACATTAAAATAAATGTTTTTAAATTATATTTTTTTGACAACTATATTAGTTGAAATGATATTAAAAACATCGATATTATTTGCAGTGATATTACCTCAAAAACGATATTCTTGTCAACAAAATTTGTGCATCAGGCTATTTGGGTGTAACAATATTAAATTTCCAATATTTCTGTGTCACGATTTTTTTAAACACCACGTGAATACTCCCAAGGCTTGTGTGAGTGGGAGGCCAACACCAAAACGCTTATCTACTTCCCTATTTGTGAGGTTACATGTAACAAAATATCTGTCAGTAGGCTTTAATATAGAGTAAAAACAAACCACGCGTAAATTTATATTGACTTTAACATTTGCTTTTCACAATAAATATGTAAGGCCTAGTGCCTTTATCAAAACATTTCATACTAAACAGATCCGGCCTAAAGCCATGATCTTTGGCTTGTCACCCTAACCAACTCTGTTCTACTGTATTGAGTATAAGATTTACCACAAGCCAAAAAGTGCCATACAAGCAGTCTTTTCACAGATTCGACCCCATCAAATCCTGTGGAAAACCAATATGTGGATGGAGCCGAAGCCTCTCTCTCAGTAGCACTCTGAAACTGCTTTTTTGTTGACAAGAGCATCATGCACCGAGGCACTATTTGTCACAACTAGGAGAGTAAAAAGGAGTTAACTTGTAACCTATTGACACCACAATGTCATCTGAATTGTTGCAACTGCCAGTGTCATCCTCAACATAAGGCTGAAGCCTCACACTCAAGAAGGGAAGAGTGATAACTGGTAAGCAGATATGGTTTGCTGATGCATAATTAGGTGGTGTTGTTTTAATTACTAATAGTACAATGCAGAAAATGTACTCACTGTTAGCGGAGGTGAGTGACTCTGTCTTTACAATTCCATTTTGTGGTGGTTATAGCCTAGCATCAAACTCCTCCCAGGAACATGTATGTTAGTAACCTTAATATTTGATTGATGTCATATATCCATCTACTACTCTTAGCAACCTGTGTTAAATAATAAATAAGGCTGCAGGTCTTTAACTTCAGGATCTGCGGTAAGTCTTGTGGTAAGGGTATGTAATGTAAATATGCTCTGAACAACAAGGGGCATATTTACAAGCCCCTAGCACCACTGGAGCGTCACTTTTTTTGACGCTCCGGTGGCGTTGTGTGCTGGCCCATATTTACACGGCCACACAGAGCCACCCTGCATGACGTTTCATGGCCTTGTAAATACGGCCCCTTTTCCCTCATCACTTTGTGTGAAAGTGGCATGCAATGGGTGTTGCTGTGGGCATTCCACTGCAACATCCATTGCTTTTTGATGCTGTCCCAGATTACAAGGATCTGTAAATCTGAGACAGCGCCAAAAACTAACGCCATTGACGAGAAGGTGTTAGAGTGGTGCAACAACGAGAAATAGTTGTATTTCTCCTCGCTTTTTGCTCTTTTTATGTGTACCGCATTCTGCAGCACACATAGAAGGAGCAAATCGCCTTTAATGATTGTTTATGTGCAGGAAGGTGCCTCTTCCTGCACATGAACAATCATCCCTGCAACGCAGGGACCCCTGCACCATGGCGCAAGAGTGTCTGCATTGGGAATAGGCAGCTTTTTCTTAATGCCGACGCAAGGGAAAACACAGGGGTGTGCCTTATTCTTGTGAAAGCAACGCATCCCTGCGTTTTTTAAATGATGCAGTGCCGCGCTGCTAAATTGCTTGAAGCACCGCCCCTGCATTATTTCTTTGTAAATATGCCCCTAAGCGTTCTTTCACCCCAGTGTATGTGATCAAGCGGGCGAAGTCCAGTCTTTTGCTGTTTAGCCCACTTCTGATCACATGAGACTTGAACACAGTAATGCAGCTAGCAAGGGATAAAAATGTCCAGTGGAGCAAATATTGTGTCCTAAATATTGCTTACAAAAAATCATCCCATTGAGTGTTGCTTTTCTATTATTAACTGCAATGGCTCGATATATTCGGAAAAAAATATTTTATAAATAATTCTTTAAAAAGATAATGTGTAAAAAAATGACTCGCCCTCCCTCGCATTCTATTTAACATTTTTTTTAAATATAAACATAGGTGTCAGCATCTGTTAATAAAACTGCAGAGGCAGAGGATGAGTACGGGGGTCAAACAGACACCATAGTTATAGTAAATCTATTTTGTGCTCACTATGAGACCTTATATAGAGAAACGATTGTGCAGTCCCGAGAAAATATAGATGTTTACTGTTCAGATAAAATTATTAAAAAGCTACAGTGGACCATAGCCACAAAGTTGGAGGGACCTTTCACAATCAAGGAGATTTATAGTGCCATCATGAAATTGCCTAGTGGAAAGGCTACAGAAGATGACTATTATATGAGCTTTTCATGAGCATGTATAGTGCTATGGCCGTTCCGAAATCTTGGGATACAAATAATAAAGAATTATAAAAAAAAAATTTAAAAAGGCAAACTAGCAGAAGAGAGGGTTTCAAATAGGCCCATTTTTTATAATTAACCGGGACAAGAGGTTTATTCTAAAATATTGGCAACACGATTAGCTACAGTCATTGGTCAACTGGTATCTCAACAACAGCATGGATGTATCCCCGGTTGTGATACCACAAAACATACTAACACAGTTAACACTATTCTGCACAAGCTGCACAAGAACAGTTTCTATGAATTTATCAGACATCGAAAATGCTTTTGGTCGTGTTTCTTGGCCTTATCTGTGTTCGGTAATGTGGAGTAAGGTACAGTACAATGATACAAGTACTTTACTACAATCTACAAGATAGGTTTATAATGAATAGGAATCCATCTCGGACCTTTAAGATTACTGCAGGGGTACTTCAATGAGGCTGGGTCTCCCCCATTATTATTCACCATATAGCTAAAACCGTACTTAAAACATATACTGGATAACATCATATCACACCAGTCGAATCGAAAGATCATATATTGTAAGCTTCTGCTATCCTGATGACGTGGCTGTATATACAGCTAAGGTAGTGCAATATCTGCTTTCAAACATAAAGCCTCTTAAAGGTTTCTGGGTATCATCTTAATCCCATGAAGACGCAGATACTCTCAAACCGCAACAGCACCCTTACACAGTGAAAAGGTCATCAGCCAAGCAACATATTAAGATATAAAAATCATTTGTGGAGTTGAAACACTATTCAAAACCAATTACCAGTGTTGCAATTGGGTTACGCTCTTTCGGTACGCCCGGATTATTTGCTTTCTGAATCACAAGGTTTTGGGTTTTTTACTGTGGGTGAGTCTCACTACATGTGCCTAACCCACTGTCTGGCAAATGGATTGCTTGTGTTTAGCCCCAATGTCTGCCTTTTTAAGTCTGCTGTGCTGCAGCTAGGGTTAGGGGCACTTGGATAGTTACCCGTGAACCCATGTGCACACGCATGTGCACATGTGTGAGAGCTGCACATGTGAGATTACTTTAGTGGGCAGCCCAGTAAATGCACGCAGGTAGCCTGACACAGAGGGGACTCTGCAGGATCAAATATAGGCCTGGATTGGCCTTAAAATGTTAGAGTACACACATAGGGAAAGTCAGTATGATTTACTGTTTTGTCTGTAGTGACACTAATTATATACGTAGAGGGAAAAGTGTCTTAGAGCGCAGTTTTGTTTCCTTGTGGCCTACAAAGTCCAGTGATATATCAAAATGGGGTGGAACTTGGCAAGAAAACAATATCTGACAGTTTCAAGAGGCTATCTGTACAATGTATGGGTCATCCAGGATTGTTATATTTCACTGGCTCAGCTCAGGATCAGAGCCCAGGCCCTTTGCCACCCTGATGTGCCAAGTTGATTACATTTCTCACAAGCAGAAGGAACAAAGGCCATCTGACATAAAAGGAGCAATTAACAATCTTCCCTCACCTCCTGAACAGGAAAGGGTGGGGATAAAAAAAAATCGACATTTGTTAATTGCTTGCCATACTGCACCAGGGCTGGGAACATCCCAGGCCCACTGAACAAAGGAGGAAGCCCAGACAACTGGAAAAACAGCAGGAGGGCGCTCCTATTTTAACTTTTGGTGGTATAGGCCCTGGCAGCGATTCCAGTGAGGCTCAAAGCTGGGACCCCAGGAGCAGATGTGGCCAGTGACTCCTGGATGACAGCATCCTGAACTGCCCCAACATGCTATGCAGGAAGGTACTGGGTTGTGTATTCTCCAGAGGGGGAACAGCCAGTGACCCGTGGGATAGGTTTCAACCTGTCTGTTGTGTTGGCATCAGTGCTGAGTCACTGAACCCTTGACAGGAACGGTGTGGTGGACGCAGCATTGCATGACCCAGGGTAACGGTGGGCCAAGACCTGCTCAGTCTATGTAGGTGGTTAGTGTCTGATCTAGAACCAGAAGGGTTCTTAGTGCAGTCTGGGTTCTCTGTGTGGAGAGTTAGCCCAATGCTTGAGTTAGGTAGGTGGTCCTAGCATAGTAAGTCCAGTGGAAGGTCTGAGTGGTAATGAACAATTGGCAAATCATGTGTCTGTTTGGAACCTATTGCTACTTGTTACCGCTTACTATGTAAGAGTACCCATGAGTGATGGCTATCCCTCCCTACTTTGAGCTGGTGGTGGCGTGTGTTGCAATTGGATTCCACCCATTCAGTGCGCCCTGATTCTTTGCTTTTTGGATTACCCGGTTTTGGATGTTTTACTACGTCTCACCCACGGTAATAACCTGGCAAATGGACTGTGCATGTTTACCACCAGTGCCCAGCTTTTTAAGGCAGCAATAATGCATCTAGTGTAAGAGGAACTTGGATCGTTACATGTGAACCCGCATGTTTTTATGTTATGTTAGTGACATTTAATATAGCACAGGATGAATCACTACTGAAGAGGTACCTTGGCGCTTGAGCGCATTAATAGGGAAAAAGAGTTTCAGAAGAGCCATGTCTTAAGTAGTTTTTTAAAACAAGCAAAGTCAGAGCAGGACCAAATATAAAATGGCAGTCTGTTCCAGTGGTGGGGAATAAGATAAGAAAAGGATCGCCCACCATATTTGGTCATACAGATACGTCAAGGATATAGCAGAAGTTGGCCTTTGGATCTGAGATTCCGAGTAGGAACATATGGCTGGAGGTTCTCTTGAAGAAAGAGAGGGCCCTTGCCAAACAAAGATTTGTGAACCAAGCACATGGGTTTGAATATAGAACGCTTTCTCACAGAGAACCAGTAGAGAAATTTCAGTGTAGGCTCCGATGGGGAACTAGGAGAAAGTCTGCAAACCAGGCGGGCAGTAGTGTTCTGCAACACCTGCAGCTTGGAGAGTAGCAACTCAATAACTTCTACCAAGAGGGCAGTGTCATAATTCAAGCAGCTCACAATGAGTGCCTGAGTGAAAGTTCTTCTAGTGTGTAACGGGAGCCACTGAAAGACCTTGCTGAGCATACGCACGATCCCAAAACAGGCACCACAGGTGAATCCTACCTGCTCTCTCATACAGAGGTTCTCATCAAACAGGATGTCAAGATTTTTTGCCATCTTTTTAGGGTGGGGGATCGAGCCTAACTCAGAAAGCCACCAGTCATCCAACCAATATTCATGGTCCTAGACGAACAGCAGAATCTCAGTCGTATCTCCATTTACCTATAGGTAATTCGAAGTCATCATGGAGGCAATACTCCTCATACATTCACCAAATCTGCTTTTGGTGGATTCTGGATTGGGACCCATAGAGATGATCAATTGAGTAGCATCTGCATATGAGATCACTTCAAAGTCAAGTGATCTTACCACCTGAGCTGGGGGGGGGGGCTACATAGATATGAAAAAGCACAGGGCTCAGAGAAGAGCCCTGCAGAACTCCCTTATCTCACTTTACTAAAGTCATGGTACAAGATTTAAAAGAATTGAGGTGCTCTGTCTGAGTCCAGTTGCTAAGAACTTTTTTGAGCCACCCCAAAGCTTTTCTCCAGGCACCAATCTATGTTAGTCTCTGTTCTGGGATAGAATGAGAGATGGTGTCAAATGTGGCGGATAGATCGAGTAACACCAACATGGCTGGGAGACCTTTGTCACAGGAAAGCCTAATAGTGTCAAATACTGCTACCAACACTGTTTCTTTGCTATAGGAAACTCTAAAACTCAACTGAGAGGGCTTCAAAAGGAAGTGGGTTTCCAAATAAGAGGAAAGTTGTTTGCTTACTGAAGTCTCCATGATTTTACTAAGGTAAGGAAGTAGCAATATGGGCTTGTAGTTAGAGAGCTCAAGGGCATCCGTGTTAGGTTTTTTAAAAATAGGCATGACTTGTGCTGCTTTCCACCCCAAAGGTAATGTTGCAGAGCGAAGAGAAAGAGTGAACAGCAAAGAAATGGCAGAAAGGAGAATAGTAGCTAGAGTCACCATGATGTACAGAGGGGAAGGCTCAGAATGTGAACCAGATTTAATTTTACTCATCATGTCAGAGACTTGCACTGAGGTAATGGGTTCAAACTCCTTCAGTAGGGTGGGAGGGTTAGCAGGGGAGATAGTAGAGAAGACTTCGGCTTGTATAGTGCAGATTGAAAGGTTCTGATAAAGGTTCGAGATTTTCTCCTCAAAATAATCTTGGAGAGCATCGCACAATGGTTCAGAGGTCGGAATAGTGGAAGCACAGGCAGCAGGCTCAATAAACTCAATTAATACCTTGAAAACTTCTTTGTCTGAGTTCCCAGCATTATCTATCCTATTAATAATGTAGGACCTGTGAGTTTCTCTGATCTTTTAGTGATAGGTCCGTAGTGCAAGTTTGCAGGCAGATTTGTCGGGAATGGATTTTGTGGTGTGCCAACTTCTCTCCAGTGTTCTGCAAGCCGATTTCTCCTGTTTAGGTTTCTCCAAGTACCAGTGGGAGTGAGACTTAATCGAATTGGAGTGGCTTTGTAGATGGAGAGCAACTATATCTAGGGACTGAGAGAAGGAATTCAGAAAATCTGAAAAGGTGCTGTTTACATCATGAGTCTTAATAGTATATTTGGTGGGGAAAGAAGAAGAGAAGGTGGTGAGGGAGACCTTCCTCCATGGCCTTGTCATTCTGCGACCCTCTTTCTTATGGCCAGAAAGTTGTAATAGAAAAATTATCTGTCCCAACTTGAGGAAGGTAAGAGTCACCCTGAAGGTTTGGGGAGTTTGTAAAGACAAGAGTCAAAGTTTGGCCCGCTATATGCTTAGGGCCGATTACTGTCTGATGTAAACCCAGCAACTCTAAGTCAGAGAGCAGAAGGAGAGTCCATAGCTCAGACTCCAGTTCCGCATGGTAACTAAATCCACCTACCAACAGAAAATTATCTGGGGTGAGCACATGGGGTGCTAACCATTCTGTCAGCCTAGGGCTAAACTCTTTTTTTGGCCCAGGAGGGTGATAAACTAAAGCGCTGTTCCATGAATCACAAGGCGGTGTTCAAGTTTGAATATACAAAGCTCCTACCAGTCAGTAAGAAGGGAGTCCACCATTGTGACTTTGGTAGGGTCGCGGAAGGCAATGGCAACTCCACCTCCTATTTTGGTCTCCCTGTCAATCTAATCAGCCTGTAGTTGGCGGGAAATGCTATGAGGATACAGGGAAAAGCTAAGGAGTGAATCCATGTTTCAAAAATGAAACAAATATCTGGCTGATTGGTGGAAATTAGGTCCCATAGTTCAGTGGCATGTTTGGGGATATAACGTGCATTAGAGATCATTAAGCAAAGACTGGCCATTAACCCAATTCGATTGGAGTCCTACTACGGGAAGAGGGTAAACTCTTTATCCTGCACCTGCATAGAATTGGAATCCTTCCGAATACTAAGGGCCTCCTGAGAGGGCCACAATGAGCAAACAAAGTCACAAAACACACAAGAGGGGAGAGCCTCTAATTCCAAGGAAAGAGGAAAAGAACAGAGTAATGTGGCAGCCCTGTGTAGAACAGGCGTGTCCCTAATATCTTTAAGCTCAGCATTGGTGTCGCAGAGTTGAGGCAAACCTCTTGCCTCTCAGAGATAGGAGCAGGGTTTCTGGCGGCTGGGGGTGTTAAGGCGTGGATGGGTGCAGATGGGCTTGCCTTTGGTGCACCTTCAGTGCGCCAGCAGTGTGCTCGATGCGCGTGTCCACGCCAGAATGCTGCTAAAGTAGGGCAATTGAGGCTCGCGAGACTAGACTGCCAAAAAAGTAAAAATGGCAGCCGCATTTGTCTCAGGGGAGATGTCAAGTGTGTTGCCGCCACTCAAACTGCAAAGCCGGGGCAGACCGGCGAACAAAGAAAAGTGCAATGTGCAATCAAAATATATTTAACTGATTCTCAGCAGTGAGCGGGCAATGAGCGAGCGAGCAATGCGGCATAAGGAAGAAAAGTGAAATGTGCAAAGTGCAATTTTACAATGAGTTAAAAAGATTAAAAGATTCTCAGCAGTGTGGGGTTTAGGTTAAAAACATTAAAACTGCGGCAAGAAAGTAACCTGTATAATGCGCTGCGTGTCAGCACCAGGATGCTGCTTAAGTAGGGCAATCAGCATACAGGGCTCGCGAGACTAGACTGCCGACTGAGACAAAATGGTGGTCGCAGTTGTCTCAGGAGGGTGTCAAGTTTGTTCTCTCCGCTCAAACGGTGAAGATGTGGCAGACCGTGGAACAAAGAAAAGGACAATGTGCTACCAAAATGTATTTAACTGGTTTTCAGCAGCGAGTGGGCAATGAGCGAGTGAGCAATGCAACACAAGGAAGACAAGTGCAATGTGCAAAGTGTAATTTTAAAATGAGTTAATAAGATTAAAAGATTCTCAGCAATGCGTGGTTTAAGTTTAAAGCACTAATACTTGCAGCAAGAAAGTAACCTATATAATGTGCTCATGTATGAGAGCTGCATGTGTGAGACTACTGTTATGCTCAGCCCGGTAACTACACAGAGATAGCCTGGTGCAGAGGGGACTCTGCAGGATTACATATTGACCTAGAGAAGGGCTTATTATGTTAGTGTACACTGATAGCGAAAGTCAGTGTGATTTCTGTTTAGTCTATAGTGACACTTTTTTATAAATGTAGGGGAAAACTGCCTTAGAGCGCAGTTTTGCTTCCCTTTGGCCTACAAAGTCCAGTGATATATTAAAATGAGTGGAACATGTGCGAGAAATCTTATCTGAGAGTTCCAAGAGGATATCTGTACAACTTATGGGTCATTTAAAGTTTGTCATATTTCTCTGGCTCAGCTCAGGATCAAAGCCCAGGACTTTTGTCACCCTGCTGTGCCAAGCTAATAACATTTATCTCCAGGAGCAGGAACAAAGGCCACCTGCACAAAAGGAGCAATTAACAGTGCTTCCCTCAGTTCCTGAACAGGAAAGGGTGGAGATAAAAAAAATCTGCATTTGTCAACTGCTTGCCACACTGCACCAGGTCTGGGAACAACCCAGGACCACTGAACAAAGGAGGAAGCCCAGACAACTGGAACCAGCACAGGAGGGAACTCTTCTTTGGACTTTTGGTGGGAAAGGCCATGGCAGCGATGTCAGCGAGGGATGGAGCTGAGACCCCATGAGCAGATGTAACCAGTGACTCCAACATGACGGCATCTTGAACTGTCTCAGCATGCTGTGTAATAGGGTTGGGACGGGGTGTAGAGGTGATGAGGCACACTAGGACCGGCCAGGGGTGCCTGGATTCTAGAATCTTCTACTCCCTTGCATAAGGGGGAGACTCTTTTGGTTGGTGTTGTTTGTGCTTCTTGCTGCTGGACCCTGATACGGCGACAGCCATGAACAACTGGAAGGAGGAAACTCCTGATGGCCAAAAAGCATGAATGACTCTGCCCTAGTTGACCCCAGGACTAGTGGGTCTTCCCAAAGGCCAGTGAGGCTGCCCCCCTTACAACGACTGAGGAACAGTTGGGGAAAAGTCCAGACTTCTGCTCCCACAGAAAAAGACCAGGTGGAGGCCTGGCACCGGGAGTCAGTAGAATCAGCTCCCCGTAGATTACACAACTTCGGAGGTGAGGAGGTCTGCTAACACTACTCCCGGTTGCTAGATCTCACCACCAGGAATAAAATGAACCAAACGTTGGCCAGATTGGCCCTACGGAGCCTAAGCTAAAGTGTTTTTAAGATTGGCAAACTTTGATCTTTTGAGAAAAATGGAGTGTGGGGCTCTACTGCATTTCCCGGCTTTACTCTCATGGTGAGCCAGGGCCCCGTGTTGGCACAAGATGGATAAATTATTTTTTTCCAGGGAAGTGGCATGTGTGGGGCCCCATCCCCAGACTCTCTATTGGCCTGGGGACCCCATCCCCCAGGCTGTATATACTGTAAAGAGGGCCGGGACCTCATCTCCAACCCCAGAAGCCAAGGAGACAAGAGGGACGCTGTGTGCCACCCCCACTAGTGATGGTGTGGTCGCCCCTGCTCCCCATGTTCATGTGTGGGGGGAGCGAGGTGGCCACAGAAAAACAACACTCTGCCCGCACGGAGTGGGCAATGGAGAACAAAGCTGCTGGCTCCCGCAGCAGCAGAGAGAGAGGCTGTTGCAGGGGAGCCAGCAGGGCCGGCAGCGTTGGGCTCCCTGAACTGCCCCCAACTTGGGAGACTTGTGGGGTGTCCGAGTGGGAACAGACACCCCCAGAAAAAAAAAAAAAAAACAAGGAAAAAGCCTTGTCGCTCCCCCCGGCACAGCGGGAGGGCCGCTCACAAAAGAATCACTGCTCTAGGCTGGAGGGGCCCATAATGCCCTACGAGGTTGACTAGTTTGCATGTTTTTCTCCCCTTGTGGTGGCCCCAAGAGGACGGGGGACCCACCAACATATCTGGAAAGTGGTATGAGGGGCTGTAAGAGTTACGGCAGACCCCCAGACGTATGTAAAAAAAAAACACAAAGACACGTCATGTTCATTTTAAAAATGCTTCATTGATATAATAATGTTGACAGTGATTATTGATGAAGGTTGATATGCTTTATTGGCATTAATAATTTCATTTACCCATGATTATTATTGATTATTGCTTTATGCATACAACAATGGTGTTTTTAACATATGGTTTGTTGGTCCTTTGGTATGGTAGACCTTTGACCAAGACAATAGACTTCCTTATATGTTTGTTTGACCCTTTAGGGGGTTAAATATGCCATATAAGGTATTATATTTGTGCCTTGTGTGTATATTTGCTAATTAAAACTTAGCATTTAGTAGTGTGTGGGTAATAAATGCACTTTTCCTTTTCCCCCAAAAAGCACTGACTAGACAATAATTTATTAAGTGTTATTATTATGTGCCAGCGAATGGTGGTTACTAGCCACAATACCTCCCTTGAGTAGGCCTTCGACTGCTCTGCTTCACTACCCTGAGAGAGTTAAGCGCTACAATGGTGTGCTTGGTTGCTAGTAGGGAGAAATTGTGGACGTATTACTTGCAGAGGCCTCACATCCTGCACAACTAATAACCCAATTTCCTTCAACAAGACTTTATATAGCCAGGTTCACGTATTTATGAGGGACTGGCATAAATTACCTATCTGCCTGACTGGGTGTTGCAACCTGGTAAAAATGACGGTCCTGCACAAATTTTTCTGTTTCGGTCAATACTTTTTTATGAGGTTATAAGAAAAGCAGACAGGCAATTAGATTCCTCAAAATGCCCAATAAAAATAAGGATGGGCTTCACCTGATTTAAGTTTTACTAGTGGGCATCCATGGGTAGAAGAATGTCATCACTAGTAGTGACATCTGCTAACTCCCCTTCAATATATAGTCTTTGTCTGGGTAGGGAGTGGATGTTTCTGCTGATCTGTGGCCATAACTAAAATAAGAGAGTTAGGTTGAAGACTCTGAGAGTAGTCACTAGAATATAGAGAAGCCTGGATCGCTCCTATCATGCTACGTACCCCCTTATGGGTTAACAAATCACTTCCCAAAGTTTTTCAAGATCATTACCAGGACAATTAAGCTTATGGGGGACCTGTACAATAATGGCAATCTTTATTCTTACCAAGAGCAGTTAAATAAGTATGGTCTTCCTCAAACAGGGTTTAAGTTCCTAAATGTCTATGTGATAGAAAAACCTATTTTTCATGCAAAAGAACATAAAGGATATTTACAGTTTAAAATAACTTGGGGACCTAAAATTGGTATTCACAACATGATATCCTAAAATGATATTGTTTGCAGTGAATTCTTCACTCAGGTAACATCAAGAAATACATGTGAGCTAGTCCAATGAGTATAAAATATGTTTCATATTTTAAAATGTTTTTTTGTTAAAATGTAATCAGTTAAATTTCGAGGTGAATTACAAGAAGAATTGTACATCATATCAGATTTCTCAAACCAATAAAATCATACTTACTCAAAAATATGTCATAAGTATAATATTATATTTAATAAATTTAAAACAGGATAAAATAAGTCTGTTATTTAAAAAAACAATTATAAACAAAAGTTTCTATCTATCTAATTTTAAATGACAACATTAGTTCCTATTGGGTGTTATTTTATTTCCCTGCCTTTTTTGTTTTTCATGGGAGTGTGATGCACTACCAGTATTTGGGCATATGTGGTGTTTGACTTACTCCAAGGCTGGGCTGGAGTACATTGGAGCCTGTTCTGTTACATCCAACGCTGTCATCATTTTAGAAGTGTATTTTGTGAATTGCAATTGTCTTACTCGCTCATTTAGAGATAATTATTCCTCCTTGTCACTCCCACATTTACTACTAATTAGTATACCTACATTGTGGAGATCTCTGCCCCTGTGGCAGAGATCTCCAAACCAGAAAAGATAGGAGAGGCGGAGGTCCACCTACGAACATAGGTTTGTGAATTGTGTTTGGTAGTATGAGAGTGGTACTACTTTACGTACTACAAAATGCAGTTTGTGAATCAGGCCATTTGTGTTGAGTCATAATTCTCTGAAGAGTGTAAACGTACTTTGTTTGAGTGAGACCTGGAACATGTCATCTGACCCCATCCAACACTACAAGATCTTTAAACTAGTAAGGTTACAGACCAAAGATAATGAATTCATTACTAAGCCCAAAAGGGACAGGGGAAAGCAGACAATTCACAAAGTCATACCAGAAGCAATGGGGACTGAGGCTGTGTATATATTTGTGTATAAAATATAAAATCAGCACTTTAGTTTCATAATCTCTTTTTTCTCTAAATGATCTCTTTTGTGATCGCGGTTGTGTATACCAGCCTAGCTTACATTGGTACGACAATATACCTCCTTGGTTCTCTAAACAAAGCCTAGATTTGCAACATTGAGTACAAAATCTTGGTGCCATTCTTATCTGTGGCTAAAATAATGATAACGTCATAAGCCCTGCTCTCTCTGAGATCATTTAATTGGTAATTCAAAAATCATACCAATTCAAGAGGACAAATCACTGAACCGATTATCAAAATTCTTCCAGAACTCTCATCCATCAAGGTTTTGGACATCAGCTGCATTGAATCTTTTGACCGTTTGACTACTTAAACTCAAAGAGGCTTATTTACAAGTCCATTGCGCCGCCAGTGTGTCATGTTGTTTGACGTGCTGGTGGTGCAGTGTGCATGCCCATATTTACAAAGCCACATGGAAGAGGTGTGGTGCAGCGGCCAGGGTGCCTGACCACGGAGTTCATGGTTCAATCCCCGGTGCCGGCGGCAGGTTAGCCCAGCACCATGTGACTCTGGGTAATAGCTCGCTTAATCTTCCTGACGGCCCCTAGCGCCTTGACACCCTCGGGTAATTGTGCGCTTTACAAATCCTGGATTTCATTTTTTTTTTCATTTACATAAAGCCACCCTACATGGCTTTTCATGGCCTTGTAAATATGACCCCCTTTCATGCATTACTCTGCGTGAAAGGGACGTTCCATGGGTGTTGCTGTAGGTGTTCCCACGCAACATGCATGGAACCTGACACATTCCCAGATTTACAAGGTTTTGTAAACCTGGGAATGCATTGGATTCCTATGCCTCCCCAGGGAAGGCGTAAGGGAGGCGCAACAAGGAGAAATACCTTTATTTCTCCTCGTTTTTCCTTTTTCAATGTGTGCTGCATTCTGCAGCACACATTGAAAGAGGAACACACCTCTTGTGATTGTTTTTGTGCAGGAAGGGGTCCCTTCCTGAACAAAAACAATCACCCCTGCAACGCAGACACCCTTGCGCAAGGGTACCTGCGTTGGCGTGTGGCAGCCCATTGTGCGCCAGCGCAGTGGAAAAGGACAGCAATGCGCCATATCTTGTAGATATGGCACATTCATGCCCTTTTGTTTTGATGCACGGCAGTGCAGCAGGAAGGCTTACTGCGCTGCTCTGCATCAAAATATTGTAAATGAGGCCCAAAGGATTTAAATAGTAGTCGAAACAGAATTAGGGTTCATGTTTGTACAGACTGAGGCCACACTTAATTTCACGCTGGCTGCACATATCAACACTAATTGAGCTCTTCTAATCTCTGACAATCATATTCCTAAGACTGGTACATGTTTTGTAGCCTGACCACTTCAAGTATTTTCCAACTTCAGCGATACCAAAACCTCTCCTCTAAAGCATAATATCATTACACCACCCTCATCCCAGTAGAATAACTACAGGCAGATGAACTGACTTCTGTCTCTCTGCAATTTCTATAGCCCACAAGTGCTGTGAGACGACAATTGGTGTTTGCAGTACTCTACAAAAACAACATAAAAAATACCCATACTTTTTTTGGGGGTGTTTGGCCTTTACTATCTCTTCCACCTGTGTTCAACTAGCAACTTGATTCAAGGTCCCTAGAAACATGGGAAAAACTTGAGTAATAAATTCACAACACCGCAATCAATGCCATAAGCACCTGCAAGCACACCGAATCAAAAGGTCCAGCTAAAAATGGTATGCATAGAATCCCATCACAGATTTGCTAAAGCAATATAGCAATAGCAGAATTTCGTTTTTAGGTCCTCGATACTGACAGATTTCGGTGTCTGTTGGCAAATCTATTGTCTAACACGCATTTAGAGATAGCGTTGTGTCAGCCCATTCCTTTTTGCCTATCTCAGTTGCTTGCTCTTCATTCAATAGTTTTTATCCCGGTAAATGGATTTGGGTTTGTCCTGCCCAGGACCATTTTGGTCTTGTAGTTCTGATTGGATAAATTGTATCCTTTCATCAAAAACTTGAGGAGACACATTTTTTATTATTTTTTCAGCACTCCATGGGAGTGCATATATTTCCTTGCTCTCACTTTCTGCTTTTTTCTTCACCTCCACATATTCCTTGCATTCCTCCCCTCCATTCCTCCCTGATACTCCTTGTCCCACTCCGCATCCCGCACCCCATTCTAAAGTCTTTTTTATTATTTTTTTATGATGACCCAGCAGCTACAAAGTTCTGTCAGGCTATTCGATTCCATTTTTGCTCATTTTTATTGCAGTTCTTGACATTTTAATTAACCATTATAATATGGATGCGCTTCAGCAGCCTCCTTAGAGTGTGCTATCTTCAAAGGGAAAACAATCACAAGCTTTTCAGCCATGCATGTTGATGTCCTATTACTTACCGGTAATCTTCATTACTCCTCATCCCATTCATGACTTACGGAGATTTATCATCTCCCAGAAAGAAAAAAGAACACAAGGAATGCTGGTTCCCCCTACCCCACCTCCTCTCACCGGGAGTACATAAACCGTACTTACCCAGCATTCTTTCTGAAATACCAAGCCATTCGGGAGGGAGAGAGGGGCGTAAGGAATGGAATGAGGACGACGGGACCAGGAGTAATGAAGATTATAGGTAAGTAAAAGGACATTACCCCTAGGTCCCTAAGTCCTCGTCCCATTCATGACTTATGGAGAATACCAAAGCCAGACACCCGGCCTTCCATACCCAAAACAAAACACCCAGGACACCACATGTAAAGCAGCACCCAAGTGAATTTATTCAAGCATGGTACAAAAAGGAAACAACACAGTTAGGAGCACACAGCCTGCAACACCCCTAGCTCAAAATTGACATCCTCCCCAAAACATTCTGGAGACGATAATGGCGAACAAATGTATTGCAGGAATCCCACGTAGCTGCCCAACAGACCTCAGCAATGGACACCCCACGCAATTCAGCCCAGGAGGCCACCACCCCCCTCGTGGTATGCCCCTGCACCCCCGCTGGAGGAGGAGCACCATTCACCACCGACTAATGGACAGGCAGGAGGCCCTCTCCCCTCTTAAAGAAGGCCCAAAAGGAACAAACAAGGCCTCAGATTTACCAAAAAACCTAGTGCATTCCAGATAGACCAGGAGAGCCCTTTTCACGTCCAACAGGGATCAATCCAAGTCCCCGGAAGGGCCAGGAATCTCCACACGAGCCAGCAGAACCAGCTCCAGAGCCTTCAACACCAATGGCAAATCCCATAAGGGAAAAAGCGGCTTCACCACAAGCCGGGCACGAGAGAAACTGCACAGCAATCTGACCACCAGATCAACCACATCAGTCTAATTATCCCACAGGGTCCAAAAAGCCTTACGGCTGCCCACTGTGCCCAGGAGGTAGCCACTGCCATGCACTTCTCAAACCCCTCCCACAGAAACTGCAACAAATCCTTCAAGGAACATTCCAATGGAGACAGATGGAGGGAACTACACCAATGACCAAAACTCCCCGAATGCCTTTCATAGGATTTTAGAGTGGAATGCCAACGGGACTGCTGAATAGGCACCGCCAAGTGTTGAAGCAGTACCCTTCTCTGCAACCCCCGTCTCTCAATTTCCATACTGAGAGACAGAGCCTCGGGAGTGCCAGAGACGGGACAGACTTCAGTGGAGAAGGGAAGCACGGAACCATCCATGGACCCTGAACAGCCATCAGCCTGAGACTGGGGAACCACGACCGACTGGGCCAAAAAGGCATCACCATCCGGGACTCTCACCTTAGACGTGCCAGCAACTGGGGAACCAGAGCAATCGGCGGCAAGGCATACAACAGAGGGTCGGGCCAAGGTTTAGTCATGGCATCCACCACCCCCAGGCCCTCACCTGAGGAGCCTGACAACAAAACCGAGGAACCTGAGCATTGTGCCGGGTAGCAAAAAGAACTAGGAAAGGTGCACATATCCTTCTGCACGCCTGATGAAAAACCCCCCTGGTAAGAGACAGCTCGTGAGAGGAAGGAAAGAACTGGCTGAGGGCATTTGCCACCCCATTGTCCACCCCCGTACATACACAGCTTGCAGGGATAGAAGGTGTCATTCCATCCATGGGAACAAAGGCCGAGTCACCTCATTGAGGGACCTGGACCGGATCCCCCCCTGATTGTTTCAATACGCCACAGTGACCTGGTTGTCGAAATGTACCACCAGGTTGTGCCCCTCCAGCAAGGCTTGAAATCCCTCAACAGCCCTGGGAACAGTTATTAGCTCCCTCCTATTGGAGGACCTCCGCCCCTCCCTCAGAGACCAGCAGGCCTGCAAGGACCTGTCCCCCAGAGTCGCACCCCAACCAAACGCGCTGGCATCTGTTGTCAACACCTATGGGGTTCTGCCTGCAATGGCATCCCCGCTCCAGATTGTCCATCACAGTCCACCACTCCAGCTGCTGGCACACTGCAGGGGATAAAGGTACCACCAGATCAAAGTTGCTGGAGCGAGGATCCCACACCAACAGCAGATACAGCCACAGAGGGTGGAGGTGAAACTGAGCCCAAGGTACCAGAAACACAGCTGCCGCCATGTATGCCAACATCCGCAACCACAGGCGGACAGACAGACAGGACTTGCCCATCACCACCCGGGCCAAGGATTGAAGTACCCAAATCCATGGAACAGGCAGGAACACTCTGTTCAAGTTGGTCCGAAACTGGGCCCCAATGAACGTCATGTACTGAGAGAGCACCAGTTGACACTTCTCCCTGTTCAGGAGAAACCCATGCGCCTTGAGAAAGGCACACACTATCTCCAGATGCCCCAGAATCAGCTCCTCCGAGGGAGCATGGAGGAGCCAATCGTCCAGATAAGGGTATAAGCTGATTCCTTGGAGATGAAGTGAGGCCACCAGAGGAGCCACCACCTTGGCAAATGCCCGGGGGATGACCGCAGCCCAAATGGAAGGAGCCGAAACTGGAAATGCACCCCCTGATGCAGAACCTCAGAAACTTCTGGAAGAGGGGATGAATGGGCACATGATAGAATACATCTTGCAAGTCCAAGGTGCACATTAGATGGTCCTTCAGTACCAATGGTATAATCCTCTGCAGGGTCTCCATCTTGAAGGGGAGATGCAACTGGTTCAGAGCCTTCAAATCCAAAACCAGCCGGAAGCCTCCCGCTGCTTTTGCCACCAGAAAGATGACCAAATAAAAACCCACTCCCACCTCCAAGGGGGGACCATCTGAATGGCTCCCTTCTGCTTCAGAGAACAAATCCTCTGCACCAGAGCCACCTGCTTCATCTTCCAGGAAGGCCAAGGAGTCGGACGGACACCTGACGCCAAAGGGACCTCTCCAAACTCAATCCTGTATCCATGCCTCACAATGTCCAACACCCAGGCATCAGAAGTAGACTGCTCCCATGCCTGGAGGAAGTGCCAGAGGCGACCGCCAACCACAAATTTCTGCTCCATCATATAGTCAATCAATCAAACAATCAAATTTCTTTATTCGATTTTACAGATAAAACCATAAAAGACATAAGATATCATTAAAATTAACATACAGGTTATCATAGTCAGACTCATTCATGCTTTAAAACCCCATCAAAAAGTGTACAAGGTGAAAACAAACAGAAGGAGAGTTTAAGAACTGTAAAAACAGCTGAGCAGGCCTGACTTGGGCAATATTCATAGGCCTTAAAATCAGAAACAGGAAAGTGTGCCGCAGATTATTGTATTTTGGGCAAAGCATAGTGACATGTAAAGTATCGCTAGTCGTTGTATTGTCACATTCGCAGAGGGGCAGGTCCGACTTCGAAAAACAACCGTGATTAGAGGGAATGAGGCGGGGAAATAGATTCAACCTGAAATGAGTCAACAGACGAAGTTGATGGCGTGTCATATTCCAGATTAAATATGGTTCTATATAGCTGACAGTTTGCACTAATATTGCATGTCGCATAGAATATTTGTTAGTGCAAAGTCCTCGCGCTCTGATGCCAACTTGTCCCTAAACGCTGTTTCGACCTTTTTGCCCACAGAGCGAGTTAAAACAGAGGGATTGTCATACAGATTGGA
Source organism: Calotriton arnoldi (assembly GCA_963921515.1). Taxonomy (NCBI): domain Eukaryota; kingdom Metazoa; phylum Chordata; class Amphibia; order Caudata; family Salamandridae; genus Calotriton; species Calotriton arnoldi. The sequence continues at coordinate 834,684 of CAWUFW010000893.1, forward strand.
CCACCCTAGGGCCCGCAGATTACGTGCCACATACGCCAGCAACAGAATCAGAGAGGATTTTCCAATATTGAACAATCTTGCAGAATTAATCTGCTAAAACTAAGTTCCTCCTTTAAACAGATCGAGTTCCAGAGCTTTTTTATGGACCAAGACTAGAGCAATTTCAGAGGGAACACTTTGAGGGACCCCTAATAGACCTCTTAAAAATTTATTTTCGGCTACTTGGAGAGGGGCAACCCATCCATATCCATATATTCTACTACCGTAGCTTACTAAGGGGATGCACTTGGCCCTGTAAATTTCCAGAACCAATTGGAATTGAGTGCGTCCTAGCCTACGGGAAAAATCTTTAATAATGAATGTCACTCTATTAAACAGAACATTCTGAGATATGAGTGAGTGCCACTTTAGCTCCGAATCTAATAAAACCCCCAAATACTTGAAGTTATCTACCTGACTAATGTGTTGGCCTTCGACTAAGGGGCCGATTCCAATCTCGGCCGGTAGGGCACCGAATCGGATTCGGCTTAACCGGATCCGATTCGGAGCCCTATTTCCCGACCGAGTCGTACGTGCGTCCGGGCGAGCGAGTACGATGCGTGCGCTCGCGAAATCTCCGACCGACTCGTTCGCAGGACCCGACCGCTCCGACCGACTCGCACGGGGACGACGCGCACCTCGCAATGGAGACGTTCCCCGGCCGGGTAAGTACGATGCGCACCTCGACCGCTCCTACCGACTCGCGCAGCCCGGCTCCAAGGAGCTGTCGGAGCCGCACTTTGGGGGTCCGTGTCGGACCCCCATGGAAGCGTAGGCGTGCGAGTCACACACAGGGGGGACCCATGGGTCCCCCCTACATGTGCATGTACGGTGCGACCCGCATCGACGCGAACACGCTGTAGGGGGCGCCCTTGTTCACGTCGTGCCCATTGAGTCAATGGGAGCCTGTGTACGCGTCGTACGACTGGCTCCCATTGACTTCAATGGGAGTCCGACCGAATCGAGTCCGATAGCATACGTGCGCATCGTACTCGTTCGGTCGGACTGCTAGGGTCCGATTCGGTCGGAAATCTCTCCGGGTCCGGCTCGGTCGGGGAGATTTCCGGCCTGATTCGGAATCGGCCCCTAAGTGTTTCATCGTTTTAGTGTTAGGGGGGCCAAGTTTCCTAACGAGTGTCTTGGAAAAGTTCATCGACAGGTCGAGGCTGCTCATGAAATTAATAAAAAAGATAAGAAGTTTTTGTAAGCTTTTCGCTGTACAGGCAATTAAAACAGTATTATCCGCATAGAGCAAGGCAGGTATAGGACGGCCTCCTGCTTTGGGAATGTCAACACCTGGTGCTGACAAGGCTTGCTCTATGTGATTGATATAAAAAATAAATTTTAAAAAAAGGGGCTAAAATACAACCTTGTCGCACCTTGTGCTGCAATTTAAAATGCTCAGTGCACTCCCCACTGGGGCCAAACCTGACGCAAGCTGAAAGGTCAGTGTGCAAATCACGCAGGAATCTTATTAAAACTGGGTCCACTTACATCTGTTCCATCATGGACCAAAGCTTGGAGCGGTTAACTCTGTCGAAAGCAGAGCTAAGGTCCATGAAGGGCAGATGGACTGCCCCCTTTTTAACCTTAGTATTTTTACATTTTAATAAATAAAGGTTAAGAGTTTGCTCTATGGTCCCCCGAAAGGGACGAAACCCATATTGTAAGTCAGTTAAAAAGCCTCTATCCTCGGCCCAATCTGCTAAGCGGTTTAATAAAATCTGGCCAATGATTTTCACCTCTGAGTCTATGAGGGAGATGGGCCTAAAGCATGCTGGGTCTGATCTATTTCCCTTTTTAAAAACTGGAACTATTATCAAATGGGACCAGATTGGCGGGAGAGGGCCAGCGGCTGCGGTGTTTAGATGTAGTATCAGTAGCGGTGCCCATAAGTCAATACAGTTTTTGAAAAGGTCCCCTGGCACCTCGTCAGGTCCTGGAGCCTTATTAGATGGTAATTGGAAGATAGCGGCTCTGACCTCAGGTAAGGTAAAAATAACATGGTTGTCTGTCTGGTGGTCTTTTGATGGGTCCGGCTCCTCATCTAGGCTACAGATAGCTGCAAAATGGTCATATAGTCAGAAATGAGGCTTAGGCAGGGGGGTTTGGCCTTCCTATCCCGACCCCGTCCATCAGCGAACCAACCTTGAGACCTGGTGAACTACTTCCTGGAAGAGGAGTGTAGGAAGGTGGAATCTGACTATATGGTTGCCCCCACTTTTTTTATGGTGTTTTGCTGGTTTATGACTTAGTTGGACTGGGATCCTGCTATTCAGGGCCCCAGTCTATCTGCTTTCTCTGTAAAAGGTTTCCATGTGCCTTAGGCACATCTCTGATTGGAATCTGGAGTGCCCTTATAAGTCCCTAGTATATGGTATACTATGTACCAAGGGCATAGGTACCTCAGAGGCCTACCAGGGGCTGCAGCATGTATTATGCCACCCCTGGAAGGCCATCCAAACTGACACCACAGGTCTGCTACTGCAGCCTGGGTAGGGTGGTGCATGCACCCCTTACTGTGATATAGGTTACCTATATCACTAAATACATACACACATATAAACCTATAAGTCACTCCTAAGGCAGGCCTTATCAATCCTAAAGGCAGAGTGCATGGTTCCTATGTGAGAGGGTGCCCCTGCATGAGCAGGGCCCCTCTGCAGCATTCGGAGACCATCTCTGATGCTGTTTGTAGTGCAGCCTGACCATATACTCTTAAGCGCATTATATCCTCGCGGTAAAATGCTAACTTTGGAATGGCTGCACCTAAACATGTCGTGTTTGGTGTCAAACATCTTGGAATACTACCCCCCGCCAATCCTGGCGGCGGGGGTAGCATTCCACCCTTCTAGAGGGAAAGACATGTTAACTCTGGCTTACCCGGTAACTTCTTTCTGAAGCCCTGGCATCACAAAATGGATGCTGCTGCCACAGACACAAGTCTGGCCTCCTGCTGCTGGACGAAACTCCGGCAGGGGAGGCCTGGACAATAGGTTTCCTGTTGCAGGGAGGTGTGACCACCTCCCCAGACAGGATAATGTGTATTGGGGCTGGGTGGGTGCACTCTTAGAGTGCTTTGAAGTCCTGCACTGGGGGAGCAAAGGCTCCTCTGTGCATATGCCAGTTCAAACCAGCTCAGGGGCTACCTGCCCCTGCTCTGGCGTGAAACTGGACAAAGGGAAGTGGGTGTAGCCACCCCTCCCTTGACCCTCCCATAGGTGGGGTCATAGAGCTAGTCCATCCCCTCTTTTTAGTATAAGAGGGGAACCTTGCCATTGCAAAGCAGATAACCCCTGGACGACGCTCTACAGAAGAATCCTGGCCCTTCGACGTTCCACTACCTTTGGAAGACAGAAGAATCTCCCTTGGAGTCAAGGAGTGACTCCCCTGCTTGGCAGGCACCAAAAACGACAACGACGGTCGCAAACTACGCCGCTCCCGCCGGAGTCCGAAGTCCCTGCAGCCCAGGAAGTGGATTTCCTGACCTCTCCCAGGCCATCGTGAGTCCCCAGCGAAGCTGAGGCAAGTGGACCCCACGAGTAATGAGGAACCGCGACCCCTGGGTACCGTGCACTATTGTCGAGTGCAACCCCTTCACAACGTTCTACGAACCTGTGCTTTGGACCACGTGTGGTCCCGACCTCCAGCAGGAATCCCTCCGAAGATCAGAGGCCTACACCGTCCCGAGTGACCGTGGGCCCCTGTTGAGTGATTCCGCCCGAGGTGTCTTTGCGATCCCTTGCCCGCTGGCTTGTGGGTCCCCAGAAGACTTCTTAAAGAAACCAAAGGGCTCCCCTGGTTGCTCCAGGCCTGCCCTGACTTACCCTTGCTGGGTGAGTTCCACAGACCTTGCTGGTCTGCGCCATCGACTTTTCTTCATCTCCCCGAGACTTGCGGCTGCCAAGGCTTGTTGGCTCCGATCGAGTTGCCGACACCGCAGTCAGCTGCAGACGTCGAGGGACACACCGAATCCAGCTCCTGGTCGTCGTCGACGCCTCCTGGACCACGTGGCTGAAGAGTCAAGGCACCCGCAACCGACCTGAATCACTCGACGACGGTGGGCATCCATCTTCCTTGCCCCGAGTCACTGCCAAGTGACTTTGAACACTGTCCCCTCTGCTTTCAGGTCATCCTTCTTCAGAATCCAGGCTTGGATTCCACCGGACACTTCTTCAGCTCCCGCAAGCAGCAAGTCTTCTTTGTTCGCCATTGAAAACGACGCCGCGACCCGACACCAAAGGACACCTGTGCACCCGGCTTCCCTGGGTGAGGTAACTCCAGCACTACGGTGCTCCTGTGGGTGTGGGCCCTAGAACGACTTACCCTGTAAGTGACTTGCTTGTAGGTTCTATAGAAGTATCCTAAAACTCTTTATTTCCAACCGCGACTTGCCCCATTGAAGTCAACGGCGATCCGCGCCTGTGTATCTACACTGCACGCGTCCCCCGTGGGTCCTTTACTTACCTGCCTTGGGTGGTTTCGTGAGGCCCCAGCACTTCTGAAGGCCCTAGGCCTTGTCTCCCTGCAAGTCGTTGTCCCTAAGTCTCTTACTTAGTATATGGTCTGAGTACGCCCTAGGGCCCCAGCCATATTTTGTGCTTAACTTATTGTGAAACGTTGATTTGTGCATATGTTTGTCTTCTAATCTCATAAAGAGATTAGTAGAGAGTTATTTAGAAATAAATACATATATATTTGATATATATACCTGTGTGGTGTCTTTTCATTTGGTGATTCAAGAGATTATATGGTAAAACAAGCTGCTTTACATTCCTCCGAGACTTAGCCTGAAGGCTGCTCTCCACAGCTACCACTAGGATAGCTTTCTTTAAAAGGTTGTCTTAAACCTATCTACCATAAGAGTCGATTTGCCCTGGTGCAAGGTGTCCACTTTAATTAGTGAACAGCATATACCAGGCCAACTTCTCACATTGGTGGGCAGCGTGTGGGATTCCAGCTTGCCATTGTTTTACCAGAAAATCTCTATTTGAATTACTAACTGAAAACCATTATAGGTACTCAAGGTACATATAAAGTCAAGCTTAGTATCAATAAGTTCTACTGAACTTAGAGCTGGGTGCCAAGGGATAGCACACCCTTTCCACAGCTCAAGCTAGGATCAGTAGGCCACAAACTAGTGTAGGTAGTACAACACTGCACAACACTAGAATGTCTTTAAGGGGAGGATCCAAAGAATCCTTGCAGGAAGCCATTGAGCTTCCACCCTCCAAGTATGATACACTCCCATTCTTGGAATTGAGAGCTTTATGCAACTTGAGAAAAATAAGGACAGGCCAAAGCCCCACCACCCAACACCTCAAGGAGTTGTTGGTGGCTTATGACCTTAGTAAGCCTGTAGGGACTGAAGGGGTAGGAGCTGAGGGTGGGGCAGAAGAAGAGGAGGAGGCCAGGGGTACCAATACTCCCAGCCCCCTCTGAAACTGGCCAGGAGGGTGACAATGACCCTGACCTGGAAAACCCAATCCCTCCTGTGGATGATGATGAGGATGATCAAAATGATGCCCTCTTTGTCCCCCAGGAAGGATTAAGAGTGTGCCCAGGAAGTCTAGATCTCCTTCTCAGGAGTCTAACCACTCTGGCACCTCTATAGGGAGCTCTGTCTCCTCTCACAGGAGGGAATCCTCTCATGAGAGGAGAGCCAGGCTGGTCCGGTATGAGGAAACTCAGCTGGAAATCAGAAAAAAGCAACTGGCTTTAGATAGGGAATCCCTAGATCTCCTCAGGGAGAGAAGAAAGTTGGGACTAGAGTCCCATGGTGGCAACAATATCCCTAGAGATAGGGACAGGTCTTATGACCATAGAAACCTAAACAAGATTGTCCCTCCCTACCAGAGTGGGGATGACATCCACAAATGGATAACTGCACTGGAGAGGGCCTGTAAAGTTCAGAAGGTCCCCCAGAGGCAGTGGGCAGCAATCTTGTGGCTCTCCTTTGCAGACAAAGGTAGAGACAAGCTCCTCACTGTAAGAGAAGAGGATGCTGACAATTACACAGTCTTGAAGAGTGCTCTGATAGATGGGTTTGGCCTAACCACTGAACAGTATAGGTTGAAGTTCAGAGACACCCAAAAAGCTCAGACTCAAGACTGGGTTGATTTTGTAGATTGTGCTACAAAGGCTCTGGAAGGTTGGATACATGGCAACAAAGTGCAGGACTTTTTAGGATTGTACAATTTGATTATGAGGGAGCAGATCCTTAATAATTGTCAAAACCAGCTTTTGCACCAGTATCTGGTGGACTCTGATCTGACCTCTCCCCAAGAATTGGGAAAGAAGGCAGACAAGTGGGTCAGAACCAGAGTAAAAACTAGAAATCAGGGTGGTGACCAGAAGAAAGATTCTACTAAGTCCCAAGAGAAAGGTGGGGATAAATCTAAGGATAAGTCCCCTACAGGGCCCCAAAATTCCTCTTCTGGGGGTGGGTCCCAAACTCCTTCCTCTCCTGAAAAGAAACCCTATTGCCATGTCTGTAAAAAGCCTGGGCACTGGAAAACTGATCCCAGTTGCCCCAGGATTGGCAATAAAGAAAATGTTCCTCCCACAACTACTACCACCCCTCCTGGTACTACCAGTAGTAATCCTCCAGTTGGGAGTAGTGCACCCAAAAAGTTAGGTGCTTTTGCAAGAGGAACAGAGGTGGGCCCTAGTTTAGACAGGGACCCCTCAACAGACTCCTCTGACTCTGATGGTGGTATAGGATTTGCCACCTTTACCATGGGTCCCATAGCATTGGGCAGGTACAGATTGGAGCCAATAATTAATGGTCAGAAAGCTGTGGCATTTAGGGACACAGGGGCTAGTGTCACCATGGTGGCAGGGAAACTAGTCCCCCTCACCAGCTTTTACCTGAGTTTAAATACCAGGTGACCAACATTGATGGTGTCAGAACAGATCACCCCATGGCCATAGTCAATCTCAGCTGGGAGGGGGTCACAGGCCCAAAAGAGTGGCAGTGTCCCCAACCCTACCTGTAGATTGCCTGATGGGCAATGATCTGGAAATTTCAGCCTGGGCTGAAGTGGAACACCAAACCCATCTTAGGATGTTGGGCGTCCCTGTAAGGTTAGTGGGGCTGTGATGGCCACAGCCCCAGCCCAAGAATTTGGAGAGATGGAGCCTGAAAGAATGGCCCACTCTCCCCCAAAAGAGAGCACAAGGGTTGAAGAAAAGTCTTCTTCCCCCAGACAGTAGGTAAGGGTCAGCCTCCTCAGGGAACTGACCCTACCCCTAGTGAAGGAACTGCCACAGAGGTAGTCAGGCCTGGCCTGGCCACACCCCTGATGGCAGAGGACCCTTCCAAGGTGGTACCCCGTCTGGAGCAGGTAACCTGCCCCTCTCTACCCTGCCTCAGTCAGCCCAGGGCTGCAGAGGTCAGGGAGGTCAGTGGACCCCCAGGGCCCCCTGTCCAGAGGAAGCCCCCATCAGCAGATTAGGGGCACCCAGTCTAGTAGCCCTAGCCAGGTGAAAATTCCTCTACACACTGAGGGATCCCCATACCTTTATGTAGGGACCTCCCCCAGAAGGACTCTGGTAGGCAAGGGCAAACCTGGGACCAGAAGGTTCCAAACCTGCCATGTCCCTCCAGTAGTCCATCCAAAGGGACCCAACCCACAGCTGTAGGCAGCCAAAGGTTGACCCTTAGAGCAAAGTGCAACTCAGTCATGGAAAGACAGGCATACATGGTGACCAGTGATCTGAGGAAGCTGAGGCCAACATTCCTAGGGCCTCACTTCCCTACTCAGACACCTCACCAGCCTTGTACTTTACCTAAGCACACCACAGGTAGTGATTCCCCATGGTGGAGACCCTCTCATACCCTTAGGGTGAGGGATTGCTTAGTGGACCATAAGACAGGGGGCAACCATGCTAGTGCAGGTGCTTCCTTATATGACCACTTAGTCAATGAAGGCTCAACTGGCCAAGGTTAGCCTTATCTCCTTTCGTTTGGGGGGGTTATGTAGGAAGGTGGAATCTGACTATATGGTTGCCCCCACTTTTTTATGGTGTTTTGCTGGTTTATGACTTAGTTGGACTGGGATCCTGCTATTCAGGGCCCCAGTCTATCTGCTTTCTCTGTAAAAAGGTTTCCATGTGCCTTAGGCACATCTCTGATTGGAATCTGGAGTGCCCTTATAAGTCCCTAGTATATGGTATACTATGTACCAAGGGCATAGGTACCTCAGAGGCCTACCAGGGGCTGCAGCATGTATTATGCCACCCCTGGAAGGCCATCCAAACTGACACCACAGGTCTGCTACTGCAGCCTGGGTAGGGTGGTGCATGCACCCCTTACTGTGATATAGGTTACCTATATCACTAAATACATACACACATATAAACCTATAAGTCACTCCTAAGGCAGGCCTTATCAATCCTAAAGGCAGAGTGCATGGTTCCTATGTGAGAGGGTGCCCCTGCATGAGCAGGGCCCCTCTGCAGCGTTCGGAGACCATCTCTGATGCTGTTTGTAGTGCAGCCTGACCATATACTCTTAAGCGCATTATATCCTCGCGGTAAAATGCTAACTTTGGAATGGCTGCACCTAAACATGTCGTGTTTGGTGTCAAACATCTTGGAATACTACCCCCCGCCAATCCTGGCAGCGGGGGTAGCATTCCACCCTTCTAGAGGGAAAGACATGTTAACTCTGGCTTACCCGGTAACTTCTTTCTGAAGCCCTGGCATCACAAAATGGATGCTGCTGCCACAGACACAAGTCTGGCCTCCTGCTGCTGGACGAAACTCCGGCAGGGGAGGCCTGGACAATAGGTTTCCTGTTGCAGGGAGGTGTGACCACCTCCCCAGACAGGATAATGTGTATTGGGGCTGGGTGGGTGCACTCTTAGAGTGCTTTGAAGTCCTGCACTGGGGGAGCAAAGGCTCCTCTGTGCATATGCCAGTTCAAACCAGCTCAGGGGCTACCTGCCCCTGCTCTGGCGTGAAACTGGACAAAGGGAAGTGGGTGTAGCCACCCCTCCCTTGACCCTCCCATAGGTGGGGTCATAGAGCTAGTCCATCCCCTCTTTTTAGTATAAGAGGGGAACCTTGCCATTGCAAAGCAGATAACCCCTGGACGACGCTCTACAGAAGAATCCTGGCCCTTCGACGTTCCACTACCTTTGGAAGACAGAAGAATCTCCCTTGGAGTCAAGGAGTGACTCCCCTGCTTGGCAGGCACCAAAAACGACAACGACGGTCGCAAACTACGCCGCTCCCGCCGGAGTCCGAAGTCCCTGCAGCCCAGGAAGTGGATTTCCTGACCTCTCCCAGGCCATCGTGAGTCCCCAGCGAAGCTGAGGCAAGTGGACTCCACGAGTAACGAGGAACCGCGACCCCTGGGTACCGTGCACTATTGTCGAGTGCAACCCCTTCACAACGTTCTACGAACCTGTGCTTTGGACCACGTGTGGTCCCAACCTCCAGCAGGAATCCCTCCGAAGATCAGAGGCCTACACAGTCCCGAGTGACCGTGGGCCCCTGTTGAGTGATTCTGCCTGAGGTGTCTTCGCGATCCCTTGCCCGCTGGCTTGTGGGTCCCCAGAAGACTTCTTAAAGAAACCAAAGGGCTCCCCTGGTTGCTCCAGGCCTGCCCTGACTTACCCTTGCTGGGTGAGTTTCACAGACCTTGCTGGTCTGCGCCATCGACTTTTCTTCATCTCCCCGAGACTTGCGGCTGCCAAGGCTTGTTGGCTCCGATCGAGTTGCCGACACTGCAGTCAGCTGCAGACGTCGAGGGACACACTGAATCCAGCTCCTAGTTGTCGTCGACGCCTCCTGGACCACGTGGCTGAAGAGTCAAGGCACCCGCAACCGACCTGAATCACTCGACGACGGTGGGCATCCATCTTCCTTGCCCCGAGTCACTGCCAAGTGACTTTGAACACTGTCCCCTCTGCTTTCAGGTCATCCTTCTTCAGAATCCAGGCTTGGATTCCACCGGACACTTCTTCAGCTCCCGCAAGCAGCAAGTCTTCTTTGTTCGCCATTGAAAACGACGCCGCGACCCGACACCAAAGGACACCTGTGCACCCGGCTTCCCTGGGTGAGGTAACTCCAGCACTAACGGTGCTCCTGTGGGTGTGGGCCCTAGAACGACTTACCCTGTAAGTGACTTGCTTGTAGGTTCTATAGAAGTATCCTAAAACTCTTTATTTCCAACCGCGACTTGCCCCATTGAAGTCAACGGCGATCCGCGCCTGTGTATCTACACTGCACGCGTCCCCCGTGGGTCCTTTACTTACCTGCCTTGGGTGGTTTCGTGAGGCCCCAGCACTTCTGAAGGCCCTAGGCCTTGTCTCCCTGCAAGTCGTTGTCCCTAAGTCTCTTACTTAGTATATGGTCTGGTACGCCCCTAGGGCCCCAGCCATATTTTGTGCTTAACTTATTGTGAAACGTTGATTTGTGCATATGTTTGTCTTCTAATCTCATAAAGAGATTAGTAGAGAGTTATTTAGAAATAAATACATATATATTTGATATATATACCTGTGTGGTGTCTTTTCATTTGGTGATTCAAGAGATTATATGGTAAAACAAGCTGCTTTACATTCCTCCGAGACTTAGCCTGAAGGCTGCTCTCCACAGCTACCACTAGGATAGCTTTCTTTAAAAGGTTGTCTTAAACCTATCTACCATAAGAGTCGATTTGCCCTGGTGCAAGGTGTCCACTTTAATTAGTGAACAGCATATACCAGGCCAACTTCTCACAAGGAGCGAAAGGGAGATTTCGGCTTAAAGGACAGTCTCTCGATAGCGGTGCCTTTGAGGGAGGAGGACTGTATCTTCTCCTCGAATAACTTATGCAGCTTGTCTTCTAGGCAGAATCTGTCCTCCAGTCTTTAAGAACGATATTCCGACTGGCTGCTACACAAGCCACCCCGGAAAGGGCTGAAGCCCGGACCACATCAAAAGAAACATCCGAAAGATATTCCACTTGGTGTTCAGTCTGTTCCAAAAGACCAGCACAGTCAGAGGAATTGTCCAAGGACCCGAACAGCGCTTTGAGATCCGACAGCAAAGATTTTACCACATAGGCCTTCCAGACATGTATGTTGGGGTGTCTTGATACATGTACAAGCTTTTGAAAGGCAAAATGCACAGGCAAAAACATTCGCTTTAGCCTTTTAGAACTGAGAGCCCTTGGCTTTGCCAATGCTTGCTTATACAGCTTTCACTACCAAGAATTTGTACATACTGTGCTTGCAGGTCTTACTGTTACAAAATGTAATGATACTCATCCACTTCAAAGGATGAAGGACCTATTTTGCTTTGATGGTATCTGAACTTCCAACCGTATGTCACAGCAGATGCCAGCACTGTGAATGTAATTGGATAACAGATAAGGAAATCAAACAGAAAAAATCACATGCTACCAATACAAAAGACAGTGATATAAAACCCTACCCAAGTGCTTCCATTTTTAAAGTGCCCAAAAATATTCACACTCGGATCCCACCTTCTTAATACCCACTTGGACAGCCCAGCATACCTTCAAAAATAAGAGAGATCATCCTTAGTTCTAGATAATCTCCATGGAAGAAAGATTCTTATAAGCAGCAGTTCCAGCTTTGCAAAGCGGTCGACTTACCTCACCACAGCCTAAAACTAACTCTGCCTTCAGACCTCTTGCCGTTATGTACATCTCCCAAGAGACTTTGATGATACTGTACTAAGACGCGAACTAGACCCGAGAGAATGGGTATCAGAGCGCTTTACATAAGCACCAGTTTTGTTACATGAGGACACATTTATTTTTGTTAGGCACGGGGTGATTAAGTGATTTGCCCAGAATCACAGATTTTTGAGTGTCGCTGCCGAGACTCCAACCCGGTTCCCCCGCTTCGAGGTCGGCCCCTCTAGCCGTAAGGCTACATCCTCTCCCCAGTAAACACATAGAACATTCTCCACCCATTGGGTGATACTGAAGAAGAGAAAAGCGTGTTCCTTCCCGACGGTCCAATCTACTGTTGAATATATGGGGAGGCACTTCACATGGTCACCGATTTCAATCCTTGTTTGCTCCAGGTAAACATTTTTATTGTTTGCCTGTAGTAGCACCTATCAATGTTTAAGTAAAAGCAGGTCAGGTGCTAGGAAGGCCTCAGTAAATATTAAACTTTCAAGTAATGAGGCACACAATCGAGTATGACCATCATACCGAATATTGAAAGGAATGGATGTTTACTCAACTAAGACATTTAGGAGTAGATGTACAAACATTTTGCGCTGGGTTAGTGTCACCCCAGCACAAAATGTTTTTTTCCTTATTTACTTTTCAGCGCAAAACTTGTTTTGCACTGCTTTGCGTTACTTAGCACCAAGGGGGCGTTACATGGGTGGTACATGGGCATTCCCATGCAACCATGTCCTTTGATGCAAAACCATATCTACAAACAATAGTAGAGAGGGTTTAGCGCCAAAAGTTAATGCCATTTCAAAGAAGGCGTTGAAAGGAGAAATTGTTTTATTTGTCCTTTTCTTTTCCAATTTTGAATGCGTGCTGCACGGCGCAGCACACATACAAAGTAAGAAAAGAGTTTAAACTTGTCTAGGCATAGTATTTTGTACTGGAAGGGTACCCTTCCTGTAGAAAACCTATGGTAGACTCAGGCACGCACCCCAGCGCCATGGCGCTAAGGTGTGTGCCTGGCGCATGGCAGCTGAAATCAGGGCCGGTGCTAGGGAGAGGAGAGAGCCATATCTCTGTAGATATGGGACTCTCCTGCTCCCTCCTTGTCACGCAATGCAGCATTTTTGACTGCTGCACTGTGTTGTGTGACAGTTTAAAAAATCTGCCCCTTAGGGGCTTATTTACAAGCTCCTTGCGCAGCTGGTGCATCACTTTTATTATGGGGAAAAGTGACGTACCGGCGGCGCAAGGGGCTTGTAAATAAGCCCCTTAATTCCTCAGGCTTTACTGAGAAGTCATTAAGGTTAGCCTTTCATTATTCACTTTGAAGGTATGGGGAGATATTTACAAGAAAATGACGGAGCGGGGTGTTACGCCAAATTTGGCAACGCCGGCCTCTAACATTTTCAAAATGCAGGGATGTTCTGCATTTACAAAAATACGGTGCACCCCTGCGTTTCCCCTAGTGCTGGCGCTGAAAAAGCTGCCTAGCACCAGCGCAGGCACCCTGATGCCATTGATCCAGCGAGATATTAGCAAACAGCATTCATACACCAGATACTCACTTGGGCCCATACATTCATACTACGCTAATACTTACACTGGGTTTTATCAGTTGTTACCCTCTATCAAAATCCCTGCTACCAATTACCTTCTGATTGAAGAGTAATGACTTACCAATGAATCTTTTGCTAATTGGGAAATTTAAAATGAGTGACATTCATTTATAGTACATAATCCTGAAATAACCACTGAGTCAGAAAGTTTTAAAATGTTTATCTAAAGATTTAGCAGAGTAAAATACAGAGCCACATGGTACTTAATCGCAAATACCCAAGATTAAGCATAGAAATGATTATTGCTAATCAATGACGGTGTTTAAAGAAGAGGAGAGGATAGAGATAGCAGCGCAACTAAAGGTTGCATTATATTTACCTATGTGCGAGAACCAAACCCCTTAGCCAAGGAGTTGAAAGAATAGGACCCAGGAAGATGAAAAGTAAAGACTTCCTCCAGGATCAGGACAGGACCGGTGACCTCTCTACAACGACGCCTGCGCCGTTCCCCTCTCTGATACTCGACTTCTCCTCGATTCTCCCGTGCCTTCCTTCTAATGGACTCTGCCGCCCCCTCCTCAGGACCTCTTCTGGACAGGGACTCGGTCTGCAATCGGTCAGCTTGGCGGTCTGGAGCTAAGCGCGCTCTGGCAGCATGGACGCCTGTTCTTCATGGACGCATGCTCTGACCCACTAATTAACTAATGCTATATTCTATTATACCCTTCTACGCCCATGTACCTCCCCTTAAAGTTACTAAAATATGGGGCCACTACTTCTGATTGGACAGGGACAGGAGGTGGATTCTCGCACCATGTTGATTTGGCCTAAATTGTAACGCCTATTGTCTTTACGTTCTCACCCCTTCAAATTAATACATTCGCTTTATTTCCCACCCGTCTCATGACAAATGTAAACCAATTTTCATAGACAATGTGTCAATATGCAACAGGAAAGCCAAAATACAGCATCTTCGGCCATCGGGTCACGGCCTTGGACGACGTCCAGATTGACTTCATTTGGCAGGCACACAGGACACATGCGCAGAACCAGTTGCCTCTCGAGTTTCAGAACACCAACCCAGGCCCAAGTTTACGAACTAATAAAAGTGCAAGAAGAAAATATTAAAATCACAAAATAAAATGTTTCACTGTATGCCCACTTTTTCTATTCTATTCCCCTTTAATTATATATTCTAACCCGCGTTAGTAGCGTTAGGAAACGACAATTTAGTAATGACATGAGAGCAAGCTGAAGCATGTGAAAACATCAAGCAGCCATTTTAATGCACACTGCGCAGAAGCAGAAGTTTCCCACCAAGCAAAGAAAGACGTCACACCATGTGATATGGTTGCGACATGCGCATTGAGCTTTCCCGCGCATAGCGGCCATTTTGAATTACAAACAAGCGTTATTCATTAGTAAAACACATAGGCAAGCATCCCTTTCTTTTGTGTCGTGAATGCAAAGGTTAGTATTAACAATACAAGTTTAATAAATTAATACTGTGAGGAGGATTGAATACAAGCAAGTTTCATTTATGAAACCTTGCTCCATCAATCCCCTCTCTGATGGCGTTTCTGAGCCATCAAAAACATTACCCTCAATCAGATGCCAACTTCTAGCAAATTACTTCATTCTCATCTTTACTCTTTCTATTTTTACAATCTCCTTTTAATTTCTTGTATAATTCACTTCTCCATTCTTCAAGTTCGATTTCATCTACCTTTCGTTTCTTTCCTCTTCCTGTCACCTTATACGTTCCATTCCTTTTACAGCATTTGCACCATATTGTTACTGCCAAAATTATTATTGCTATCCCTGCTAAGGGTACTAATATTTGACCTATAAGTCCTTTCCCTATATTAGCAAACCAGGTTCCAATTGACGAGATACTATTTGTCAATCTTTCCCATACACTATCAACTTCCAGTGGTTTAAGTTCTTTCTCAAGTTTAGTTATATTCTGTATATACGTTCCAATTTCTGCACTCTTATCAGGAATATAAGTGCAACAATGTTTCGTCTTCAATAATTTACAGACTCCGCCCTCTTTTGCCAATATAATATCAAGAGCAAGTCGATTTTGCATCACCATAGATCTAATCGCAACCATTTCTGCATTAATCATTAGAAAACCTCCTGCAGTATCTGTTGATAAACGATCAACTACTGTAGACAATTTACATATTTTCCTTGAGTTCAGAATTATTCCCACTGAAGGTATCAATGCACCAAATATATCACCTACAATTTCTGAAAAACTAGCTCTTTTACTACGTATTAATTCGCTATTGTTTTCATTGCTCTCAGTGTTTCTTTTTACGTGGTATATCTTTGGAAATACTATTCCAAAATAACAACTTCCATACCACCGTGCAGGAAGCCTAAAGTAAGCCTTATTCCCACACACATAATAGATTCCAGGAAAAACTGAATCTGTTCCTCCTTTGAGTCCCCAACCTCCAAGAATTAAAAAATTGTGTTCACATTCACTGGTACCGATGAAAACATTGTTATAATCAGTCTTTATCCTATGAAGACAAATTTTTCCTGTCTTTACAAAATCCAGAGTCATAGCTGCTTGAGACTTGCCAGGTGTGTAACTCCCTTCTTTCTCAGCCCAAGGTGGTAAATGAGCCTTATGCTCAGAAGCTTTCTTTTGAAAATCTTGTCTTCTATCTTCTACTAAATTCAATAATATCTTTTCTTCTTCAAGTAAAGAACATGTTAGATTGTGTCTATGTGCATGTGTCTATGTTCTACTCTATTGCCCTTCATGTTTGCTGTCCTCTCCTTAGTTTCATTATTAATCTTTTTATCTATTATCATAAGGTAAGGAATTGCTACAATCAGGACTAACCATACTATAAGCACCATTACTAGACTACATATGCATATTGCACAGCATCTTCTACAACATTTCTGTTTTGGTCTCCCAGTAACTCTATCGTCAGGCATTTTTCGACAAGGAAGATTGCTCTTCTTATCTTTTCTTCTTTTCTTTAGCTTATTCTTTTGCTCAGTCAGGGTGGTCTTGTTTCTTCTTCGTATGTCAATTCTGCACTTGTTCCTTCGCCACCACTGTCACTTGACTCTGAGCTTTCAAAATCTTCAAGAATGATATAAGTCCATTCAGGACCCTTGAATTTGTTATTCACAAGTTTCAGTCTTTTACTTTTTCTTTTCTCTGACTTTTTTCTCTTGATCAGTTTGACTTGTTACTTCAGGTACTTGATCTGGATCTTCACTTCTGGTTGTTATGTGGTACTTTACTCTTTTAATGACACTCGGCCAATGATCTCCTTTTCTTGTTTTCTTTGTTGGCACTGTTTCTTTGTTTTCGTCTTCAGAGATCTCGTTAATTTCACTGCTTAATACTGCTTTCGTCTTCTTTGATTATCTTTTCTTCTGCTTTGTCTTTTTCAGGTCTGATTGGTTTCTCTGTAACAGCTCCGCTGTGAGTTTTCAATAACTGACCTTGTTCTTTATTTATTTCTTCAAGTTCATGTTTTTCAAGGTTTTCTTCTTCTGTGCACTCTTCTTGATCTAACTTGTTCTGATCAGGGCTTATTGCACTGTGAACTTCTGCAGCCTGACCGGATTCTTCTAGACCTGTCTGTCCCTGTTCAAAGTCTATTAGGTCTTCACTGTTTTGAGTCCAGTTGTCTTTCCCTATCTGACCTTGTTCAGGATTTCTTAATGTCTTTTCTTCTTTTTCCTGAACTGCTTCTTCTTCACCTATCTGATCTTCTTCAATTTCTTCCAATTTCGCTTGACTTCTTGTTCTGTGGTATACTTCAGGAACTTCTACCACTGGTATCCAATCCTGACTTGTGCTCGGTTGTTCTTCTTCAGCTTCTCTGGAATCTCGAACTTGAGATCCTACAGCTGGGCAACCTTCAGCCTCTTCAGTGATTGGCGTTGTCTGAGGATTCTCTTCCTCGGGATCTGGTACTCTCTTGGTGTGACTTACATGAATCCAATTAGGAAATCCGGCACACTTCACTGCTGTATTCGTTGTCAGTATGACTTGACACGGTCTGCCCCATCTAGGTGATAGACACGTTTCTCTGGTGTGATTCTTCACTACCACCCAGTCACCAGGATTCAGATCATGTTCTTGCTCGGGCTGCCTGGAAACTGCGTCTTCTCCAACCTGATGAGAGACAGAACGCACTAGGTCAGCCAATCCTTTGCAATAGTCCAGAACCATATCATCAGATATATTCACCAGTTTGTTTGTGGGAACATGTGTTTGTCTCATTGCTCTTCCCATCATTATTTCGTGTGGGCTCAATCCTGTGGTTCTGTCAGGTATACTTCTGAGTCCCATTAAAACGAGTGGTAATGCATCTGGCCACTCTAATGATGTTGATGCACACATTTTTCCCAGTCTTGACTTTATAGTGCCATTCAATTGTTCAACCACTCCAGAAGCTTCTGGACGATATGCACAGTGCAGTTTCTGTTTTATTTGAAATGCTTCACAGATTATTTGAATCACTTCACTGTTAAAATGTTTTCCTCTATCTGATTCCAAAGTTACTGGAAAACCAAACCTAGGAATGAGCTCTCGTAGCAACAGTTTTGCAACTGTAATGCTGTCATTTCTCCTAGTAGGGTAAGCCTCCACCCATTTTGAAAACAGACACACTATGACTAGTACATATTTCAGCCCTCTACATGGTGGTAACTGTATGAAATCAAACTGAAGTCTCATAAATGGACCCTCTGCCTTTCCAATTTTCCCAAATCCAATTACTGTCTTCCTCCCCGGATTATGCATCTGGCAAGTTAGACATCTCTGGCAAAGACTCTCTGCAACAGCCCTGAATTTGGGATTGTACCAATTTTGTCTGAACAGCCTAATCATTGCATCTCTCCCTATGTGTGTGTCTCCATGATGCATTCTAGCCATTTGTGAGAGTAAACAGTCTGGCATGACTGGTCTGCCATCAGCACTGATCCATACTTCATCATCTCCTCTTTGGGAACAACCCACTTTGATCCACAAATTCTTCTCACTTTCATCAACCTCATCTTGCAATTTCTTCACCTCATTCCAAGTTTCAGGTGGCATATACAGCATAAGTTGGCAGCTGATTCCCATTCTTTCCACCCTCTTATTGACTGACATTCTGGTTTTGGCACAATGTTGAGCCACCAGATCTGCATATCTGTTGCCGACTACCACCCAGTCATCTCCTGAATGGTGTGCAGCACATTTCACCACAGCCAATTCTTTTGGTGATTGTATTGCTTCTAGCAATTCCCTTACGAATTGTCCATTTTTAATGGGGGATCCTGAAGAAGTCATGAAATCCCTCTGCATCCATAGTTGGCCAAAATCGTGCACAAACCCCGTAACCATATTGGCTATCTGTAAATATGGTCACTCTCTGATTCCTCCCAATTTTGCATGCTTTTATCAACGCAATCAATTCAGCTACTTGTGCAGATTTGACTCCTGGTAAATAAGATGCTTCAACTATTCCAGTTAATTCACATACCGCATAGGCAGCAGTTAGTTTACCATCTTCATGTCTTTGACATGAACCATCAACAAATAGCTCCCTGTCTGGCTTTTTAAGAGGCTGTTCCTCTATATCTGGGCGTGGTTTTGTGCATAATTCTGTGATTTGTATACAATCATGTTCATCGTCTTCATCATCTTTAATTCTCTCATGATATGGGTCTGGTAGTAAGGTTGCTGGATTTATTATAGTACACCTTACCATGTTCACATTTTCAGCTCCCATTATTATTCTTTCATATTTAGTCAGCCGACTAGGAGTAAGATGCTGAGTTCGGGTTCTTGTCAACAGAATGACAACTGCATGTGGAACATACACTTTTACAGGGTGTCCCATCACAATTGACTCACTTTGTTCAATGCTCAAACAAGTAGCCGCCACTGCTTTTAGGCATCCTGGCAATGCGGCTGCTACTGGGTCCAATGTAGCAGAAAAATATGCTATAGGACGTCTTTCTAGTCCATGTCTTTGAGTTAGGACAGAAAGTGCACAATTTTCTCTCTCATGACAGAACAATGCAAATTCTCTTTTATAATCAGGCATGCCTAAGGCAGGTGCTGAACATAGGGCATTTCTCAATTTTACAAAGGCTTCTACACTTTCATCCTCCCACTCCACAGGGTCCTTTGCTTTCTTTTTTGTCATGTTAATTAAGGGCTTAGCTAACATGGAAAATCTTGGTATCCATTGTCGACAGTAACCTACTATTCCTAGGAACATTCTCACTTGTCTTTGTGTTACAGGCATTTGCATTTTCTTTATTAAAGCTACTCTTTCAGCTGTTACTCTTCTTTTTCCTCTCTCAATTTGGTGTCCCAGATACTTAACAGCTGTTGTACAGAATTGCAATTTTTCAGGTGAGACTTTATGTCCTTCTTCTGCCAAAAGATTTAATAATGCTATGGAATCAACAACACAGTCCTCTCTGGTGTTCGATGCCACCAATAAGTCGTCGATATATTGGACTAAGACTGAGCTTCCTGGCATCACTAGTTTTTCAAGGCACTTTTTCAGTATCTGGTTGAAAATAGAAGGACTTTCTGTGTACCCCTGAGGAACACGATTCCACACATAAACCTTGTTTTCAAATTTAAATGAGAAAAGATACTGGCTGTCTGGATGTAATGGTACTGAAAAGAATGCTTGACACAAATCAATTACTGTGAACCATCCTGCACTCCACGGAATCTGGTATAGAATTACTGCAGGATTTGGCACTATGGGACAACATGGTTCCACAATCTTATTTATTTTCCTCAGGTCCTGAACAATCCTATATTTTCCACTAGGTTTCTTTAACCCCATTATAGGTGAATTACATGGGCTATTCATTACTTCTTTTAGGATATTTTGTTCTACCATTCGATTTATTTCTTCAATGACTCCTGCTTTTACTTCTGCACTCATTTTGTACTGTCTGGTATTTGGGAAAATTGCACCTTCCTTTACAGTAATTTTAACTGGATCTATTTTAGCCATAAGTCCTACTTCTTTTCCGGTGAAATCCCATACTATGGGGTTTACTGTCCCTTTTAATTCTTCTGGCAACTCATCTTTTGTTATTAATGAAAACATCTCATCCACTTCTGTACCTTGTTTTGCAATCATAATTTTATATACATGGTCTTCATCTGGTGTCTGAACTGCCACACCATCCGGTGTGCAGAAAATGGTACAATTCATCTTGCACAATAAATCCCTACCTAATAAGTTTACTGGACTGGAATCACATACTACAAATTGATGCATTTCTCTGAAGTTTCCAATTTTAACTTCCATGGGTTCGGTAAGAGGTGTTCTAATCCGCTGATTAGCTACCCCCACTACTTGGATATTTTCACCAGAGAGAGGAAGGTCTGGAATGTCTGCTGTTCTCACAGTAGACCGGGTAGCACCAGTGTCCAAAAGGAAAGCAATATTATTACCTTTCACATTCCCTTCAACATATGGACCTGACTGATCTACCTGTAAGGATGCGCCAAGTATGCACTCCTTCTTCCCCTCTCCTAGGCACCGTCATGGACTGTATTGACAGAAATCGTCCTGCAAAAGAAATTGTGATGTCATATAATCATTCTTACCACGTCCTCCTGGATACCCGATGTCTGTACCATGCTTTGCTCTGCTTACATTACCCTGAATAGGTGCAGGTGGCAACTGACTCTGAGGATTTACACCCTGCTGTGAGTCATTCTGCGTCTGTGGATTTAAATTTTGATTTGGGCCATTATTATTCCGAATCTTTTTACATTCATCCTTCCAATGCCCCAATTTTCCGCATCCATGACAAGGAAATTTCTTTTTAGCTTCTTCTCTACTCATTCGTCCTCTAAACTTTCCACCAGTCCCAGTATCACCAATCGTTCCAGAATCTTTTCCTTGATTTTCACTCGGATTTTCCAAATTAATTCCCTGTTTCTCAGCCATTTTCACCTGAGCCCACATTACTTTTTCCTGCAATTTCTTGTGTCTATCCTCAATATCGTCTCCACAATATTTTGGATACTTCAAAATCTCGTCAATGGGCTTTCCCTGCCAACACAGCATATGCTGTTTAATCATCTGGCAAATTTCTGGCTTCAAACCATAAACAAACCGATACACAAACTGACTCATGTTCTTGTCTCCAATGTCCTCAAATCCACTATACTGTTTAAAAACCTGCAATAGACGCTCATAGTAAGAACGTACTGATTCATTAGCTTCTTGGGTAGTTCGATCTATTTTTACCCAATCTGTTTCTTTCGGTGGTATTTTCCCTTTCAGGTAAGTTATCACTTGCTGATACTTTTTCATCACATCATTTGACGGGGCACCTGTTTTCGGATCTCTAGGATATTCATCACTAGGCCAATCAACTGTAATTTTACAATCTGCCCACAAATCGGCAGGTACCACTATGTCAAATAAACCATCCAAATCCTTCAACAATACCTTTGACACCTTCACAAACCTGTCAACCTGCTTGTACCATTCAATTGGTTTTTCTCTCAACTTTGGAAAATCATTCGTAAATGACAAAATATCCTGTCTGCTCCATGGGACATGTACATATCCTCCTCCCGCAACTTCTCGCATCGGATACATTTGGTCTGCTTTCCCTGTTTCCTTCATCACATATTCAGATGCTGTTCTACTTGTTCGTGCTTCTTCCTTTTTCTTGGCCCACCTAGTTTTCCATTTATCTAGGTCTCCCCATTTTTGCAAAACTAACATTAATTCTCTTATTTGTAATCTTCTTCCAGAGGCATTCATATTTTCTAAATCTTTGTCTGAAAATTCTGCTCTATAGGGTTTCTGTAGTACCTTTGATCTCCCTATTTCTATTCCCATCTGTAGTGCTAAATTGGATAATTTTTCATGGAATATCCTTACATTTCTGGTGATACTCCTACACAGGAACAATAATTCTTCTTCTTCATCATAGGTATTTAAGCGTTCTAGTCCTACATTTCCTGTTATTATTTCTTCTAATTCGACTTTCAATTTATGAATGTCCATTATTTTCGGAGGTGTGCACTGTTTAACTGACCCTTGCACCCATCTTTCTAGATCTTCAGGTGTTACTATGGTAGCACTTTTTGCTCCCGATGAAGTTATTAAACTTACATCTTTTGAACATCCAGGTACATCTTTCCTGGGAGTACTATTTACAGAACCTCGAATAGGCAAGTCCATGAGTGATATTGTGGATTCACAGTCACTAAATTGATCCTCAATTATAACTGGAGCTTCAGGTTTGGGATTATTCACAGCAGTAGGTGTAAGTATCGGTGGAGGACAGCTTCCCTGAGTACCATATAATGGAACTACTGGACCAATTGTTACAGGTATGGTCAACGAATCAGGATGTACTTTTATCTGGGTTATTTTCTGTATTAATTCTGCTCTGGTCTTATCTAGGGCTTCCTTTTCTTTGTCATGAAGTATTCTACTCGGGGTGAATTCATGCATTACCTGTGGCACTAATGGAGTTTTTGGTGGTGCACTTGGGGTGCATCCACTTGTCCCTTCCTGATATGGTGGGGGATTTCTTAACATTTCCTCCATAAATTCGTCTTCAGACTCCTCATTTCTCATTAAATGTTTTGTCTTTTCTGTGCACTTACTTCCTAATTTCTCCTCTGCTGAGAACAATGGATATAATCCTTCTGTAATCATTGCCCTTCTCCATTGTTTCATCTGACCGTCCCTAGACTCACGTATATATCTGGGAAAAAATCCTGGATAACTCCTATTACTTCTAGATCTATCCCGCTCAAATGCCATGGTTTCCCATTCCTCTAGAGCTTCGTACTGAGTTAATCTAGGTCTGGGTTCTAAGTCATTCATCCTCAATCTCAAATTCTGAAGAATTCGCCCATTGAACGTGCCATTCTCGGGAAATGCTAATATTCCATCATTTTTGGTATATTCTATCCAATTCTCCATCCATACACAAGTTTGATAACCTCTCTCCATCATCATAAATGAAGCGGGCGTTTTAGCTGGTGGAATAATAATTCCTTCTCTAGTTTTGATTGGTTTGTCCTTTTTAAAATAATTCTTGATCTTTTGTAAAAATGACATTTTTCTCCTTTCTCCGTACATCTTGGGTAAGTACCGATGTATAAAATTATATTCTGCAAAGCCTAAATATCTCTTATCCTGACGAATTCCTGTTAAAGTCGGATCGCGTTTTAACATGCAATCCTTATCCACTAAGAATTTCGCTTCTATAATTTTGACCAATCAAATGTCTGCTATCTTTTATTTCCGAGCCAATTCTTGCGCGGCCTTTTGGTGACGTTTATCTGTCAACCCCTCCTTTACAATCTGCTCTTTTCTGTCCTTGCTGGTGTTAACCAATCCCAGCGCGGCACCTGTGACGTCAGTACTACTCCTGACTACTGAGCCCTCCTTTACAAGGGTTTTTTCCACACCCGCTGATTCAACCAATCTCAGCGCGGCGTTTAGTGACGTCAGCTCCCTCTCCGGCAACTGACCCTCCCTTTACAAAAATGTACGCAAACTTATTTTCTCTATAAATCTTAATTAAATTTCAGTAACAACATAAAACATTCGCTATCGTGCCAGTTTCTCTAAAATAGAAAAGATAGTTTTCTCTCACACTTAGTAAAACCTTTCTGTTTACTAAACATACACTACGAGTAAAACACTTCCGTCTACTCTTCACACAAGCTCCAGAAGTACCTGTTACTTCTCCAATGTTACCCTTTCTAGGTGATATTACATCAAATTTTCACCAGCGTACTCTTTTGCTATTACTCACACGCATAGAGTCCCTAACGAGTACTGAAAGTCCTGCTTAACTTTTCAGTACTATTTCTGCCTGACAGATAACCTCACTGCAGTATGGCTTCCACTTACCATCCGCTATTCTTTTTACCCCGGGGTATTCTGGACAACATAAAACAAAACTTTGAATACACGGATGTTAGTTCATAAAAATACAAATAAAAATTCTCATTACCCAATTAGCAAAGAGTAACCATCCTCTGCTTACCAGAAAACTGATCCAGCGCGATATTAGCAAACAGCATTCATACACCAGATACTCACTTGGGCCCATACATTCATACTACGCTAATACTTACGCTGGGTTTTATCAGTTGTTACCCTCTATCAAAATCCCTGCTACCAATTACCTTCTGATTGAAGAGTAATGACTTACCAATTAATCTTTTGCTAATTGGGAAATTTAAAATGAGTGACATTCATTTATAGTACATAATCCTGAAATAACCACTGAGTCAGAAAGTTTTAAAATGTTTATCTAAAGATTTAGCAGAGTAAAATACAGAGCCACATGGTACTTAATCGCAAATACCCAAGATTAAGCATAGAAATGATTATTGCTAATCAATGACGGTGTTTAAAGAAGAGGAGAGGATAGAGATAGCAGCGCAACTAAAGGTTGCATTATATTTACCTACGTGCGAGAACCAAACCCCTTAGCCAAGGAGTTGAAAGAATAGGACCCAGAAAGATGAAAAGTAAAGACTTCCTCCAGGATCAGGACAGGACTGGTGACCTCTCTACAACGACGCCTGCGCCGTTCCCCTTTCTGATAGTCGACTTCTCCTCGATTCTCCCGTGCCTTCCTTCTAATGGACTCTGCCGCCCCCTCCTCAGGACCTCTCCTGGACAGGGACTCGGTCTGCATTCGGTCAGCTTGGCGGTCTGGAGCGAAGCGCGCTCTGGCAGCATGGACGCCTGTTCTTCATGGACGCATGCTCTGACCCACTAATTAACTAATGCTATATTCTATTATACCCTTCTACGCCCATGTACCTCCCCTTAATGTTACTAAAATATGGGGTCACTACTTCTGATTGGACAGGGACAGGAGGTGGATTCTCACACCATGTTGATTTGGCCTAAATTGTAAAGCCTATTGTCTTTACGTTCCCACCCCTTCAAATTAATACATTCGCTTTATTTCCCACCCGTCTCATGACAAATGTAAACCAATTTTCATAGACAATGTGTCAATATGCAACAGGAAAGCCAAAATACAGCATCTTGGGCCATCGGGTCACGGCCTTGGACGACGTCCAGATTGACTTCATTTGGCAGGCACACAGGACACATGCGCAGAACCAGTTGCCTCTCGAGTTTCAGAACACCAACCCAGGCCCAAGTTTACGAACTAATAAAAGTGCAAGAAGAAAATATTAAAATCACAAAATAAAATGTTTCACTGTATGCCCACTTTTTCTATTCTATTCCCATTTAGTTATATATTCTAACCCGCGTTAGTAGCGTTAGGAAACGACAATTTAGTAATGACATGAGAGCAAGCTGAAGCATGTGAAAACATCAAGCAGCCATTTTAATGCACACTGCGCAGAAGCAGAAGTTTCCCACCAAGCAAAGAAAGACGTCACACCATGTGATATGGTTGCGACATGCGCATTGAGCTTTCCCTCGCATAGCGGCCATTTTGAATTACAAACAAGCGTTATTCATTAGTAAAACACATAGGCAAGCATCCCTTTCTTTTGTGTCGTGAATGCAAAGGTTAGTATTAACAATACAAGTTTAATAAATTAATACTGTGAGGAGGATTGAATACAAGCAAGTTTCATTTATGAAACCTTGCTCCATCACCATGTTGCAAGGGTGACTGTGCTGCAGGGGCGATTGTTTATGTGCAGGAAGGGAAAACTTACTGCACATAAACAATCAATAATGGAAATTTGCTCTTTCTATGTGTGCTGCACTATGCAGCACACATAGAAAGAGCAAAAAATTAGAAGAAATTAATAATTTCTCTTCGTATTGCCATTCTTTGACCAGGTATTACCTGGCCTTACTTTTTGGCGCTGCCCAAGCCTTGTAAATCTGGGGCAGCATCAAAAAGCAATGAGTGTTGCGGTGGAACGCCCATTGCAACATCCATTGCACGACCCTTTGCCGCAGCAGACTGCGGCATAAAGAGGCATATTTTCAAGGTGGTGTTAAGCCACGTTAAGCGGCTTAGCGCCACCTTGTAAATATGGGGAATGGCTCAATGCCACCTGAGTGTTCGAAAAAGTGGCGCTCCGGTGGCGTTAGGGGCTTGTAAATATGCCCCACGGTTTATAAACTGAATCGTTGACAAGCCATGCTCTAACTGCCCTGGCCCCTCAGTCCGAGTGCTGCAGGTTTTGGAGGATGCATAGCTTACTTCCTGTTGTCCCAGTTGTGTTGTAATTTCACAAATCTACGATTTTTCCACACAAATTACTCCAGGCCCGTCAAAAATAGCACAACAAAAAGAGAATGGAAAGGGAAATTGCATAAAACGGGTGCGTTGTGCGTTTAAATTCCGATAATGCACATTGCCCCTCATGAGGACAGCAAAAACAAACTTGATTTTATTATGGCCCTGACATAAAAACCACGGGGCATATTATCAAGAACGGCGTTAAAATTATCGCCGGTTTAGCGGCAGAAAACTGCCGCTAACGTGGCGATAATGGGCTTGATAATATGCCCTGGAGAATTCCAATAGAAGCCCATGTTCACACCAGAACATGGACTTCTATTGGAATTCTCAAGGGCATATTATCAAGCCCATTATCGCCACTTTAGCGGCAGTTTTCTGCCGCTAAACTGGCGATAATTTTTAACGCCGTTCTTGATAATATGGCCCCACAAGTTTCTGATTTATTGTTATCATGTGGTAAATCAGCACAGTTTAGCGTGAGGGTCCTAATGTTTTAATCTCCCTATTCTATTGACACTTTGTCAAAGTGACCAGTCTGGGCGGCTGGTCTTACTTGAAATTCTGCGGACAGCTTCCATAGCTTGAATATTTCCAATAAATGCGCAATCGGTCCTTAGCGGTGTCTTGGATAATACTCCTTGGTGGCCCACCTCATCACCTTTTTCAGGCCCAATAGACACAAATTGTACCATATGGCATGAGTAACATTTTCCGGGTATCTTTCTTAACCTCCATATATTCCTCAGAAGTCTGTTTACTTCATATCAATTTAACTCAAAGCTCAATTATCCATTTTGTTTAGTCTGAAAATGTTTATGAACAAAAGAAAAATAATCTGTGAATCATACAATTAGGAGACAAGAGGATCATTTGGGCACCTTGTGAGAGTAGTCACTATATTCACATGTACAGAACTCAAATGTATATGTTTTCATAAACAAGGCAAAAGCTCAATGATGCTGTATGAACGCAGCAGCACGTTGGCTACTGGCTTCCGAAAAAAAGAGTTCCAGGTTTTCACAGAGTTACTGGCAGGGATGTATAGAGGTTTGTAGTGTGTTCATGGCACCCCTCGCCCACGTCGCCCGACAGCACAACCTCAACATCATCTCCTACGCCGACGACACCCAGCTGATCCTCTCCCTCACCAAAGACCCTCACACCGCCAAAGCCCACCTCCACGAAGAAATGAAGGCCGTCGCCGAATGGATGAGGACCAGCCGCCTGAAGCTGAACTCGGACAAGACGGAGGTCCTCATCCGTGGTTCCAACCCTTCAGCCTGGGACGACTCCTGGTGGCCAACATCACTGGGAACAGCCCCGCCACCCACCGACCACGTACGCAACCTAGGGGTCATCCTCGACCCCACCCTCTCCATGACTAAGCAGGTCAACGCTGTTTCCTCATCCTGCTTCAACATCCTCCGAATGCTCCGCAGGATCTTCAAGTGGATCCCCACCGAAACAAGAAAAACAGTCACCCAGGCCCTCGTCACCAGCAGGCTGGACTACGGAAACGCCCTCTACGCAGGAACGACGGCTAAGCTCCTGAGACGGCTGCAACGCATCCAGAACGCCTCTGCACGTCTTATCCTCGACATCCCCCGATGCAGCTACATCACACCCCACCTGAGAGACCTCCCTGTCAACAAGAGGATAACCTTCAAGCTCCTCACACACGCACACAAAGCACTCCACAACTCCAGACCAGCCTACCTCAACAGACGACTCAGCTTCTACACCCCCACCCGCCAGCTCCGCTCGACCAGCCTCGCCCTCTCCACACTCCCCCGCATCCGGAAAACGACCGCCGGCGGCAGATCCTTCTCCCACCTTGCCGCCAAGACCTGGAACACCCTCCCCACCAACCTCCGACAGACCCAAGACCTACTGGCCTTCAGAAGACTCCTCAAGACCTGGCTCTTCAATCAGTAGCAGCACCACCCCCCTCTTCCCCCAGCGCCTTGAGACCCTCGCGGGTATGTAGTGCGCTTTATAAGTGACATGATTGATTGATTGATAAGTAGGTTAAATTCACAACTTTTAAAAAACATTCCTTAGCCAGGTTAGGGGTTCCACAATAAAGATGAGTGATACACAGGGATGACACTTTAAAACAACCTTATGGGCTTTCCTTCAAATTTTGAATGACTCTGTCCTTCATAATTGTCTCATTCGAGGGCATTGCAATTAATTGTAAAATGCAAAACATCAGAAAGCGTAAGATACTCCAATATCGCCACAGGTAATATAAATAAGTAATTACAGTGATCAAACGATCATGCACTTACCCATGTATGCATAGATTAATACACATACTATGCAAGAAACATCATTCATAATCCCAGAGTTAATGGAAATCGTAGTATGGTGCTACATAAATGCAATCAGCTTAACACAACAACAGGAAATAAGAAAACATCATAACATATTAATACACACACTCATTCATGTGTTTGTCTGTTTCATATTCCATCACAAGATGTACGCACTATTTTGACTGATTTCGTCCTATATGATCTTTCAAAGATTTAATGTGTCTTGGAAGGTGGTCATAAGGAAAATCTGACAGGCAGTATAGCACCTATATATAGCGCCATTCAATATCCCGGTTCACATATTCTCTACCGACTGATAGCAAGAGAGTGTCATTGACGCTGTGCCTGAGGAGACTTCTTTTGTTGAAGATCTGTCATGCAAGGTTATTCGCAATTTAAAACCACTTTTTAATATTAGTCTACCGATGTTGCTGATACTGTTGTTTAGAAGTCATAAATATTCACCTTTAATATATGTGAGAGTGAAATCTTATCTGCTTAATATGCGGACCAAACGTCTTGACAGTCAGTGTCCAGCGGTTCACGGCATAATCAGATCATTCGCATATAAATTAATATTGCAAATACTGTATGCGTTTAGAATAAATAAACACGTTCTTGCTGTGCAGTCTTCAGGAACCTGCGTGATGCATGCAAAAGTTCGTCTTTATTTGTTTCAACGGGGTTACATATTTTCGAGACATTGGCATATGGAGTTGAAGACATCAGCTTCTATTTCCTCCAGGAAATGTGGGTTTTGAGGAAGGGTGTTTACCTTTAAACGTGATTTTTGTTATCTCTTTGGCAAGTTAACAGGTTTGACAAGTGTTGGGCTGAAGAATTGTGCCCCCCATCAGCATAGAAGATCCCACAGTACCTCTTTCCTCCTTGAGCTCAGCAGGAAACCTTACCTTCACTTATTTTTGATTTATGTTTATACTCCTGACTTGAAGTTGGTCATGGGACTAGAACAAACTTATGGTACAAAAATATAATTGTCATACTATTATCTGACATATCAAGTCCTAAATATGTGTTTACAAAAATATCACCAAATTGGAGTTCACAAAAAAAAATCTACTCCCAATGGGACACTGTTGTTCTGAACAATATTTATCTCAGACAATATTTCCGACAATGATCTTCTGACATATAACCAAACAGAAGCATCAGACAACAGATCATTAAGCTTCATCTGTTTGGTATCTCAGATCCAAGTCTTCAATCATTTTGGCAGTTAAACTGTTCTTGTTCTCTCAAGTAAGAGACAGATCCTAACAACAATATTTCTAAAAGGTGCAAGTCACATTGTGGGTACAAGAATGCATCTGCCTTTTGCCTATCACAAATCATCAAAGGACGTATTCAGTGCTTAATTTATTAATAAATGTTATCCCCCGCTGTATTTCTCAGAAGGCCATTGCAGCTTGCACTACCAACCGGATCTGCCATTGCTGCTACATGCCAGTATAAATGCTCCCTACTTTGTGAAAAACTGGGTTATTGATTGTGCAGGAAGTGAGGCATGCCCAAGTAATAGACCAACAATTGTCTCCTTTCTGAGAACCAAGCTGTAACAAAGTCGATTCTCAGTAAAGATGATGACGAAGCAAGTTGTAGTACTTATTCAAATAGTTTATTGGATTTAAATCTCAGGAGAAACACCCCAGCCACCTTTCACCTCCAAGCTCCAGTTGAAAATCATATCACCACATTCCAATGGAATATACACATGTAGGGATTCCAAAGGAATGATAACAATCATTACATCACAGGCATAGAAATGACCCAGGCGCAAAAAAAAACAGTTACCACATTGCAGCTTGCACTACCAACCGTATCTGCCATTGCTGCTAGATGCCAGTATAAATGCTCTCTACTTTGTGAGGAATTGGGTTATTGGTTGTGCAAAATGTGATGCATGACCAAGTGATAGACCAACAATTGTCTTCTTTCTGAAAACCAAGCACCCCATTGTTTTACTTGACTCTCTTGGGTAACGAAACAGAGCAGTCAAAGGCTTACTTGGGGAAGGTGGTGTGGGCTAGTAATCACCATTCGCTGGCACGCAATAATAGTACACAATAAATGACTATACACTCATGGCCTGATCATGAGTCTGGTGGTCCGACTGCCCCATCACAACTTGGGCGATCGGACCGCCATGGGATCACTGCTGCCACCAGGGAACCGCATTCCCTGGAAGTGGCACATTGGTCCTGACGCCTCAATATGCTTGGTGGGACCTTCGTGGTCCCGCCAAGCATATTACATGATTCCTCTCTGCCACGGTTTTCATGGTAGTTTTACCGCCCTGAAAACCGTGGCAGAGAGGAAACAAAGGGGGTCCTACAGGGCCCCCTGGGGCCTCACGCCATCTGGGTGCACACAGGGGGGCACAACATGTGCCTCCCTGTGTGCATGCACACGAGTTCCTGTCCGGCATGGATGTCACAGTCTATGCCATGCAAGAACCTTGTGTGGCATTCCCATTGCAGTGCCTTATAAAGAGCCACCGCTGCGGGAACCACCACGCTGCCCACCCGCCAGACCACTTTTTTTTTTTTTTGGGTTTAACATTTTTTATTGAAAATTAAAACATTTGCCATGTGTAAAATCGTAATATATAGTTCGTCGTATAACGCCGCCAGACCACTTTTAAGTTATAATCTGGCGGGCAGGCGGCAGCGACTCTTGGCAGTGCAGGGGCGTGACGGTGGCATGCCGCCCACCCTCGCACCACCAAAAGCCGTAATCGGGCCCTCAGTGTTTTTTTTTCGAAAAAGGAAAAGTTAATTTACTACACATACACACTACAAAATACTATGCATTAATGTGCAAATAAATACATCAGGCAGATGGAATTACTTTTGGTTACATTCTGAGATCACAGTTGATCCCTACAGGGTCATGACCTCCAAAATCACAGTACTACCCCACCTATACCGAAAAGAACATCACAATATAAGGGGGTGTCATTTTAAATAAAGCAGGCCTATTGGCTTTGTCAACGGGTCACCACATTATAAGACCAATAATCAAATGTTAAAAAATAACCATCATATCACGGTAATCATGAACCATGTTTATAAACAATCATTATTAATAATGAAAGCACTTTAATGTTTAACAAAAGTCATTGTCAGCAATGTACTTTGAATAAAGCATTGGAAGTCAATATACCATGTGTCTGAGTCTTCCTTTTACACATTTAGGCCACATACAATGCAGGTCCACCTTCTTGAGGGCACTGCACTCTCAAGCTGTAGAACAAAAGCTCCATTCCAGAGTACTTGAAAAAAAAATTAGGAAATAGGATTACTTTAAAGTTGATCGGGCGGGGGGGTGGCTGCTGTGCTCCTTTAGCCCCAGAACACTGCCTATTTTGGGGTAACCACAAGGCAAAAATCATGAACAATCCAAGCTCAGCAGGGCATTATAGCCTAAATATTTAATCAGTGCCTTCTCCGCTTTGTTTTTTATGCGCACAGCCTTGCCCATTCAAGCATTCACTGGAGGCCCAGGGATGGGGTTCCAGGCCCCATAAAAACTGGCACCAACTCGGGGGATGGGGTCCCCGGGACCAATAAGAGTCTGGGGAGGGGCCTCAAGTACGCCCCATTCCAGGACAATTTTAGCAAAAAGTGTTATGTTGTCTCCTGGGGGTTTGGCTCCTCTGGGGGAATTTAGGAAGGAGTTGTGGCGGAGCCCAACATGTTCCATTTTTTGAAAGAGGTCAAAGGTCATCATTCCTTAAAATGCCATAACTCTGGCTCTGTTATGCCAATTTTCCCACTTGTCGGCTCATTTTGCTACAGCTGGTGTGGAGGTCAAGCCACCTGGATCAATCTCTACAGGCCTCCTAGCCTCAAAAGGGGAACACAAAGGGGGCACACTTTGCAGGGAGCTGGTTTCTCTGACTCCTTCAGCAGCTTTCTCATTAGCCTGGCTCCAGGTGAAATTCTCCTCCTGCTGGGGCAAAGAAGTCCAGGTTTTTCCCCAACTGGTCCTCATGAGGCAACAAGGGAGCTGTGCCACTGGCCCAGGAGAGACCCCTCTAGTCCTGGGGTCAGCTGCAGACAGAGTCCTTAGTCCATCAGGGTGTCAGGTGACTTGTCCTTCCAGCTGTCCATGGTTTTACCTCCATCGCCGTCCAGGTTCAAGGTTTTGCTCACTTTCATGTTCTGGGGTTGCAAGGGTTTATGCCCTGTGCCAGCCTGTGGCGGGGGGGACACCCCTTTGTCTAACCCTAAAACTGGTTCTTCTCAGTTCCTCCCTTTCCAAAGGGATTGGCTTCAGCCTGGCTAGTGAAACAAAGATAAAGGCAGACCTGCTGTCAGGTTCCTTTGAAGTGTAATCAGGGCAGGGCATGGCCCTTTCCAGCCATTCTGTTAGGACGAACCAATCTTCTTTTCAGCCAGGCTACTTTTGTTCACTGTCTCGCACAATACTCGTTGCAACTCACAGAAAGGCCCCCGAAACTTTAAGCAGGGAAATGCCAACTTTCTAAAACTTGGGACCTAAGGAAGGCTTGGGTCTGAGCTAACTGGATGGGACCACTATTAATTTGTATATGAAAACAGTATCCAGTAGCCTAAGGTCTCAAAATTATTCAAATGACGAGCCAATGTATTGAATTCACAAACTCGTGTGATTTATTCCACTTTTCTTAAACTTTTTTTCAGAAAAGTTAAATGCATTTGAATCATGTCAAATAACAAGGAAAACACAAAATAATGAAACAATTAAAAATTACATAGGTTACATGAACATTTCAAACATCAACTTATATTTGCAAGTGTGTATCAAACATCCACAATTATTGTGAGTAACACAAATCCAAGTGGAATAAATCACACGAGTTTGTGAATTCAATACATTGGCTCGTCATTTGAATAATTTTGAGAACTTAGGCTACTGGATACTGTTTTCATATACAAAAAAAACTTTCTAAAACTGGCATTTCCAGTAATTTAAAATCTAACTTTGATTTTAAATTACAACTTAAATAAGCAGATGTATTTCTTTAACTTCTACCAATCTGAAATTAGCTTTTATTCATTTGATACTTTATTTCGACCAAAGGTCATAAAAGTTGCATAAAGACAGTAATTCATGGTACATTCTAAAATATGTCCAAACCGTATCATATGATCTTATTAAAAATCAAAACTTCCCGTTAAAATAAAAATAAACAATATGTGTATCACAAGGTCTTTCCATTAAATACTTCTCTAGTTAATTCACACATAAAATCAATATAAAACCTATTTACAGTATAATAAAAATGGGGGTCCGCTAGTTGTTTTATACAGGTCCAAAATAATCATTTGCGGTCAGGAGCATAATCTTCAACGCATCACAGTTTTAACCCCGCTTTTTTCCTTATCAATCCCACAATGAACAGGTATCTACATAGGGCGAATATAATGTGTGGTGCAGTACTAGTTATCAGTACCCTTAGTGCCTCTTGATGTTTTCTAAATCCCATTGAGTGGCATAGTGGTCGTATCCACTTCTTCCTAGCTTTATCATATGCTGAGCAGAAGAACAGGATATGTGCTATGTCTTCTGTGGGCCCTATAGCATGTATATTACATAGGTTGCAAGAGCGATCTTCTTCACTCCCCCAATTTGCTGTATGGCTCTTGATCCGTAAGATATTATACCTTAACTTTAGGTATAAGATTCTTGCTAGGTGTGGCTGTACATTATCGAGAAACTCCTCGCGGCTCGGGCTTGGTTTAATAGAAAGGAATTGAGATGTTAGTCTTCCTAATCTGGGGTTGCAATGAAGTTCATTCAATATATGTTGCCAATAGATTCCCTTCAATATGCCTTTGCAGCTAGGAGTTAAACTATGTGGATCTGTCCAGTATGACTCAAGACCTAGCATTATGAGCCATTTCCTCACAAATCTTAACCAGGGGAAGGTAAGATCGGTGTCAATGTTTAATAGTTCACCTACAGCTTTTATTAAATGTAGCAATGTAGCCCAATGATTCACTCTGGCAGCAGCCAGCCTTCCTACAGTGAAAATAGTTTTTGCCAATATCGTTAGGTCTTGTGCAACATTAATTTCTACGTGTTCTACTTTTAAATAAAATGCGCCCACCTTTATGGACAATAAGGCTTACAAATGGGTGACTTATAAATGTTCAAAAGGAAGGTTTAGGCCTGTCAAAAGAAATATTTTGAAAGGTCAAATTTGCAGTTTAAAACTGCCAAAGGCATGTTACAGGTATGTGGCAACCATGCTGCGCACAACAGAGTCTCTGACACGCAGCCCACACGAGTACACACATGTGTGTGCATGCATGTGCAGCCAGCCCAGTGTCCCATGCCATACCTGCGTCGCAGTGGCCTTATCTTAAAAGGCGGACACTGGTGGTAAACAGGTGCAATCTAAGTATCATGCAATTACCATAGCTGAGGCTTAGGTAGTGAGAATCACCCACAATCAAAGTCCAAAAAATTGGTGATCAAAAACAAATAATCCTGGCGTACTAAATGTGCAAAACCCTTTTGCAGCATTAAGCATCACACTCCTGTTATTATGACAGTTTGGACAATTCCAGGCCATCCAAATCTGTAAGAATGGCCTAGATGCAATACAATAATTTTGTAAATATGTATTTAATTGTTATAATGATGTGCCCCACCCAGAAAATAGTCAGACAACGCCACCATGTGGTAGACTGTCATAAGTAAATGTGGGTGCTAACAATTAAGGGATGATGTCAAGCACCGGCAAACACCGGCAGAAATTAAGCATTGAACATATCGTAAGACAGAAGAGAAAAGGAAAAAAGAAATCCAGAGTGCTGTGGAGTGAAAAAGGTGAAAAGTGAGTCTCCATTGGGGGTAGAAGCAGCATTAAAGTGGCAATTTAATTCCAAGAGCCAAATCAGTGAGAAAAATGAATTCCATATGTTGCATGACTTCTTAAACGACCTTTTAAACTTAGTTATGATTAAAGAAAACATGACCATATCGGACTAGCTCTGAAACCACCCCGCCGCTTGCCAGTAAGTTAGAGGATTACATTCAAGTTACTTTGTCTATTCTATAAGGCCTACAGGAACAAAGGCCCAGTTTATTTACAAAAGTTATCCCCTCATTACATATTCTAAAATTACCTTCACTCAATGGCATCACAACTTATTTCTCATTGGCCCTTCAACCAGCTGAACACAGAGGATGATATTTGAGAGTGTTAGGTAAAAAGCTTTGGAATGTCCTTGTCATCTATCACGCAACTGAACTCATCTACCTCTGGTTTGGAAAGCGTCTCAAAATCAAGCTCTTTAAGAAAGCCTTTGCCGAATCGACGTTTGAAGGTTATGATTCTTATCACACCTGAATGGCCTTCAGCAGCCTCCTTATTCATATTCTAAAGTATATGTGCACATTTTTTCTGAGGTATCTGTAATGCCCAAACTTTAAAGTTATCAGAAGACAATTGTCTCTACCTTCTTTCAATCACGACTAACAGTGGAAAGTCAAATATTGTGCAGCACATCAAGATATATTACCTTATAATGGTGTAAGTAAATCCACATCTATGAAGTACAAGGCAGGTAAACAAAATATGCATTATCAAACCTTTGAGCTTCCAAACAAATGATAGCGTGGATTGGGGACAAAATTAAATAATATGATTCAATCTTTTCAGTTTACCATCACTTACAGGGTCAAGCCCCATACCCACCCTGATTCTTTCTCACCAGGTGATGGACCTTTGATACCGTATTTTGAATCAGGAGCTATTTCATCATTTTAAATCAAATCGCATTAACAGTTTAAGTTCAGTTAGTGATGAGAGTTTGGAATAGATTAAAAACCTATATTCTCATTAAGAGATTAGTAAGTGAATCCAAAAAGAGGATCTCTGTCTAATACATCAATGGGCACCCCATCTGGCCCAGGCACCTTCCCAGCAGAGGATTTTAAAATTGCTCTAAGCACCCAGTTAACTTCGATAGAATTACTTGAGGTGAGAGATACAGCAAAGGAGGGGGTCAGAATCTCCGCCATGGAATGTGGCAACTGATCTTTACTAAAAATTTGGAAAATGACAGACCCATTCCTCAGCAGGGCTATGACATTCTATTTTTTGCTGGTTGGCATCTTTATAGTAGGGCTTATTAATGACTACCCAGAAAGCCTTAGAGTTCCAAATGTTTTCTAGATACTATAGTGGCCTTATAGCAAGACCTGAGAAGTCTAACCTTTGCCATATTATGAGGGGACATATATTAAGGGGCGTGGTCTGCAGGGGCAACATGGCAGACGCGATCTGAGCTCGCTCTGCCACTGATCCCCTGTATCCGCTGAAGTTATCCAGTATAGACGAGGCATCCACAGTGCATAGCCGAGGAGAATCGCTGTGCGGACCCTCATGTGTCGATATGCGGAGAGATACCGGAGAATGGCGATGAACTAAGGCCTACAGTCAAGATTTGGCTCCCAACTTCATGCACGAGACCTGGGTGGAGTCGACTGAATCACCCGAGAGAGGCTCGCGACCGTTAAGGACTCGGAATCTGAAAGCAGTGGCGTCTATGGCCCTGCATCTCTCCGATCGATGGCAGGATCCGTTGGTTCGTGATGTGAGCAGCGCACCTGCCGCTTGAAGGGGTGAGCAGCGCTGCGGACTGCACCTGGAGGGTGCCGGATGCCGGGGCCCTACCTACTATGCAAATCATCAGAGCGGTTGCGGCCTGCCTGCTTCAGTGAGGAAGAGTGGTGAGCGGTGGAGCTGCCAACCGGTCCGGACAGTGACTTTGCGGCTTGGGCTGCGGAGACGGCGCCTGGCGAGCGGGACACAGAGCCGAGGCTGTGGAGCCCAGTGTTGGGTTCCCGATGCAGGGAAAAGAAACGCGGTGGCTGACGGCACCGTTTGGAGGAGTGCGAGGCGGCCTAGCTGTGATCGAGGGAGGGGAGTGAGCCCGCTCTACCTGGCTGCAAGGAGAGATGCGAGCGGGCCCACAGTGATGCAGCTGCCCACTGGAGGAGACCGTTTGGAGCGCAGCTGGCCCGGGCTGGGCTGAGTGTTGTGGTGACTGTGCCACCCCTCCCACCTAGCACACTAAAGAGGGGTCAGAGGTGAGACGGTGGCGGTCATCTCCGGACTCTACTCTGAAGGTCCCTGTCGCAGGCACTGTATGTGGGGCTGCGTGGTAACACTGAGTGTGGACAACACGACGAGCAGCTTGCTGTATGAGACGCCGGTGAGTCCCGGGCCCGAGCCTTCAATTGCTGCAGTTGCAGGAGAATACTGAGGAACCAGGAGAGGAGACAGGTCCACGTGGCTGTGGGCGGTTGGGGGAGTGAATGCTGTGGAGGACACTGTGCTGGGGAGCTACGCTCCACATGCTGAGTCTGACCTGGTGAGTGGAGAGACTGTGTGTGTTCCCCCTGCCACCACAACATGCTGCATTGTGCGCAGAGAGGTATTCCCGGCTTTCTTGACTCGCTCTGCAGAGATATTGTATCCTTGGTTCGCACTAAGATCACCGGTCGGTCTTATGGGTCGCGCTAAAGGTACCGGGTCGAGGACCTCTTCCTAAGTTGGTAGCTCAGCGGACATGGACATAACGCAGCCATCAGTTCAGCTGGACCTCCCGAACGCTATCTTGCACGCCATAGAACATACCAGGGAATCGATGGAGTCTAAGATAGACAAGGTTGCGTTGGGCCTTACATTAATACATGCAGACCATTGGAAACTAGGGGATCGAGTCACAGTAGTAGAGCAGGATGTCTCAGAGTTAAACCGGCCACCGATTTCCTGGAAAAGCAACAGAATGTGCATGAAGACCGTATCCGATACCTTGAGGACAGGGTGGAGGATGCTGAGGGTCACTCTAGGCAGAACAATATACGCCTGATTGGACTGCCGGAGGGGGCGGAGGGCCAGGATGCAGTGGCCTTTCTGGAACAATGGCTCAAGGATACTCTTCCCTCCTCCTCCTTCTCACCCTTCTTCTCCATGGAGATGGCACATCACATCCCGGGTAGAAAGCCGGCGCCAGGCTCTGGGGTGCATCCGCTTATCTTCAAGCTGCTGCATTTTAAAGACAGGGATATGACCCTGCGTGAAACCAGGAAATGAACGGAAGTTAAATTTGATAATGATAATGCTAGGATCCTCTTCTTCCCGGATTACACACTCAAGGTCCAGCGTCAACGAGGGTCCTTCCTTCAGGTCAAGCAGAAACTTCGCCAATTAAATGTGGTATACTTCTTGCTCTATCCAGCAAAGCTCAGAGTGGTCTCGGATGGGAAAGCATGTTTCTTTGATACACCGCAGGATACCACGGGCCAGTTCTCAGGCCCTAGACCTTCTGGCACAATGGACACCTGGCGGAGGAAGGCGAGCGGCATGAGGACTCGTCGGCAAAGATCCAAGATCAATCAATCAATCAATCAATCATGTCACTTATAAAGCGCACTACATACCCGCGAGGGTCTCAAGGCGCTGGGGGAAGAGGGGGGTGGTGCTGCTACTGATCGAAGAGCCAGGTCTTGAGGAGTCTTCTGAAGGCCAGTAGGTCTTGGGTCCGTCGGAGGTTGGTGGGGAGGGTGTTCCAGGTCTTGGCGGCGAGGTGGGAGAAGGATCTGCCGCCGGCGGTCGTTTTCCGGATGCGGGGGACTGTGGCGAGGGCGAGGCTGGTCGAGCGGAGCTGGCGGGTGGGGGTGTAGAAGCTGAGTCGTCTGTTGAGGTAGGCTGGTCCGGAGTTGTGGAGTGCTTTGTGTGCGTGGGTGAGGAGCTTGAAGGTTATCCTCTTGTTGACAGGGAGCCAGTGCAGGTCTCTCAGGTGGGGTGTGATGTGGCTGCGTCGGGGGATGTCGAGGATAAGACGTGCAGAGGCGTTCTGGATGCGTTGCAGCCGTCTCAGGAGCTTAGCCGTCGTTCCTGCATAGAGGGCGTTTCCGTAGTCCAGCCTGCTGGTGACGAGGGCCTGGGTGACTGTTTTTCTTGTTTCGGTGGGGATCCACTTGAAGATCCTGCGGAGCATTCGGAGGATGTTGAAGCAGGATGAGGAAACGGCGTTGACCTGCTTAGTCATGGAGAGGGTGGGGTCGAGGATGACCCCTAGGTTGCGTACGTGGTCGGTGGGTGGCGGGGCTGTTCCCAGTGATGTTGGCCACCAGGAGTCGTCCCAGGCTGAAGGGTTGGAACCAAGGATGAGGACCTCCGTCTTGTCCGAGTTCAGCTTCAGGCGGCTGGTCCTCATCCATTCGGCGACGGCCTTCATTCCTTCGTGGAGGTGGGCTTTGGCGGTGTGAGGGTCTTTGGTGAGGGAGAGGATCAGCTGGGTGTCGTCGGCGTAGGAGATGATGTTGAGGTTGTGCTGTCGGGCGACGTGGGCGAGGGGTGCCATGTAGATGTTGAACAGCGTTGGGCTGAGGGAGGAGCCTTGGGGTACGCCGCAGATGATCTTGGTGGCCTTGGATCGGAAGGGGGCGAGGCGGACGCTTTGTGTTCTGCCGGAAAGGAAGGATGTGGTCCAGTGCAGGGCCTTCTCTTGGATCCCGGCGTCGTGAAGGCGTGTTCGTAGTGTGTGGTGGCAGACCGTGTCGAAGGCGGCTGATAGGTCCAGGAGGATGAGGGCTGCTGTTTCTCCGTTGTCTAGCAGGGTCCTGATGTCATCGGTGGCGGCGATGAGGGCGGTTTCGGTGCTGTGGTTGCTGCGGAAGCCGGACTGGGAAGGGTCCAGGATGTTGTTCTCCTCGAGGTAGCGGGTCAGTTGTTTGTTGACGATTTTCTCGGTGACCTTCGCGGGGAACGGGAGCAGAGAGATGGGTCGGAAGTTCTTGAGGTCCTTGGGGTCTGCCTTGGGTTTCTTGAGCAAGGCGGTGATCTCGGCGTGCTTCCAGCTTTCCGGGAAGGTTGCTGTCTTGAAGGAGATGTTGATTATTTTCCGGAGATGGGGCGCGATGGCTGTACTGGCTTTGTTGAAGATGTGGTGAGGGCACGGGTCTAGCGGTGAACCGGAGTGGATGGTGTTCATGATCTCGCTGGTATCCTCGTCATTGATGTTGGTCCAGGAGAGCAGGCGGTTGGTGGTTGTGGGGGCAGTGGTCTCGGTGGTTGCCGGGGCGGTCGTGGTGTTGAAGCTGTCGTGGATGTCGGCGATTTTGCGGTGGAAGAAGGTGGCCAGTGAGTCGCACAGGTCTCGCGACGGCTGGATGTCGTTGGTGTTGGAGCTGGGGTTGGAGAGTTCCTTCACGATGTTGAAGAGCTCTTTGCTGTTGTGTGCGTTGTTGTCTAGGCGGTCTTTGAGTGAGGCCCTTTTGGCGGATCTGATGAGGTGATGGTGACTGCGGGTGGCGCTCTTGTGGGCGGCGTAGCTGTCCGCTGTCCGTTCGTGGAGCCAGATCTTCTCCAGTTTTCGGCATGTTCGTTTGGAGGCCTGGAGGTCTTCGGTGAACCAGGTGGCTTTCTTGCTGGTGTGGCTGTTGGGCGGATTCTTGAGCGGGGCAAGGGTGTTGGCGCAGTCGTCGATCCACTGTCTGAGGTTGTGGGCGGCGGTGTCGGGGTCGGAGGGTTCGGCGGGTGGGCTCAGGGCGAGGGGTGTGGTTAGCTGGTATTCCGTGACTCTGCTCCAGCAGCGGCGAGGCATTTGTTCGGTATCCTGGCCTTTCAGCGGCCCCTGGACAAGACCAAATTTAGCAGGAGAGCCAGGCAGCGGTCCGGGAGGCGGAGCAGCTGGTGGAGACTGCAGAGATGATCAGCGGGGAGAGAACGCCACCCCACTCGTCTGAAGATGAGGGCTCGTAGCCAGCTGGACTATCGGATGTGGTGTCGTTGCGAATGCCAGATGTCACGCCACAGACCTCTGATGGTATTGTATAATGACGGGGCTCAGGTGTTTATACCACGAACTATTGACAGCCTTGCAGCCTGGTGGCACGTGGTATTGCTGCCCTTGTCTCTTTGTGTGGGGTATGGGGGTCTGCGCAACTGACATTGCATGTGCTTTAATGTATGGCTATTTCAGTTTATCTTGATTGTTTGTACTCCCTCATGATTAGATGTGTGGTGTATGGGGATTATGCTTGGCCTTTCACCCCCTACGTTTGTCC
Organism: Calotriton arnoldi; assembly: GCA_963921515.1. Classification (NCBI taxonomy): domain Eukaryota; kingdom Metazoa; phylum Chordata; class Amphibia; order Caudata; family Salamandridae; genus Calotriton; species Calotriton arnoldi. The sequence continues at coordinate 876,596 of CAWUFW010000893.1, forward strand.
CTACTACAGGGTATCGGTTGGTCTCACGGATAGTTTGTATCCTATTAAGGTTTGGGAGCACCTCTAGTTTATGGGGGCTGCTCTGGTACAGTTTATCCACCGCCATGTTGGCGTTTTTTCCTTCCTTCATATCCACAAAGGTTCCCTGGAGGGGAGTGGGCTACGTCATAGTTATTTACCGACCCACACTATTGATTCCAAACGTGGGCTAGGTCACGGGTTGTTGTTATATGATGCAGTGACATGATTGATCACACAATACTTACATGGAATGTGAAGGGTTTCCGTACACCATTTTGCAGATATGTGGTTATTCATATCTTAAAAGACATAATGTGCGCATAGCCCTACTGCAAGAGACGCATTTAGACAGTGTTGAAGCGGCCAAGTTGCAAAGGAAATGGAGGGGTAAGGTTACGCTACTGATTACTCACTATTCGCATGAGGGGCCCTGATATTGGTCCGCCCAGGCACACCCTTCACAGCGGAAGAAGTAGTGCTTGATAGGGATGGCAGACATGTGTTCCTGAGGGGTAGGCTAGACAGATGTTATATAATGCTTGGTAATGTATACGCCCCCAACACGGACTTAAGCCCATTTCTCAGATCACTCCCCCAAATACTCGCTAAATGGTGCGATACTCCGTGGTTGATTGGAGGGGATTTTAATGGTGTCTTGGACGTTGGGCTAGACAGATCATTTCCCCCCCTTACACACACAGCAGCCACAACTAACTCTGCCGTATTGAGTGGTTGAACTTGTGGGTGGGATATGGTGGATATCTGGAGACACTGGAACCCCAGTGTGCGGGTGTATTCCTTTTATTCTGTACCACATAATTTACACGTCCGGCTAGATAGATTCCTCGGTTCTCCCTCCCTGCTCCCATATGTCACGAACTCGGATTATCAGGGTCGTACACATTCCGAACATAACCTACACTATGTTTCACTGGCATGGGAAACTGGACCTCCTTCCATTCCTACGTGGCGGCTACAGCCGTCGACACTAGAGGATCCGCTGTTTAGAGATAGGATAGGGGAAGCCCTCAGCGAGTACTTTGCAGATAATAAGGGGATGGCTTCTTCTAGTATGGTGGAGTGGGCTGCTATGAAGGTTACAATACGAGGGAAATGTCTGGGGCTGGAATGCAGCATGAAGAGACAGATGGAGTCTGAGCTGGTTGTAGTGGAAAGGGATTTATTAAGGTTAGAATCCGAAACAGTAGGGATCAACCCGGATCTGGCACCGCTATTAGAAGCGCGCAAGAAACATACGGAACTCCTAGAACGCCAGAGATGTTTAAATTATGCAGCGCACTCTGTGATGGCTCACGCGAAAAGAGATCAAACTGGGGCTTTGTTAGCCTGGTTGATCAAGCAGGATCAGGACACGAGCCTCATCACTGCACTCCGGTCCCAGGACGGCGGGCTTAAATATACGTAGCATGAGATCCATAAGGAATTGACTTCACACTTGGCACATTTGTATAGGTCTGCCCAGAGTGCCTCTGATGTGGACATTCATTCCTTTTTGGATGGTATTACTTTTCCTACGCTTACACCAGAGCAGCGCCGGGAACTAGATGCACCTCTCACGTTGGAGGAAGTAAAGGGTACGATGTGTGCGCTGCCTACTGGCAAGGCCCCAGGACCAGATGGTCTTCCCAATGAGTTCTATAAGACTTATGCAGATCAGTTAGGTCCACAACTATTGTGAGTTTATATGGAAACACTGGAGGGGGTTGCTCTCCCAGTCTCGATGGCATAAGCCACTTTGGTTACTCTTCCTCAGCCAGATAGGGATCCGACGGGCACGAGCGCCTACTGACCTTTGGTGCTGCTAAATGGAGATTATAAAATACTGGCAGAAGTTCTGGCGGGTCGACTGGCCCTGGTCACCCCCTAACTGGTTCATCAGGATCAGAATGGCTTTGTTCCAGCTCGCAACACCTCATTAAATATTCTAAGGCTATTTTGGGTGATGCGCAGGGCTGCAGAGGCCTGGCCTGCTGCGGGCTGCCTGGTCTTAGACCTAGAGAAGGCCTTCGATACGGTGGAATGGCAGTATATGTTCGCAGTGTTGCGACGATTCGGGTTTGGGCCCTATTTCCTAAATTTAGATAAGCTATTGTATGACACCCCCACCATACGAGTTCGCTTGGGGACCTTGTTTTCCAAGCCTTTGTCACTAGGCAGGGGAACTAGACAGGGGTTCCCCCTCTCCCCACTAATATTCTCCCTGGCTATAGAACCTCTGGCCATAGCTTTACGCCAACTGGCGGATCAATGGGGAATACAGCTGGGGGAAGAGACACACGCCGTCTCGCTATACGTGGATGCTATCTTGCTTTTACTTAAGAACCTACAGGATGCCTCCTTCAATTATACCCAACACACTGCAGCTGTTTGCTAGAGTGTCGGGCTGAAAATGAATTGGGAGAAATCATGTTTATTTCTCTTTACACCTGGTGTAGATGCTCCTCAGTGGATGGTGGACAGTGCAGTAGTGGCCTGGCAACCGGCAGTGTTTCGATACTTAGGTGTCCGCGTCTTTCACACGGATCGTGATCTACTAGAAGGCAATCTATCTAGAGCACTTGCAGCGCTGCGCCTTCAGGTAGACTTTTGGAAAACACTTAGCCTCTCTGTCGCTGGCAAGGTGGCAATCATTAAGATGGTGGTGTTGCCCAGACTATTATATTATTTCGCGAATCTTCCATTTTACCTACTAGCATAATTTTTCCGCCCATTGGAAGGACTGATGAGGGACTTCATATGGAGCAGCAATCGGTGTAGGGTTGCGCTTGCTAAATTGTATCCGCTTCAGACACAGGGTGGATTAGCCTTACCCAATATGGAACATTACTATCTGGCGTCTCAAATACAGTGGGTGGCGAAGTTGCTGAGGGAGCTCAACCTCGAAGATACGGCGGAGGGCGGCCCGCCGTGTACGCTAGATAGGCTCCTTTTCATCTTCCATCCGTGCGCTTGGCCAAGTACGTCTCTCCCCTTTCTGGTACAGATAGCCCAGAAATGCTTCCGCAGAGCCTTATATCTCACTAGGCATGTAGTACCATATGCGCCCACGATACCACTCTTAGGAATGCCGAAGGGAAAAGTAGAGTCAGTACAGCTGAACTTGCAGTTTGGCGAGAGGCTGATGTACACAGACTGGGTGACTTATATGTGGAGGGTACATTGAGGCCGTTCTGTTCTCTGGCAGATGAGGTAGGCATCCCACCGGGGCAGTTCCTTAAGCATTCCTCCTGGATAGCTACATTGAGACTTCACTGGGGGGATATCTCGCAGGAGCTCCAGACGCACCTTCTATTACAGTATAGCCATGTACTGGGCACGGGGCGACACCTCATAAAATGGTTTGCGGAGTCCATTAGAGAATACACCTTTACTGATTTAACACCCTTGCGCACTAAATGGGAGACAGACCATGCACGACCATACACACCCAGGGAATGGGGAATGTTGCTGGAGAGTCCTAGACAGATTCCTAGGAATGCAAGATTTAGGCTAATTCAATTCTACATAGTCCATAGGGCCTACTTATCCCCAGACAAAATCAACAAGTTTTTTGATAGGGTGGATGCTTGTTGTCCGCGATGCAAAAAGACAGATGCTGATTTATTGCATATGATATGGACAAGCCCCAGACTACAGAATTATTTGCTTGGAGTGATTCATTTACTAACCACCAGCACAGATAGAGCACTACCGAATACATGGGTGGCTTGCATAACAGGTATATTCCCCAGAGATAAAAAACACAGGACCACCTCCCGTTTTCTAGATCTGGGGCTGGCGGTGGCCAAACGGTTGGTCACCCGCCACTGGAAGGCCACTGACCCCCTTTACTCACAGCCTGGGCTCACTCGATGCTACATTGGGCTAAAGCTGAGGTGACTTCATTGTTGAGAGAAGACACACAGGGTCTCCGAAAGTATCCCATTTCGGCAGCATGGGGAGTGATGCTGATGGCGTTACAAGTGGCATCAGCCCCAGACGACCCTTCAACTACTCCCGACACCAATCATACTAGCCCACACACGGGGCACGGTGTGCCCAGTCATTAATGAGTTCTGAACCAAGTGCGATACATAACATCTGACGAAATGGTATTTTGAAATGTGACACTAACGTTGATGTAACTGGGATTGTGTAAAGGATGATATGGTCATAAAAACGAACCGTTCCCCCCCTCTCTCCCCCCTCCCTCTTCCCAGTGACCCTTATCAGTGGATGTATATAGTTTCGTTATAATGGATATGGTTGCTTACATAATAGTCATGACCCTATGGCATAGCCGAGAGGAGTTGCTGGAAATGGGCAGATAGAATGTCGTGGGGAGTGAACTGTGCCCTTCCATGGTGCCTGGATATTGATCCAATGACATGCCGCGAATGTTGATGTAAAATTCTGGTAGTACAAAGTGTATTCGCATACTGTCTGTATATGACTGAGACTAGAATTTTTTTTACATTCATGCAATGACTTCATGCAATATTTAACTATGTAAATTGTCGTTCCAACTGGTTCTCATTGCTTTTATGCATGTCTGTATCATGTTTCATATATCTAAAACTTCAATAAACAGATTAAACAAAAAAATGAGGGGACATATTAAGGGCATCTTTCAACTGCTTTAGTGCTTTGGTACAAGTTGAGTTAAACCATTTAAAATGGTGTGGTTCCTTTTGCTTAGGGTTACTAACCAACAAGTTGGATGCAAATTTGCAGATAGCGTCAAATCTTGCCCTAACGTCCTCAACTTTTGCGTCATCAGATAAACATGTCATGACGTCCACTTGCTTCTGGAAAATTACATTTGCCAAAAATTGACTATGATCGACTTTTTCCCATCTAAGGCGGACACAATTATTTTTGGCATACTCAAGAGCAGAGGAACAATTGTGCATTTGCAGTTTTGCCAAGGGACATTTTAAGACAATAACATTAGGGTTATGGTCATTTATATTACTGGGGAAGATATAAGAATCCTCTATGTATGGGACAATATGTGGAGAAAGCAGAATAAAGTCAAATATAGAGCCCTTGCCTTTGCCAGTAAAAGTTGGCAGACTGGGTTCACCTAATTTGAAAAAATCAGAATTAAAAAGAAGATTGTGTATGACCCCACAAACCCGGTCGCCCCCCAGAAGGCAGGAGAAGATATTGCAATCACCCATCCAGAGAATAGCACCCATATCCAGGTATCTCATACAATAGTCTGATATAAATTGGTCCAATTCCCTCACCAGATCGATGGGGTGATTTGCAAAATAATTAAAATAATAGTTGATTAATAAGACATCCAAGACTCCTGGGATTAGCAAGCGCAAGCTTTGGACACATGAGGTAAACTTAACTTTTCTACTTTGAGGTTACCATTCCGTAAAGAAATAAGGACCCCTAACCCCCTTCTTGGTCTACTTGAGCGGGAAGGGGAAGCAGCTAAACAAAAGGATTGAAAACCATCTATGTGGAAGTCCTCAAAGGCCCAAGTCTCTTGACAGCAAATTATGCCGCACTCCATGATCATTTCCAACCAGTCGTTATTATCCAATTTGTTCCTTAGGCCTGCAATGTTTCATGACAGGAGACAGAGTATGTCTGAATCAATAATTCCATCCTCATTGGGTGATTTGCCGGGAGCCAGGAATCAGGACTCACATTAGAGGGCAAATAGGACAAAGACTCGTCCGCCATGCCAATCATTTCTCAGGCTGGGCAGCATTAACCTCTTTGCATAGAATCACATCCTCTTCCTTTAATAATATTACTTTAGTGATCGAGACTCATTTAGATACTTCAGATATTAAATATAACTTATTTTATCCGCTTCCCAATTGGCCAAACAACATCTGAATACTAGCAACAAACCTAAAATAAGGGAAAAACATTATTTGAACAGATGCGATCTATCTTCAACTCCAGCAAAAGAGTGCATCTCATTGACATCAAAACATTCTGAAGAGAGACCAACACTTGTGTTTCATTGATCCATTTGCTTGAAAAAGCTTTGACCATATCAGATAACATTCTGTTCTCTCAAAGTTGAGTGAAGAGAACAGACATGAGGAGCTCTAAAAAAGATCACAAGTTTTCAATTAAAGGAAATATAACATCCAAAGATCTTCCATCTAAGAAAGTTAAAACATATACTGAATGAATTCTGAGATAAATTGGAAGACAAAATGTGTAGATAACCACAGCAAAATGTGTTTACCTTTTTCGGGATTTATCCAAAATTTGAGTATTTGCAGATATGCAGCCAATAGAAGAAATTTCACAATGTGGAGTACTGAGCTAAGCTTCCTTCCAATCGCATACATGACAGGCACATTAATCTTGTAGGTTACTTCCTTCAATAAAACTGCTAATGCCAAAAGCTTGCTTATTTTTGCTTCAGCCTCACTAAAGAAGGAACACAAATTAACCTTAAAGAGGTCCTTGAATTTTCATGGGATGTGAACTCCCAAGAATCTAAATGTTAGTCTACCTTGAATACCACCAGAAAAATCCCAATACCTTTTGAAAATCTACAAATAGCATACTCCAATCCAATCCAGTGTTGTGCTTACTGGATTTAGAGAACTCATAATAAACATTTACAAATAGATGCCAGGTGCCACATACTCAAATTCCTAAATTTCTGGAGGAATTATAAAGGATTGAACTAATGTGTTTGTCTTTCAATTCTAGTATATCCAGTTCCAAATATAACCAATATACATAATGTAATAAATCTCTTTAAATCAACATTCAGTAAGGTTATATGTTGAAGTAATTATTTTACAAGAAAAATAACTGAGGCCAAGAATTCCAGCAAGGAGCTCTTCACCACGGTTAAAAAATTAGCGAATCTCCCCGCTAAAAACCAGATGGAATGTAGCACAGAACTATGTAACACACTTGGACAGTTCTTTGTAGATAAAGTCATGTCAGTGTATGACTCTTTTAAGACCATAAACAACACTGACGTCCTATATTTACACCCTACAAGAGGCATGGACATCCTAACCCCCAAAACGGGCTTCTGTTTTGCTCCCCCTTCAGCAGAAAAGATTAGCCAGGTAGTGAAGACAATTAGGTCTGGGGACTCAACGGACCCATGCCCGCCTAAGGTTATGCATATGTTCCCAGAACTGTTAAGTGAACAACTAAATATTGTATTCACAAAGATAATCCAGTCAGGCTATTTCCCAGATGCCTGGAAAACAGCTTCAGTCCTCCCTCTCTTAAAAAAACCAATTTGGACTCTAATGAACCCAGTAGTTACCAACCAATTTCAAGAATCCCATTCCCAGCCAAAGTGTTCAAAAAATTGCTGAATAAACACCTGACAAATTTTTTAGCCTCTAGAAACTTTCTGGACCAATCACAGTATGGATTTAGGGAAGAACATGGAACTGAGACAGCCTTGGTTATGGCAGCAGAGGAACTTAGGAGTATACTGGACGCTGGTGGGAAGGCCGCCCTGATACTATTGGATTTATCGGCGGCCTTCGACACCGTGAATCACGAGATACTCCTTGACCGTCTAGCAGAACTGGGGGTCCAAGACGATGCACTCAAGTTGCTGTCTTCATTTTTAACGGATAGAACTTTTTCAGTTAAATTAGGAGACTCCACATCCAAACCCTTCAGTTCACCTTGTGGAGTGCCTCAGGGGACCTCCCTGATTCCTACTCTCTTAAATATTTATGTCGCTCCATTGGCATCGATAATCAGAAAATGTGGGTTCTTGCCAGTTTCATATGCAGATGACACCCAAATAGTGGTGTCAGTTTCAAGCAATATGGAGGAAACAGCCGACCGATTTAATGACTGCATGAGGCAGGTCAATAAATGGATGCAGCTTAACTGCCTGAAATTGAACGGTGATAAAACCGAAGTTATGCTGCTGGGATCCGATGTGGACTTTTGGTCTCCTAAATGGTGGCCAGACAGCCTGGGTGAGTTCCCAACCCCAGTGGACAAAGTCAGAAATTTGGGAGTCATATTTGATAATAAATTGACCTTCAACGCCCAGATAAATAAAGTGTCCTCAACTGTTTGGTACATTTTAAAAATGATCAGAAGAATACAGCCTTTTATCCCCCATGATTCATGTAAAACACTAGTTACGGCATTGGCCATGTCCAGATTGGATTATGGCAACGCCTTGCATGCTGGGATACAAGTCCAACATCTAACTAAACTCCAGCGTCTGCAGAACACAGCAGCAAGGCTGGTGCTGGATATTTCCAGATCAGAGCCAGTCGCCCACAGACTAAGAGCCCTACACTGGCTACCGATGGAGAAGAGGATTATGTTTAAAACAGTCTGTTTGGCCTACAAGGCCCTTCATGGTTCAGGACCGCAGTTTTTAAGAACACAGCTGAAACGGTACGAGCCAGCCAGAAGCCTGAGGTCTGTTCATGCAAAACTTTTACAGGTACCTAAGTTTAAGCAGGTCAGGTGGGGGGGGAGAAGCTTCCTGTTGCGGACAGCCAAGACCTGGAACTTTCTCCCAATCACGATAAAAAGCAGCCCTTCGCTTTCGTCTTTTAGAAAAGCCTTAAAAACCTGGCTCTTTACCTCTTAAGTGAGCTCATTACCTTTTCGGCAATCTTTCGCACATCGACCCCTAGCGCAAAGACGCCTCCGGGCAATCGTGCGCTCTATAAATTTTCAAATCAAATCAACATGACTCACTTGACACTGGTTCATTAGCTTCCTTACTTGGTGAGCACTGCCTCGTTTCAACAGGTTGGCATCTAAGCACTTGAACAAGATAAAGACTCACATTGAGTCAGAAAGGCATTTATGAGTACTTTAATGAGTACTCCTTTTGTGCTCTTTTAGATACACTTAAATGACTTTGTGAATCTGTCCCAAAACGTACAAAATTAAAAAAGAAATTGAATATTGTGGTCATGCTCCCATATAATTAGTACAAATGGAAATGACTCTACGTTCTCTGCACTTTTACTAATAGGGATTTGGATGTTTCAGAGCCAATTCACAAAAGCATGCAACAGTTCATAAAAGAGTACTGCAGCAGTACTACTTGTCAAACTCAAAAATACTTTTGTGAATTGGCCCAGCAGCCTGCAAACTGTTCTTGTGATCAGACTGATCCACTTTATAAAATTCTGTAGGCTGGATTTCTTGCCATTTCTGGCCATGGTTATGTTATTATTCTTTAAGTTCTTCATTTACCTTTGTGAGTAGGCCACAATGTCTTTTATTTGGACTATCCAGGTCCTTCACAATTCAGGAATTGATGCATAAACCGTTGCTGATGACCTATGTAAATCGCAATCATTCTTTAAGTTTTTCATCAGCAAAGCTACTTTTCTAGCAGTGACAACCATCTTTATCAACTAGTTTTGACTTGCAGTATTCACGCTAAAAAATACTCATTAATTTCTTCCTTACTCAAGTTTCACTGGCTGAAGACATGTAAGTCTACACTTTGTAGTAAATTTACACTTGTAAATGGTGAATAATCAAAAGTAGTAAATTGACTACAAAGTGCATGAGTAGATTTACACGTGTACAGGTACTCACATGTAAATTTACATTTGTGAGTAGGCCACAATGTCTTTTATTTGGACTATCCAATTTCTTTCCATTTCAGGAATTGCTGCATAAATCTTTGCTGCTGACTTATGTAAATCACTCTGATAGCCCTAGAGGTATGGTTTTCACTGTATAGGACTGCTAAATAAACAAATAAATACATAAATGAAATATGTGATCTTCAATGTGTAGGCATGAATTAGGCTATTTCGGATGTCTAGCTGTTTAAGAGAGGGTCTCAGTCCATAGAAGTTATTTCATTTCATTTGCTGCTTTGATGCCATATAGTATATATGCTTATTGTAGAAACCGAATTATTATTCCTTTCAGTTTAATTTGCGTGAAGGTAAGGTTGATGTGTTTACCCAAGCGGTATACTCTCTCAATATTCAGTGTCGGATAAGAAAGTAGGCTAAGCAAATTCGGGATTAAAATTTGGAGAAATGACACCATATCAGTTTCTTCAGTGATTTCAGGAAGGCCTTATAACCTGAGGTTGCTCCGTCTATATCTGTTTTCTACACCATCAAAAAACACAGGATACTGCACAACTCCCACTTTATCCAGAAAATATTTAGATTCTCAACATAAAGGACATGTATACAATTTATAGCCATCAAACAAGATTAAAAGGATGCATAAACTATGTATATTTCACTCAAATAATGACGAATGAGATGAGGAAATACATATGCCACCCTAACCACCAGGTGGCCAGCATCCAAGAAAGGAGCAATCAGCTCCCTAGACCTCACTGCCTCACATAATATTTTAATACTTGGTTTCCTTGACAATCCTTTTCCCATTCGTTTCTTCCCTTTCATACAACATTCCAGCCACTGCCATATTCATCTATTCCAAACCACCATGCACACCTATCTTTCCTTCCTCTGAACCTCATACACCACCATTACATTCATCCATGACCACCTCAAACTCATTTAACCATGACCACTCTGTTCAAATTCCAAATCCTCGAGTCCTCAGTTCTGACTTCATTGTGGAATATTGTTGTTAAACTTATGGGCTTTCAATCCTGTTTTCAGGAATTTTCACCTTCACTATATCACCAACTTCTAGCTTGGTGACCTTTGTTTCTCTTCGCTCATCCAAACACTCTTTTCTTGAAAGAGCCTTCTCATATTCTTTGGTCTGCACTCATCATCTTGGGTTCTAACTTCCTCTCAACTCATTCTCTGATCATTGACCAAAGCCAGGCTCACAAGTGAATTGGGATTCTTGCACCTTAATAATTTGAAGGACATCTTTCCTGTTGTACTATGTGGAGTCAATGTGTACATTTCAGTGTTTAGGGAACCTGATCCTTCATAGTTTTCCCTTTAACCTTTGCTCTGCATATGATTTCCTTGAGTACTCTGTTGAGTCTCCCCGGATGAGAAAGTGTGCAATTTCTTGTGCTGTAGTCCCTTCACCAATAGGAACATCTGTACCACTATTGAACCAAGCTGTGCTTCATTGTCTGTCAGTCATGTTTTAATATAACCCTTTCTATTAAAAACATGTTTTAAGAAATCAATCATCGGTGGCGCTGCCCCCCTGGGCTCCCGGTGCCATCGCGGGGCTTCTGAGGCCGTCTGGAGCCCGCGGCCCGTTGCGGCCTGTCTGTCCCCGCGTGGGCGGCCCCTTGCCGGCGGAGCCGAGGCGCCGCTTGAGTGGTGGTGCAGAGGGAAGCTGTGTGACCAGCGGCGTCTGGAGAGGCCCGAGCTGCACCCACTGCCCTTATCCTGTGCTAGGCCCTGCAATCGATGGGCGCGACCGGCCTGGAGGCCTTCGGAGGGTTCCGACGTTGGATCGGCCAGCACATCGGCTGGCACCTGGGGCGCGGCTGTAGCGGCGGCGAAGAAGGCCTGTGGATCGCTGGGCCGGGCGGGCCTCTGGACGCGGATACCGCCGCTAACTCTGCCGGTGAGTGGAGGGGACCGGCTGTCAGATCGGGCAGCGGCGCAGGTGCGGGATACTCGCCCCCCCTTCCCTCTGATGGGCTCTGTGCATCCCTCCTGCATCGAGGCTGACTGTGGGGCGGACGTGCTCCGGCGCATTGAAGGGGCCTTTCCTGTTGGACCCGAGGTGCCTGGGGCGACGAGGCCTGCAGCGTGGTCCGCAGTGACAGTAGCGCTGGGTCGGGCCTTCCCCTGAGTGGGCAAACCTCCTGCCGGGTCATTGGGTGACTCCGCTCCCTCCAGTGCCTGGGGTGGGGGATCAGCTGCACTGTCGGGCAGCGGTGCACGTGAAGAGCTACGCGTGGCCCCCCTCTCCTGCTCCAGGCCCGAACGGAGGCCTTACCTTCATTAGCTTTGAAGTGCGGGGGTTTGAGGGGCCTGGACTGTGGCCCACGGTGTTGGTTGAGCCGGATCTGCGGTGGGTGAATTCAGCCATCACACCGGGTGGCGGAGGGCGCTCTCTGAGCGCGGGTCCCAGACATATTGACTCCTCATTGGCTGGGCTCTGGTGCGTGTTCGTGGCCCTCGTCCGCCCATGTGGCCGAGCGGGGGTCTGCGGACTCAGGACACCGAAGGGGTAATCTGACCACGTTTCTGCAGCACTGAGCTCCGCTTTTGGGGATGGGCGGTCTCGGCCACCACATCGGGTGGCGGTGGGGAGCATTGTTGTGGGTATCCTCTGGGCTGTTTGCCTGCGGTGGCCCCTCGCACCGGTTGGTCTCCTCTCGCCTAGGTGTCACGCTTGCGGAGTGGGGGCACCGGGGGTATCGTGGACAGGTTGGTGAAATGGGGCCGGGTTCACTTGCTCCGGGCCCGGTCGGATCCTGAAGCTCCACCGGCCTCCCACCCCCCCCTGGACCTGTGGTCGGTGCTGCTGGTGCCGCGTTTCTCCGGTGGGCGGTGTCCCCCAGCTACCTACATTTCGGGTGGTCCACTGACTGCGAACGGACATTCCGTACTCCTGTGGGTCCCCGGCCTCCACACAGACTTCCTGGGATTACTGGCTTCCCCCACTTCTGGCCCCCACCATCTGGGAGACATTGGCACTTACTCTCGGCCATGGGGAGAGACAAGGCCCCTAGGTCTACGCCGGCTCCCACGCAGACAAAAATGGACCGGTTTAACACTTCTGATCCGGAACCCCCCGGGAGGGCGGCGGGGGGTCCTCCCCCCCCCCAGGACAGAGATCTTGACACCATCCTTCAGGCCATCAGTGCCTCGCAGGCAACCGTTGAGGGGAAGATCGGGGAAATCAAGGTGGATGTGTTCTCCTCCGACAAGACCTCCGCTATGCCACAGCGCGGCTGACAGAAGCTGAGTCCCGCATATCCATGGCCAAGGATGACATCTCACAACTAAAGGAACAAGTGGCCCACCTCCGCACTCACACCAGGGAGTTCCATAGGCGTGCTGAAGATGCGGAAAATCGTGCACGTCGAAACAACCTCCGCCTGGTGGGGTTTCCCGAGGGGGTTGAGACTGGCCAGATGGCCACCTTCGTCGAAGGTTGGTTTGCGTCGTGGATGCCTAAAGACACCCTTTCGACGTGGTTTGTGGTTGAGAGAGCCCACAGGTCCCTGGCACCCAGGCCTCCTCCCGGAGCCCCGCCTCGCCCTATCATCCTAAAAGTTCTCAACTTCAAGGATCGTGATGCCATCCTACGGGCGGCACGGGCGGCAGGACCCCTCAAGTTCCAAAACCACGTCATTATGATATTCCCGGACTACACCAGGGAAGTCCAGGATCTCCGGCGCTCATACACAGACGTTAAGAAAAAGCTGCACGCCTTGGGCCTACAATACCAGCTCCAATTCCCTGCACGCCTTCGGGTCAATTTTCAGGGCAAAACGCATTTCTTCGACTCACCCCAGGCGGCATGGACATGGCTGACGGAAGAACGCCCCCTCCGCCTCCAGGGTGACCCTTCATCAGAGCGTGTGGGCTCCCAACCTGAGGGGCCGAGGTCGCCGGGACGTCAACGCCGGCGTCGCACGAGGTCTCGTAAAGGGCGCCGGTCACAGGCAACAGCACTCAGATCCTCGAGTGTGGCGGCCCTTGGACTTCGAGACTCCTCCAGCCAATCTGGCTCTCCGCCCCGCAACAGGCACCGCTCTACCGAGAACTCACCAAGATCATCCTCATCGCTGGCCCAGGTGGGCTCGCGCGAGATGGTCTCGGACCTTTCCCGCACTCCTACTCTCTAAAGGCCTACGGGGTCAGGTTTATTGCATGTCCGCCACCGGAGTGGGGCGCCTCACCGGCGCGGTCCTCTGACACTGGTAGACTTCTATGTTCACTTAAATTGTCTTAATGCCGATCCACCGACTATCCGTTCTTTTGGAGGGTCCTCCACACAACCAATCCGAGCGTTTTAGTTTGGTCGTGTTAAATGGGGGGTCGACAGATGCTTCCGTTCTCGAAGTGTAGGGTGGGGGGAGGGGGAAGGGGGGAGGTTTGGGATTGTTTTTTCCCTAAGTTGTTGTTCTTTTTGTTTTGTTGTTCCAGCTTCCACGGACCGGCGTATGCATCTTCCTCACGGGCTGTATTAGCTCCCAGCGCATGCAACCACTCATATACCTGTGGGCTCCCACACGCCTTCACACACCCCTGTGGGATGTCCTGTATTAGACCCAGATATCGCCCGCCATGACCGAGGACACCACATTCGGGGCATCTCTCCATGTCCTGTCATGGAATGTTAATGGTCTCTTGGACCGACTTAAGCGCACGGCAGTCCTGCGCTACACGCAACGCCTTCACATAGACATCCTCCTACTCCAGGAAACACACCTCCTGGGTAATTGCTGCCCTTTCCTTGCTCGCTATGGGTACGACAGAGTATGGCACTCCGGCTTCTCCAGAGGCTCCCGTGGGGTGGCCATCCTTATGAAGCACAATCTGCCTTTCGTCCTTTCCCAGGTGACCCTCGACCCCCAGGGCACATTCGTGGCAATTTGTGGCTCCTTGGCTGGCTCTCCCCTCAATCTCGTGTCCATGTATTCTCCCCCCTCGCTGCTCACTCCCACACTTGCTCAGACCGCGGCCCTGCTGACCACTCTCCCTCTGGGCTCCACTGTTGTGGGTGGTGACTTCAATGCAGTCTCTTCCCCGGCCTTAGATACTACGGGCCCTCCCTCTGCTTCCCACACGGCGCAAGCGAAACAGCTAAGGACCTGGTCCGAGTCATTAGGCCTTTGTGATGTGTGGCGCACGTGGCACCCACGCACCATCCATTTCACTCATACTTCCGCAGCCCATCGCACACAGGCGCGCATAGATGCGATCTTCGTCCCCGCCACTGACTGCTCGGTGATCGTTGATACTCGCATCCTACCTAGAGGAATCTCAGACCACTCTCCGGTGCTCCTTAGTACAGGGGCTCCCCTCCCTCAGCCCGCCAAACATGGAGGATGAACGCATGGTTCCTCCAAGACAAAGACTTCAAGAAGGTGGTAGGGAAGGAACTCGAACAGTATTTTCTTACCAACGAGGGTTCAGTGTCCTCCCTGGGTACCCTGTGGGTGGCGGGGAAGGCGACCATATGGGGCATCGCGAAGGGGCAGCTTAAGAAACAGAGACAGGCGCAGTTGCGAGAAATTGCCCTGAGGGAAGCGCAAGCGCTTCGCTTGGAGCAATCACTCTCCCTGTCTGAGGAGGCCGCCCAAAGCCGACAGCTCGCTCACCTCCGGGCCGAGATTAGGCAGTTATCCCTAGAGGCGGCCAAGCTCCTATGGAGGTCGTCGGTAGCGAGAGTATATGGCTGGGGAGACAAAAATGGTACGATTTTGCATAGGCTAGCCACTTATCCCAGGGCGAACCGCATAATTCCAGAGGTGGTAGATGACCAGGGCACGGTGCACAGTGCCCCACTAGCGATGGCCCGCACGTTCGCCGGTTATTATCGGCGTTTCTACGCAGCGCAAACCATCGACCTACCGCTTCACGTTCTCCTTGGAAGAGGTAACGCACGTCTCCCTCGGTTGGAGGCGGCCGCCCAGAAAGACCTGGACCGCCCCATCTCTAGGAAAGAAATTGAGGAAGCAATTTCCCTCACATCCTCGGGTAAGACTCCAGGACCAGACGGCCTTCCCCAAGAATATTATGCGATGTACCGCGACACTCTTGTGCCCCATCTGGCCGGCCTATTTCGGGAAGCTTTGGAAAATGGCTCCTTTCCGGCAGAGACGGTTATTGCCACTATCGTGGTCCTTCCGAAGTCCCAGCCTCCCTCCCGTCACTGTGCGGACTATCGCCCCATCTCCCTCCTCAATACGGAGATCAAGCTGTACGCCACCATCCTGGCCCAGCGCCTGCAGCCTTACTTGGCCCTGTTGGTCCACCCGGATCAATGCAGCTTTATGCCCAACCGCGCGACCCGACACTGTCTTCGGCGGTTACAGCTGGCTTTGGCCCATCGACACTTACTTACCCCTTACCTAGCTCTTCTCCTCATAGATTTTGAAAAAGCCTTCGACTCGGTGGATTGGGCGTATCTACACGACGTATTGGCCGAGATGGGGTTCGGACCCCAGTTCATGGCTCTGGTCCGTGTACTCTATGCACAGCTGCGCGCGCGAGTGCTGGTCAACGGCGTATTGTCCGAAGCCTTTCCCATTGCTAGGGGTACAAGGCAGGGTTGTCCCCTTTCACCCTTGCTGTACGCCCTGGCGATGGAGCCCTTGGGGTCCCTGGTGCGGGCTGAGGACCACATTAGGGGCTGGGAATGGCCAAACACTGAAACAGACAAGATCGCGTTATACACAGATGATGTCTTGCTCTTTTTGGCCGAACCCGCCTCCTCAGGACCACATTGCCTCCGGATTCTACAGGCGTTTGGGCAAGCCTCCGGTCTTCGATTGAACCCAGGGTAATCGGTGCTGGTCCCACTCCATTTATCGAGAGACTGTTATGACTGGCAGTCCAGTTTACCGCTTCGGCGCAACTCTTTTAAGTATTTGGGGATATGGGTCACCCTGCTTCCGGAGTTGAGCTGGTCCCTCAATGTCACCCCACTGGTTAACAAGGCCAAAGAAGACCTTCAAAAATGGAAGACGTTACCCCTAAACCCTCTGGGTAGGGTTGCTTTATTTAAAATGATGATCCTCCCCAGGTTTCTTTATGTCCTTCAAAATACTCCCTTCTGCTTCCCTAGGACCTGGTTTAGGGAATTGGACAGCTTAGCGACCAAATTTCTCTGGGGCAGGGGAAGGGCGCGCCTGGCCCTGTCCACATGCCGGATTCCCTCCTTTGACGGGGGCATGGGGTTGATGCATCTGCATCTGTATTTTTTAGCAGCGCGTCTACTAGTGGTCCATGACTGGTTCAATGGGGGGTGGTCTGACCCGGCCTACCGGCTGGAACTGAGCGAGTTGGGACTATCCAAAGTCCAGGCCATGATGTACGGGGGGCCTATCCCGTCCCAATTACCAGACGTGACGTGGTCTGTCTTGCTGGCCTGGTGGGCATCGCTACGTCACACTGGCTGGTCGTGCAAATTGACCCAATGCACACCCCTCTGGCACGGGGCTTGGCTTCGGGAGGTTAGTGGTCTGTGGGGGTTCAAAACTTGGGATCTTATCGGCATCACGCAACTTGGGGACATATGGGCGAGAGGCCATATGCTCTCCTTCCAAGACATGCGAGCCCATTATTCCCTACACCCCTCCTAATTTTATAAGTATTTACAACTACGACATGCCCTCCAGGCACACATCACCGACGGCACTCGGCCCCCGGAATACAGCCCTACCGAGCCTCAGACTCTGTTAGGAGATCTAGGTAGGGGGGGCATCTCCCGCATATACCGCACCCTAGTCAATAACACTCCCACCTCTCTGGACAAGTTGAGGGATCAATGGGTAGAGTGGGTGGGCCCCCTGGACGAGGTGGACTGGCGCGATGCCCTCAAGGCACCCAAGACAATCACTGCCTCCGCCAAACTTAGGCTAATTCAACTATACTATCTACATGCTGCCTACCTCACACCACTGCGCCTCCATTGAGCGGGCTTACGCCCTGACGCATCCTGCGCAAGGTGTGGCCAGACCCCGGCAGATTTTTTTCATGTGGTCTGGTCCTGTCCTCACCTGGAGAGATTTTGGGGTGCTATTGAGGAAGAGCTTACAGAGGTCTTAGGATGGGCGGTTCCCCATGACCCACGTCACTCACTATTAGGGATCAAGGATGGGCTGGATGGGTCCCGAAACGACAAGATATTTTTTAACACAGCTATGACAGTGGCCAAGCGCAATATAGCGGCGGCATGGAAATGTCCCGCTTCACCGGACCTGGGGAAGTGGCGCAAGGGAGTGGACTGGTGCGCGACCCAAGAAAAAGCTTTGTACATGGCACGAGGATGCCCTAAGAAATATCGTAGGGTGTGGGGTAAATGGCTGGGCACTGTGGAAGCTACTGAGTGATTTGCTAAACCATTTGGCCGATGTGTATCTCATGGGGTGTGGAACTGTGGGATGCATTGTTCTCAAATATGTAACAGATCTACTGTCTTCCGTGTTTTCGCTGATTTGCTTATATGTTCTAAAACCAATAAATTTGATTATCAAAAAAAAACAAAAAAACAATCATATGTCTCTTTACTATACAACTTATAACACCAACGTCTGAACACCCAATGAACATGACTATTAGGACTATGACATAATACAACCACTTCTCATCATGCACTGCTTGTAAAATATCTGTTACTATGTCCTCCTACAGAGCACTTGACAACTTCCTTACTAATATTGGTTGCATTCTAGTTTTGTTAGAATTGTCACTATGTAAACACTCCATGTAGTCCCCTCTACTCTGCCCTGTCTGCTTGGCCACCAATAATCTATCCTCATACTCTGTTTGGTCTTACAGATACCCATAGGTCCTTCATTGACCCTGCTGACAAGCAAGTCTCTTAATTTTCCTGGCAACACTAATTGAGCTCTCCTGCAGATCTATCCCTCTTTCACAGAAAGTTAATTTCTAACACCCCAAAACTTCAAGCATTTTTTTCTGTAAAGCTCTTTTTTGCTCCAACAATTCTTGATCTTTCCCTTGGCTCCTGTAGTACTTCATCTGTCTCTACTTCCCTCCTCTACTCCTCTTCAACTCAATACTTCCTTTGAAACTTCACAACTATTCAACTCCTACTCCATGCCCCATATTGCATTACCTTCATCTTTTACCTCTCCATTTCCATTTTACCCAACTAAGTTTGACAATAGCATCTACGCTAGCTCATCATCAAACTCCTGAAAAGCCCCCAGCCATTTGTAGATCATGAATGAAGCAGCATCTGTCCCTTTCTTAGTTAATACCTCCTTCAGTTGCTTATAGTTTGTCTTAACCAACAAATGTGTTCCGCCAAACAAGTTTCTTCACTTTCATCACTGCTAAGTAAACTGCCTAAGCCTCTTTCTCTATGACTGAATAGTTGGCTTTGCACCCTCCGAAACACTGCAAAAAGAACTTATTGTTTTGCCTTGTTGCAAAACAACCCCTAATCATTTGGTGCTTGAATCCATTACCACTGCTGACTTTTACGCTGGTTTGAAACTTTGTAAATTAGAGGCTTCTGACAACCCTCTTTTCACATCCTCATCACCACATTCTTTATTCCAGAAGATTTCTCATACTTGTGGTCTTGATGGCAAAGTTTGGCATGAGCGTATTATAGTACTCAGCTATTTCGTAGAGCATAATCATTCAATTTTTATTTTCAGGACCAAAAAATCTTTAATCAATTTCACCAACTTCTGCCTGGGTTTGAGTCCCTTCTTTGTCAGCCTGTGTGCGAAACAATTAGGGCTCCCGGTTTTATGTTTTTTTTTTTTTAAACATTTTGGTCTGTATTTATCCATATTTATTTTTTGCCCATCTTGTCAGTATATATCCATATTTATTTTGTGTTCTGTGAATAGATGAAGCTGTAATATGGTATATTTGCAAATGTGTTTAAATAATAAATATGTGCTCATATGTTGATGCCTGTCGTGTTTTAGCAAATTAAGCAGCTAAATATAACATAACAATACATCCACAGGTAAATATTGACATTATACTACAAATGGATGTTGACATATGTTGTAATTTAATGAAACTTTATCCTGTTTTTTAACTCCCTATGCCATCTATCTGCTCGGCTGTTATCCTGGAATTAATGAAAGACAGTATTGAAAGGCCATCAAAAAGCCCAATTTTCTGTATTTTTAATTTATTTTAAATAAATGCAGACAGGAAGCACATTGTTTTCTGTCTGTTTTTATCTGTACAAATCAGTATAAACAGAAAACTGGGAGCTCTATAAAAATCAATCTCAGTCCTTTTAAACCTACATTTTCTTACCTTGCAACCACTATCACACACTTACCCATCACTTGTCGCACTGTTTCTTCATGTTCTTTCTCATTAGCACCATAAGCAAGAACATCATCTTGGAAGATCTTTACACCATCAGTGTCTTTCAAGATCCTTTTCACTGGCCTCTAAAAGACCGAGGTCTATGAAATCAATTTGAATGGCATTCTTAGGAGAACATAAGTCCTAAAGTGCATGGCAATGCTGTCAAGATCTTTGAATGTTTATGTAGCCTCACCTGGTAGTACACTGACACTGAGGCCAAACCATGTATAGTAAACTATTTTGCATGCTTGAGCTGTAACATCATGTCTGTTATGTGTGGTAAAGGGAATCTGTGCACAATCACACTTTTATTCAGTTGGTCGATACATAACCTCACCTCTCCATTAGCTTTACCTCCAGTGACCACAGTAGCCAACCACTCTGTTGCCTTCTCTGCTTCCATAAACCGCTCTTCAGACATCCTGCCTAATTCCTTGCCTATGGCCACCCTAATTGCAACTGGCGCATTCCTCACATTGATTACTTTGGATTTCACATCTCTCTTTAATTTAATCATGCACACAAGCAGCCTATCTTGAAAAACTCCTTCTCAAATGTTGACACTATTCCCTGCACCCAGACAAAGAGCTGACTTCTACTTCTCTCCTTAGGATAACGGAGGGATCACCATTAGGATCTACTGTTAGTCCTAAATCTCATTGGTGGAACCAATAAAGAAATCTCGTTTTATCAGTCATATATCTTGCCCGAGGAGTATGAGTTTTTTTACTCCAAATCATCAATGAAATAACCTACTAACTCTATGGGTTCACTACCATACTCATGGCTGTATAATGAGCTTGTGCAGTTTTAATTTCTCCTTAATTTTAGAGACCAGTGTAAGATTGCCTATAGCATCAAACAACATATTGATCTCTACTCCTTAGACACACAATGCATCAGTTAGACCATTTTCAGTGCCATTCACAGCTTGAAACTACAATCATTTTGTTATGTTATGTTAGTAGTTTTTTAAAGTGCTCAGATTACTCCAACTGCAGTGTCCCCACACTGGGATTACCATCCTGTAGGAGCAGAAAGAAACAGAAAGGTGATGCAGAGACGCTAGCAGAGAAGCTAGCAGAGCCTTAGAAGAGGAACAGAAAGATGACGCTGAGAAGCTACCAGAACCCTAGCAGAGAAAACAACCAAAGTCCTAAGTGAGTGAGTGCCAAGGACTCTGACGAAAAAATTAACTCTGGCTTAACAGCCAGGTTTTTAGTTTTTTCATAAAGATGGCCTCAGTAGTTCAAGGGAAGGGTGTTCCATAGCTTAGAGGCTCGATAGCCAAAGGAGCAACCACCCATCCTGGCTTTTTTGGCACTTGGGATGATTGCAAGTGCTGTACCTGAGGATCTGAGACTCCGACCAGGTGAATATGATTTCACCTGGTTGCGCAACCATCTATTCATAACTCGTTGAACCTACTATTGGTCTTATTAGTCCTATAGTTTTTTGCATGATGGTCCTTTCATTCACAGGTCCTACATGTGGCTTTCCAAGCTTGGCAATGCCTATTGATAGCCACATGCTGCCCTCCCCCACAACAATAAGATACTACTTGAAAAATTTGTGCTTGGCTTATTTCCAATGGCTTAGTTTAAACTACTTGCATATAGATGTTATTTTGCATAGATTAGTGACACAATCTTCTAGAGACTCCTCTTTCTTTGGTATTCTTTTAACAAAGTGGTACTTTCTAATATGTCTAGAAGAAAATGGAATGTAGATATCGTTTTTTTATATAATTTTTGTATTCATTCAAGACAGCAGCTTCATCTGTAGAAAGTTCTGGAAGGTGGTTGAAAATCTCCTGTCTCTCCTAACCCAATATTGTAGTTAGAGCAAGATCAAATCCACATTTTATTGTATTGTTTTCTTTAGCATGATATAATAGTTGTTCAGTTTGCTTGATGTTAAATAACTTGAAAATGCTCCACAGGCAGATAGATGGAACACTACCATGAGCTATGTCATTCTACTGATTGATATTTAGAAGACTATTTTTTTGATGAGGAAGATACTATGCATTAGCTGTTGGATCTCAATTGGCCAATTTACATTCAGAGATGATGACAAATATGGATGAGCCTATTATACATCAAGAGATGGTTCAGGTATTTGAGGCACTATAAAAACCAGGGTTTCAGGTCCAGACAGTTTTCTGGCACATGCCTATATGGCCTTAGAGGCAGTAATTTTAAACTTGAGCAGTTATCTAATTCAGGGGCATATTATCAAGAAACGGCGTTGAAATTATCGCCGCTTTAGCGGCAGAAAACTGCAGCTAAAGCGGCGTTAATGGGCTTGATAATATGCCCTTGAGAATTCCAATAGAAGCCCATGTTCTGGTGTCAACATGGGCTTCTATTGGAATTCTCAAGGGCATATTATCAAGCCCATTATCGCCGCTTTAGCGGCAGTTTTCTGCCGCTAAAGCGGCGATAATTTTAACGCCGTTCTTGATACTATGCCCCTCAGTCTCAAGGGGTTCCACTACTTCGAGTTGTTTTGAGGAGGCTGTGATCACACTTATACTAAAGCCTTGCCTTTCTAGAACACCGCAGTACCTACTTGCGAAGCTCAATTCTTAATGGTAATTCGACACTTTTTAAAAAAGGACTAGCTAGGTTGTGTACACTTTTGCTAACTTTGGTTAAGGCAGATCTGATGGCATTAATTTCAGGTACATTCATGAATAATCTCATGTGGTATTTATTAGGGGCCATAAATGTCAATACAATAAATAAGCTTATTTTAGCAGTGATGCAATTGATGCTACTAAAATATTTAATATAGTCAACTAGACTTATCTGTGGCAGGTGCTAAAATAGTTTGACCTAGGCCACAAATTAATCAGTACTATTCTGGCACTGTATTCTGCAGCTATGGCAAGAGTTATTTTGGTACTGTCCTTCATCTTTTGATTTATTTGACTTGGGTATAACATCCTTTGATGTAGGTATTAATACTGATACCTTTATTTTAATACTCATGTTTTTGCCAGAATCAAATCGAAGTTGGCCTATAATGAAGTTTGGCTTTCAGGAAAAAGTTGAAGGACTTGATTCTAAAAGGCAGTTCAGCTTTCCCCAATTTGCATCTTTACTGTTAGGCTCTATGCTTCAGGTAGATGAACTTTTTGTGGGAGGGGCAAGTTTGCCTGATAAGGTCTAACTTGTTGCATAAATGGATTAAACTCCTGTCATACTCCAAGTGGGTATATAAATTCAATGCGCCTAGTTTTTTTTTTTTAAATAGTGAGATTGAGAACTTTTGAGTCCCTGTTTCAAATTTGCGAGGATGTTTGCATGAATATCTATGGTCTATCACAATTACTTGGGATTCCCTAAAATGCCTCCTTGCCTCCTTTATGTCCTCAATCTCTCTATGTTGGAGGTGGGTTTACTAATTGCGGGAGACTTGTATGATGAACAGACAGCTACTACGTACTTGTTCCATGATTTAAGACAAGTCTCAATTTTTTTCTATAAGGAGAGCTACTACTTATCAATTAAAACCCTCACGCGCTATCAAATATTAAAATTAGAAATACCCCTATTACAACAGAAATGACATTAGACAAGCTTACAGTCATTATCATCCCTTGCAAGATTTCCTTAAGTGGCCCTCTCCTGGTATCAGGCAAGTTTGCCAAGGGTAATATCATGCAAAAATATTAAAATTAAGAAATGGCACACCTTGACTGGTGAAACACCTGACACAGTGACAAGTGCCTTTGGCACCAAAGAACTAACATCTGCAATTGGTGTCCTAAACTGAGCATGAGTTATCAACCAAACATCATCTTTAAATATGCATGTGGAGTGCAATCGGTTTGTTGCCAAACATCAGCTTGTCAGTTTTTGATAATGCACACAGCCACCTTTCAAATACCAGCTTTTAATTTTGGGCAATCAAACTTTATTCCCCAAACAAAAACTTAAAGATCAAAAAGCTTATCTCCCATAAAATATATGTCACAAAATATCAGTTTTCCTTTGTAGTTAAGACAAATTTGCCATCTTACTATCATTGTTTAATGCTCATCAAATTGTGGCACATCCTACTTCTAGCCTCAGATGCCAGGGACACCCATTATAATGGCATGAATTCCTGCAAAATGGCAATAATGGCAGGCATTATGACCAGGACTAATACCAAAACTCCAAACATAGCCACATTGTGCCAAGCATAGCCACATTTATGAACTCCTCCATGATGCCGAACAGCACCACTTGTTATGGTCATGTCCCTCATTGTTACAGTATAGGTCAGCGATCACTACGCAGCTAGTGCGGACAACAGAATTGACTGCCTTACAAGGCTGGAAGGCTTGCGCCCTGGGTCCCTACCTGCGTAAGAAAAAAAAATAACAATTGCCCATTTCATTGATTTGGCCTTGCTCTTGGCCAAGCACTCTGTCATATGCTGCTGGAAGGCTTCCCTTCCTCCTACAATTACGGCATGGCAGCAATTGTTGTTGGAATGGGCTACCACATAGAGTAGAATCCTGAGAGTAGTAGAGTCCAAACGCCTCTCCTATTTCCCAGGATTGAGGATGACCTGTTGCTCCTCTTCCAAGTGGCGATCAAGGATGACTTCCTCCCTTCCTAAACAAGACCCTTCTCGTCTTGCACCGAAGTTAAAATTTTGATCAAACTTCTAGCTTCTCTGTTAATACAGGTCATTAGCAAATGAGTCATTCTAGATCAATCCAGCTTTATGCTGGGGCGCTGTACTACACTCAATTTGAGGAGATTACATGGAGTACTGAGTCGGGCACATTATATTCAAGAAGATGCGGTAGTCCTTACCCTCAATGCCCGTATGGCCTTTGATACGATTGAGTGGCCTTACTGAAACAGGTAGGGCTGGATAAATAATCTATTGAAGGCTTGAGAAGGATCCAAGTTGAAGTTTATTGAAGACAGTAGTAAAAGGTCCCATCCACCCAAGTGAGTAGCTTCACAATAACTGCCAGTAAGAGAATCAGCTATGACATGCTTCACATTCTATCACCATGGCATTCCCTGGAATGCCTCAAGTATCAGGCAACCTACAGAATACCACACACCTCCCCTCCATATAACAAAACAAAGGTACCCAAAAACAACACTATATACAAAACAAAGGATAAAAAGAATACAACACAGTGAACTGTTAATATAATGAATGAAAGATACAACACAGTGAGCTGTTTACATCATAACATAGTCTTTAAGATAACCAGGAACCTTCACCTCTCTGAAAGCCCTTCTAAGATGACTTTCAGAGCTTGATTTCCCACCAGAACAGAGATTTGAATTAGACATGTTCTCTGCTGCTTTCTTTGCAACACTTTCCTTAAGAATGACTACTCTATTTAGGTTCCATATGCGAGAGTCTTCTGTCTTGACAGCATTCAACAAAACTTTCACCACACGCATTGGCTTAAGAAAACCAGATGAGCTACCTAAATTTGAAGGTTTTTTTTATCAGGACTACATCACCTACTTTGACTTTGGTCACCTTCACACTTTTCCTTAAGTCAAAATTCTTCTTGCGAGCTTCTATCTTGTTTCTCTCTTTGAGTCTCCAATTTGCTCCATTACCTACCATGACTGACTGTGGAAGCAAGTCATTGACCCAAGGTGGAGCTACCAAGGTACTGGGTTGTCTGCCCTTAAATAACTCAAAAGGAGATTTTCCTGTGACCACATGGGGAGAGACTCTATAGGCCTCCACTTTCTTATAAACCTCCTCTCTCCAATTCACACCTCCAGCTTTGGCCATGGCAATAGTCTCCTTCAAGACACGATTAAACCTTTCTACCATGCCATTGGTCTCCGGGTGATAAAGTGAACACCTTTTGTGCTTCACACCACTTGATTTCAAGAAAAGTTCCATTTCGTTCGACACCAATTGCACACCATTGTCTGTGAGCAACACACTTGGAATGCCCTCTCTCCCAAACAATTCTTTCAGGAAATTCACAACGTGTTTGGTCTCAATGCCCGTAGTAATCTTCACCTCCGGCCATCTAGAAAACATGTCAATGAGTACCATTACATAAGATTCTCCGACACCCCCATGTATGGGACCCAAAATATCTAAGGCCACCTCTTGCCAAGGCTTGACAGGGCGTTCTCTAATTACCATGGGTGGCTTTTTGGGCTTAGCGGCCTTCTCACTCAAAGCATACTGAAAACACTCCCTAATTTCCCTTTCGACCTGTAAGTCCATGCCCGGCCACCAATAAGTTAGTGTGAGCCTTATCTTAGTTTTGGACATTCCTTGATGACCTGAGTGCGCTAGACTGATAAGACCTTCTCTCAAAGAAGTTGGAGGAATCAATCTTGTACCCCTGAACAAAAGATCATTCATGACAGACAATTCGTCCCTCACATGCCAATACTTCAAAGTGGCATCCTTCACTCTTGATGGCCAACCGCCACTCAAATTCACAAGTACTTCTTATATTTCCTTATCAAGCAACCTAGCATCCTCCCATGCATACTCAGTGAAACCACATGCCTCAATCTCGCATACCACTTCCTTGTCCTCCTCACAACAGAAACTTTTGTCCTCCTCAGACACTTCCACAAGTCTAGATAAAGCATCAGCAATATTATCCTTTACACCAGGTAAGTATTTGATGTCAAAATCATACTCCTGTAAAGACACTACCCACCTAGTGATCCTACTGGACACTGAGTCAATGCCTTTCTTTTTGAATATTTCACATAAAGGTTTGTGATCTGTTCGAATTTCAAATTTATTGCCCCACAACAAGTTCTTCAATTTTTTTGTAGCCCAATGAATGGCAAGCACCTCCCTCTCGATGACAGAATAACGGAGTTCAGCCCCCCGAAGACTGCGTGAGAGAAATAAAATAACCCTCTCCTCACCTTGAACCTCTTGTTGGAGAACAGCACCCAAACCCTTAATGCTGGCATCAGTAATTAACACTGACCTCCCTTTTGGATCGAAACTCCGCAACTTGGGAGCTTTGCTTAATTCATCTTTGAACTGTTTAAATTCTACTTAACAAGCTTCTGTCCAGATAAACTCCACACCCTTCCTGAGTAGTTTTTTCATTTTCTCATTCTCTCACACAAACCAGCAAAACCTTTCACAAACTTGTTGTAATATTCGGCCATGCCGAGAAATTTCGTTAACTCATCCCTATTACACGGAGACTTCAAATTTTGTATGGTGTTCACCAGCTCCTTTTTAGGCATCACACCTTCACCTGTCACAGTATGGCCTAGGTAGTCAATGGAATTTCTGCGAAACTTGCACTTATCCAACCTGATGGTGAGATTAGAGCTATCCAACCTTTTCAAAACTTGATGCACCCTCACATCATGTTCTTCATCATTCTTGCCAAAAACCAAAACGTCGTCCTGGTAAATCCTGACACCATCAAGTCCCTTTAACAACTTTTCCAGAGCCCTCTGAAAAACAGAGGTGGCTGAAACCAGCCCAAAAGGCAGCCTAACAAATCTGATAACCCCAAAGGGAGTGGTGAACGCAGTAAGATCTTTGGATGACTCATCTAGTCTTATCTGATGGTACGCAGACTTGAGATCTATGCTGGAGAAGACTTTGGCTCCCTGTAACGACATCAGCATGTCAGAGATATTTGGCAACGGATACCTGTCCACAATTATACATTTGTTTAACTCCCTCAAATCTACACACAAGCGAAGACTACCATCCGCCTTGCAAGCAGCCACAACAGGAGCCAACCACTGTGTCCCCTCTACCTCTTCAATGACCCCATTGCATTGTAACTTATCCAACTCTGCCCTCATCTCATCTCTTACAGCCACCGGAACATTGCGTACCTTCCCTGCAAATGGCTTAGCACCATCTACCAATTTTATGTGATGTACATAGTCACGTAAACAGCTAAGTTCTTCTCTAAACACTTTGGGAAATTTGTGACTGAGACTCAACCAGAAATCTTCGACCTGACTGTAAATCGATCTCTTTGACTGGAAAGTCTTCCCTTAAAAGTATAGGTGGTACACTGTTGGGATCTAGAATGACGCCCAAATATCTCTGATGAAACCAGCTTAATATGCTGTCACCTTTTTGTGAAACATAAACTTTAGCATAAGTAAATATGTCTTTATATTCCAAAAGACCCCAGAAGTATCCAAACAGTTTTATGGGCTCCCCCCATAGGCACAAGGTCTGATGTCAGTCTTTTGTATCTTAACTTTACCTGAGAGATTGTTGATGAAAAACTCTTTAGAGACAATGGTGATTTTAGCACCAGAATCAAATAAAACATTGGTACAGCCTCCCTCAATTACTACTTCATCCACAGGAGTGTTGTTTTTGCACCCCGCAACTTGCAACACAATTTGTCCACAATCAAAATCTTCTCGCAGTTCATCATTGTCACCATACATGTCATTAACTTCCTTTACATCCTTGTTGCCCAACCTGGCCTTACAGACAGTTGAAAAATGCCCCCTTTTTTTTTTACAGTTGTTGCACACAGCTTTGATAGCTGGACAAAACCTATCATTGGCTAAATGACCATATTTTCCACACCTATAGCACTTAGCATAAAATACGGGTTTTTTACCAGGAGCATTGGTCACTTTTTTTTCCTTGACCTTCACATCAGGTCCTCTTGTCACAACATGGACAGCCTCAGACTTAACCTCGTCTTTCTTAATGATTGCAACACACTTAAGAGAGTGTTCAATTTGTTTGGCAAGAAGTAAAACCTCATCCAAAGAAGGATCGTCCTTCTTCTGCCATAGCTCGTCTCTGACATTATCAATGTTGCACCCTAACATAAATTATCACGAATCCTTTCATCCTCCAACCCACCAAACTTACATGAGGAAGCCAACTTCCTTAAGGTAGATACATAGTTTCCCACTGTTTCCCCTTCCTTTTGATTTCTGCGCCCAAAATGAAACCTCTCTAAAATGGTGCTAACCTTTGGTAGATAGTGTCTATCAAGTTTTAAAATACATAACTCATACTCATTGAGATCTTGACCTACTATTTCTGGTAAATGATCAAAAACCTTTTGCCCCTCTGTGCCTAGACAATGCAAGAGGAGTGCGGTTTTGCGTTCAGCACTTAATGAAGTTCCACAGACCTTGGCGTATCTCTCAAATACTTTGCGCCATTTTTGCTAGCTAACTGGAGGATCTCCAGGCGTACATAAAAAGAAAGAAGGAGCTGGTACGTTTTGCATAATGAGCACGTAATAGTTATCGCTATAGGTAAGAGTTTCAATTAAAGTACATACATGAAAACTGTATAATGAAAGTAAGCAACACACTGCAATTTGAACTGTAAGGTAAATAATACAAAGAGAATAAAATATTTTTGCAAAACAAAATAAAAAGAATTGTACCTCACTGTCAGCCGTAGAATTCAGCACTGAAATAACAAAAATGAAAAATACCAACACATCAGATAGAAGGCATCATAAATGAACCATTTACCAAAACGCAGGAGAAATAGAGTGAAAATCACCGACAGAGGGAAACAGCTGCAGAATTTTGGTGTGCATATAATAGTGAAAACAACAACAAAGTGAGAATCACTAAAAGGACTTCATTAAAGTACTTGAATAAGGTGCCCCACTCTTGGCAAAGTAAAGTACAACAGCTGGAGAAAACAAAACGTGACAAATTCTGGTGTGCATATCTGCATAGTAAGCTACTCGTCCAAATGGGGAAGAAAATAACTTGAATGGTGTGCCTATCACCGTGATGGACGTAGACCCAAGAAAATAACCTGGAAGGTGTGCCTATCACCGTGAGGGATGTGGAGACACCAACGCAAGCTGACGAACACAGGAGCTAGAGAAAATAAAAGTGTTTACCCAAATGAAATTAAAGCAGGCTGGTGTTCGAATCACGGTGAACATTGAACGCGTAAATGTGCGGAGCAAACATCATGAAGAAATCAAGTGTGTGTATCACCGCAGGTGGTTTAACACACACACGAGATGAAGCGATACCTTGTTTTGACGTCGGCGTATCTGGAAGAAATCCGGTGTGCGTATCACCGCAGGTGGTTGTACGCACACAACAACATGAAGCAGTAGCTGGTTGTGAAGTGCGTCAACGAAGTAGGCGTGAGTGTCACTAACACCAGGGCGCTGAAGTCAGCATCTACATCAGCGGTGAGGAAAAGCGAAGTTTGCGTGACCAACGCTGATGTCTTCACAATAATGGTGTTGTGTGGGATGTCACCATGGAGACGAGTAGATCGTGAGAAGACGTTTCTAAATGACGAGGTAAGCAGCGCTGCTTTCTCTCGCGCTCTGGTGGTGCGCACGATGTTGAAAATTAAAAACCAACGTAGCAATAATAGGAAAAATTACGCATCCATGAAATGAGTGCCAGCCAACACCAAGTCAAATTCATGAAACAAGGCATTTAGTTTTCACAGTCAATGAATGCATACATATCGTAGGATTTAAGTCTTTGAGAAAGCAGATGCCACACAGTACTTGATGGAGCTTTTAAAATTGAAAATTTAGCAGTCAGAGAGTTTGCCGAGGACTCGAAAAATTTTAAAATTCAGCTGAGACTTACCCAAGCTGAGCGTAAAGACTTGGGGGCCGATTCCGATTCGGGCCGGAAATCTCTCCAACCGAGCCGGACCCGGAGAGAATTCCGACCGAATCGGACCCTAGCAGTCCGACCGAACGAGTACGATGCGCACGCATGCCATTGGACTCGAGTCGGTCGGACTCCCATTGAAGTCAATGGGAGCCTGTCGTACAACGCGTACGCGGGCTCCCATTGACTCAATGGGTGCGAGGCGGACAAGGGCGCCCCCTACAGCTTGTACGCGGCGAGCGACTCGCGCCGTACACGCACAGGTAGGGGGGACCCATGGGTCCCCCCTGTGTGCGACTCGCGTGCCTACGCATATAGGGGGGTCCGACGCGGACCCCCAAAGTCCGGCTCCGACAGCTTTTTCGAGCCGGACAGCGAGAGTCGGTCGGACTGCTCGCGGCGCGCATCGTACTTACCCGGCCGGGAAACGTCTCCATAGCGCGGTGCGAGTCGTGTCCATGCGAGTCGGTCGGAGCGTGTTGAAGCCGCTTTCGAGTCGGTCGGCAATTTCGCGGGTGCCTGCATCGTACTCGCTCAGCCGGACCCGCGTACGATTCGGTCGGGAAATAGGGCTCCGAATCGGATCCGGTAAATCCGAATCCGATTCGGAGCACTACCGGCCGAGATCGGAATCGGCCCCTTGGTGTTGGGACCTTAAGTATCCTCAAATATATAGTGAGAATGTCTTCAAACTTGCGTGGGGTAGAGACTTCCGCTCGTCGCCAGTGAAACAGGTAGGATTGGATAAATAATCTCTTGAAGGCTTGAGAAGGATCCAAGTTGAAGTTTATTGAAGACAGTAGTAAAAGGCCCCATCCACCCAAGAGAGTAGCTTCACAATAACTTTCAGTAAGAGAATCAGCTATGACGTGCTTCACATTCTATCACCATGGCATTCCCTGGAATGCCTTAAGTATCAGGCAGCCTACAGAATACCACACTTACCTCTTTGAAGTATTGGCAAAAATGGGCTTTGGCCCCAGATTTTTAGGATGAGTCCGGCTTCTATACAAAGAACCCCAGGCCCAAGTGGTGGTAAATGGTGAAACCTTGCGGATCTTTCCCCTGTGACGTGGTACCTGACAGGGGTGCCCGCTTTCCCCCCTCCTCTTCGCCTTGATGTTGGAGCCCCGAGACTGTGAAGTCAAAGTGGCTGCAGAAGGTTTCAAATACCTAGGAATATTTGTCACCACTGCCACAGAACTCTTCTATGAGAAAAACCTATTACCCCCCCTTAGACAGGTTAAAGAAAGACGTATAACATCGGAGAGCCTTAAACCTGTCCCTACTTGAAAGAGCAGCGCTCTTCAAGATGATGGCATATGTCCTTCACAATACTCCATACCCTCTCCCCGTGAAATACTTCAAAACAATCAACTCCATATTACACACCCTATTTTTGAATGGGGGGTCAGCACGAATGTCGCTTTGTAAGCTTACACGGGATTGGTATGATGGAGAGAAAGCACTGTCCGATGTGCAAAAGTATTATTGGGCAGCCCAGCTTGCCACTATCAACCAATGGATGCACCTCCCAGAAAACGAACTGTCGCTCCAAATGGATCGTTTGGCTAAGCATCCTGGGGATACTTTTGTGCTTTGTGCTCCACTCACCTACCCACACTACAGGGCGCAGTGGCTGTCACAATCACTCTTAGGCACACAGCAATGACAGCACTTGGGTGGAAAGGCAGATTGACCCTATCTGGGATTCTGAGGCACTGGGCACTCAGGGTACACTACCGTGATTTGACAAGTGAGATCTCTTTGGGCTTTCCAAGGTGGAGGATCTCTAGGCATGGGGAGCAGTCATTCCCTTTACAGACCTGCAGCGGGACTACCAATTAGCTCCCACCGAAGTATACTGCTACCTACAAGTTAGACACTCTCTCCAAAGCACATTGCCTAGGAGTTGCCTGAATCCTCCTCACTGGCAGATAGACTACTCAATGACCACATGAAACGTAAGGCGAGCTCCCTCACGTATTGCAAACTGATCAACAATACCCCAGACACCCTTATACATCTGCGTGAAAAGTGGCCTTTAGATTTTGGTGGAATAGAAGATGATGAATGGCCAGAAGCCCTCGCCTCCCCAAGGGAAATAGCAATTAGGGCTGGATTCTGCCTGGTGCAGCTCAAAATACTGCATAGAGCTTATTTCGCTTGTTCTACATTAGTGAAAATGGGTAGAGCAACAAATGATACCTGTCATAGAAAATGTGCTCAGAGAGGAACCTTTTTCCACATTATCTGGGAATGCCCTGCCATACACGCTATTGGGAAGCAATTGTTAATTATATGAATACCCTGTGTGGGGCAAATGTGCCTCTCACCGTAAAATGGTGCTTGCTTAACATTTGGGAAGATACAGATCTTAACCGTATGGATCAGACCTGGATGACTCTGGGTCTGGTGATAGCCAAACGCAACGTTGCCCGATGTTGGGAGGCTGAGACAGAGCTGAGTTTGAGGGACTGAAAGAAAGATATGGACCTGGGTATGAAAGCTGAGAAAGTTGTTTACAATAATAGAGGCTGTCCCAGAAAATTGGAGAAAATATGGGGCAAGTGGAATGACTATCATGGTGGATTGTGTTTCCCCCCTCACTCGAAACTGTATTCCGCCCACACCACTGATCATATGCTCTTATCCTCTATGTTTGAAGGTGGCTGGACAAGTGGTGGGTACATGTCTGATGTGCAGTACAACTATGGAGATATATCTATGTATAACAATGACGTAATGTGGTGTGTTCATTTACTTCTTGGTGTAAATAAAAAGATTTTTATTTAAAAAAATTAAGAAAGCTGAAATATACATTGAAATTAAGGGCACGTCAATGTTTCATTTGATGTGCCACACAACAGTTTTGCATTTTTGTAATTTACTGACAACCACACAGGTTGAAAGAAGTCAAAGTCACCACTCAACCCTTTTATGGTTTGCTACCAGTAAACTGTGATGAATAAATGAGCCTCCTACACAGTGAGAAAGACAAATACCTATATTAATGTTTGCCAGTGTGGAAATCTCTCATACATTTCCAAACATTATGTTACCTTAAATATGCTTAGAGAACCTAGAAGGTCCATGCCTTTCTCAGCCAATGGATCTTTGCCTCCTCGATTGGAGCATTACACATCAAAAGACATCAATAATTACATTTGATGTTCAGGCAAGAGAGTGTTGGAGAAGTTTTAAAAGTTTATTCTCTCATTTAGTAGATCAGACAATATTTTTGTTCTTTTATTCAAATTAGTGGCAAATCAATTACAGAAATAATAATAGGTTGGATAGAAAAAACATAGAAAATAAAACAGTGTGTTCCATTCAGAGTATTGTCCCTATTCTAAACCTGAGGACCTATTACACCCTAACAAAAACCCATGAAGAGTTCTTTCTAGAAAAGAGCAAGTAGATTTCCGAGCAGATTCAAATAGCTAACTGGAAGGACGAACTCTCCATCTGAGGTTTGTTCTGGATGTCAGCCGAGTTCTCCAGACAATTGCAGTAGCAATCGTCGAAAAGAGAGAGAAGGAAAGAATCACAGCTGTAACTATGATCCACATAAACAGGAAAATGCTCCCCACAGATTTTAAGAAAAACAAAAAGAATCGCTGTAAGCAGAAGCTTATGGCAAGTCGGGCTAGCACAACAAAGTGCCAAGGGGCATGACAAGGTAGGGATGCATGGTAAGAGTCTCATGCTCTCTAGCTAGGAACACGTACTATATAGAATGCAGCTAAACATGTTGCAAAAACAGGTGTATTTTGTGCAATGATAAGAAATCTTCCGATGGTCCGTCGCCTTCGCCTTCGTTTCCCAAGGTAAACGTTCACGCTAGCATGAAGTCAGTTAGAAATGGCTACAATGTATTACAAGAAGTTACACCTGTGAAGGTTCTCATGAGAACCTTTTGCAAGCCTACTCTGTTAGCTGTCTGGTTTCCCACCGTATAACAATGAGCTGTTCTATGACATGAAACATTAAAATTCTGGTATGTCCTGGTTAGATCACAATTGTAAGCTGCAGCAAGCATTTTCCTTTCATTTAATACTTGTTCAGTATACATATGTGGCAAAGAAGACATTCTAAGTACAGTGAAGTCATATGGTATGAGAAAAGATAGAATACATTTTCTCAGGACACAGCACATTTCACATTAATTCAAGCCCTAGAGTACAATTTTAAGGTTAGATCACTATTTTATTAAAAAGCATCATTTTCTTAAAGGGATAGAGAAGAATAAATAAACAGTGCGCCCTAGCATGTGACTAACGAGAACATTTCTTTAGAA
This sequence comes from Calotriton arnoldi, assembly GCA_963921515.1. Lineage (NCBI taxonomy): Eukaryota > Metazoa > Chordata > Amphibia > Caudata > Salamandridae > Calotriton > Calotriton arnoldi. Next base: position 911,431 of record CAWUFW010000893.1, read on the forward strand.
AACAAACAGCATTTTTCACGTCTGTATGTTAAAGAAAGGCACATTTTCTAATATTTAACTAATTATGCATTTTTATGTTTAATATTTGGTGCAGTTTTTTTATGTATTATTGTGTGGCAAAATTTGAGTAAACGTTTTCAGCTTTATCACGGTGTAGGAGACTCCAGCCACACAATGCTACCCCACAAACTCTACTTTCATGATATGGCGAAAACAGTGTTCATAACAAATCTTCCTCTATCTGCTGTACAAGATATGCATTAGCTTCAACAAAAACATTTTTTAGATATAGGGGGATATCACATAAAGTGAGCACTGGGAGTGCTAAGTTAAAACACTGTTTTTGCCACAGATTTAAGCTGATAGGTATCTGAAGTAGTTGAAGAGTTGGAGAAACACATGTTTGCCACCTAAGACAGTGGTAAAAAGTTGCTTGTCGCAGAATCTTCAAGGCATGTGCTTGTTATATAGAAGCATTTGTTGACAAATCTAAAGTAAACGACTCAACATAACGTAATAACATACACAAAGCACTAAACCAATAAAACATTTCAGGGCACATCACATCAAAACAGAACACAACATAACAACCTCAGTACAACAGAACAAGATTACCTTGCAGTTGCTATGCAGCACATAGAAAAACAGAACACATCACCACGACCACAAAATGCCACACAACAAATGTGCAAAAACCTTCTTGTCACACATTACCACCTCCAAAATCCCTTTTTCAAAATAGGGTGATAAAAGGTGTTTAGAGAAAACACTGCCTTAGCTTGCCACCTGGACTTGAAATAGCAGCAGTCAAAAATGTTGTGATCCATCCTCTAGCCCTAATTTCTAACAACTTAGGTCCCTGACACTGAGTTGTGTTTAAAACTACGGGGCATATTCTCAAGGAACTATCGCCGAGTTAACGGCACTGTATCTCAGCCAAAGTCGCGATAAAATTATCGCCCCATTCACAAGCTGGTGCTAACAGCCGATACCACCAGTTTACTTGCGATAGCAGTTGCAAAAAACATCGCCACAGATGACCCCGGCAACTATCGCTAATGAGATGCAGA